>CM035423.1:9562148-9944648 GCA_020310875.1 Ceratopteris richardii
TGATTGCCTCACTCGAAGCAATCTCTCCATCACAATGCACATAGAAGCAAATCTGGTCTTTGCAGGCCTAAGAAGCTCCAAATCACTGTATGATCTGAAAATGGAAAGCAACTTTGGCCTCTTCGTGAATAGGGTGACCACTCTCTGACATGTGGAAAAAATCTCATGTATCCAAGGGACCTTCCCAACATCCTCAATCAATAAGTCTATGCTACGAGCTGCACATGGAGTCCATACAATGGATGGGAACTCCTGCTCTAACATCCTCCCCATGGAAACACAATTACTTCCGTTGTCCGTTATGACTTGGACAACATTCTCCACTCCAATCTCCAAGACTGCCTGTTTGATATGTCCAAAAATGTACTCCCCTGTGATGGATAGGCCTGGAGTAGATGCATCAATGGCACGTAGGAACATGGTACCTTTGCAACAATGAACAAGTATATTATATACATTCCTTTTCCTAATATCTGTCCATCCATCACACATCAAAGTGCAGCCATATTTCTTCTAGGTCTTTGCCATAGGCTCCAATTGCTTTTGCACAATTTCTTTTGTTCTTCTCAGCTCACTTCCTCTTAGCTCTTCATAAGAAGGCCCTTCCCACTCAACCCCAAGCCTACTCACCATTTTCATGGCCTCTTTCCATGCGGGAGTGCGCACCACATTAAAACTTAAACCACATTTAATGAAGAGCCTCATAATACCTTGGGTGGCCTCCTGCTTCCCTTGCTTTTGCAAACTAGCCCGTATCGATGATGCATGTAGGCTGCCACGACCTGTAGGAATGCTCTGAGTCTCTCGTGGTCTCTTTTGCTGATGCTCTGATGCATGTGCTACCTCCTCTGTCTCCAAGTCCTCAACAAGAGGGGCTGAAGGAAACTCCCCTTGAGATGCTTGGGATGAATGTCCTTGAGGAATAGAGCTCTATGCACTACTATGTGTTTGTGTTGATGCTCTAACCCCTCTTCTCATTTCCCGTGTTGCAACCCATTCCAAAAGCTCTTCCTTCATCTTCTCTGGCATTGCTTTAGAGCAAGGACCAACACCTATACCTCCAAAACGTGCTAAATGTGCTTTTATTCTATATGCCCCTCTTGTCCCTTTGTACCCACACAAATTACAGGTCCATCTCTCACTACCTCCTGTTCCAAACTTTCCTTGGCTCGTGACATATTGCCAACAGTCTTGTTTAGCTCTAGGCATGATGGTTGACTGCTCTCTCTCTATAATCTGAAGGTGACAGGTGCCTCAGGTCACAACAGGTCTCTCTCTCTCTCTCTCTCTCTCTCTCTCTCTCTCTCTCTCTCTCTCTCTCTCTCTCTCTCTCTCTCTCTCTCTCTCTCTCTCTCTCTCTCTCTCTCTCTCTCTCTCTCTCTCTCTCTCTCTCTCTCTCTCTCTCTCTCTCTCTCCCCCCCTGCCCCGGACCAATAACTGTTTCCTACAGTTATTAGCCACTCCCACCCTTGCTCCATCGCGCATCGGGCGCGCTCCCGTTTTCATCGCAAGTCTTTAGGCTCAGTACTCTGAGCATTTTTTCATCTTCGAATGCAATGAGCGCTACAGCTAAGAAGGACGATTTGACAAAAATGGAGGACAAACTGACCATAGCTATCAAAGAAAACAAGAAGATGGTGGACTCCACTATCACGGCCATCATCAGCTGCCTCTCAAAGCTCGAGAAGGAAGTAGAAACATATCATAAGGAGAGGGAAGCATGGCAGAAAGAGAAAGAAGAATGGGCTAAGGAGAGGGCAAACATGAAAGAGGAATTGGAGCTCCTCAAAGCTTCAATGGTCTCTCTTACACCCGAAGAAGGAGAGATTAATATGAACAAGACAGAAGCTCTCAAAGAAGAACTCACCAAATCCTTGACCGAGAGCATGGAAAACAAATTAGAAGCTACCAAAGAAGGGTGGATCAACATAGTGAAGAAGAACATCAAAAAAGAAGCCAAAGAGAAGGCACAAAAGGAAGAAGCCCTCATCGTGCACACCACTATTGAGGAAGAAAAGATGAGACATGCCCGCCGTCTCAATGTACGCATCACGGGCCTTGAAGAAAAAGAAGGCTCTACCCCCGAGTCCGATGGGAAGACACTATGCAAGATACTCGGCTACAAAGAGGAGTCCCCCCCATTCATCAAGTCTTGGAGAACGGGACGAGACCCCACGAAGAAGAGAGCTCTCATTCTACACTTCCCTTCCCAAGATATAAGATCTACTTTCCTACGCAATAGGGTGATTTTGAGAGCACTTGATGGCCCCCCCATCTACCTTGACGATGATCTCACACCCATGCAGGTAGCACACCGTCGTGCATGCATGCCGAGAGTACATCAAGCTCGCAAAGAAGGAAAGAAGGCTTCATACAGAGATGGTCGTGTCATCATTGATGGCAAGGCCATCCCATAGGGATTCGCGGCCTGTGAGACACTCGAGGAGATACACCTTGCAGTTTGGAACTGCAATGGAGATCTATGGACACACCCAGAGAGATTGGAAGAGGTGCGCAAAGGCAAAGACATCATTATGCTCACAGAGACACATGAGAGCCCGGACCGGGGCCTACCTCGAGTCCACGGTTTTCAGTGGGAGTCCACATACAGAGAGTGTACACGTCAGCACACCACCCGAGGATCAGGAGGAGTAGCCATACTCTTTAGAGATGGACTTCAGAGCAGGATACAGATAGTAGCACGTGATTCACAGGCCAGGTATCTTTGGATTCGACTCAAGCTCTCGCAGGAGCGGATCATCTTCATAGCATTATGCTACTTTGCTCCTTCTAGCTCGCGTTTCGCTATCATAGATCGAGAGGAGGACTCACCATACACTTGCTTGTCAGAAGAGATTACAGAGTACTCTGCATTAGGGGAAGTCTTCCTTATGGGAGACTTCAATGCCAGGACAGGCAATGATCAGTGTGAGATCTTTGACCCAGAAGACCCGGAGATACTACATACCATAGAGGATGAGTCTACAGCTCGAGCTTCAGCTGACCCTACACACACTCACTATGGCACTCACCTACTCAGACTAGGCTCTCGACATAATCTCGTTATCTATAACGGGATGACTCAGTGGCCTACCTCAGGAGGATTGACATGCATACCACACTCAGTCACAGATGGCGGGGGAAGTACAGTAGATTACGTCATGGGGTCCAGAGAGGCCATCCACCTACTTACCTCATTCACCATCCCACCCATACCCATTGGGGCCGATCACACATACCTCGCACTCTCCCTGAAGGGAGACACCCCTACACGCATACCCGCAGCACGCATCCCATACACCACCATCCACTTCACACACGAGCTAGCTCACATATATGCGGCTCGAGTCGAGCAGGGTCTTCTCTTACTTCATCCTGACACTCCACTATCCCTACTCACCTCTCAGATAGCATCAGTTCTTCAGACATCAGCCATCAGCTCCTTCCCACACACCATCCATTCTCGTCACACACCTCCTCCCGGGACTATGCCACAACATCGTTGGTATGATGAGGATTGCAGAGATCTTTACCGCCGACTACGAGCTCAGCAAGCATTGGGAGAGATCACAGAGAGAGAGGCCAAGGGACAGATGAAGACTCTCACACGTCGAAAGAGGCGAGCCTTTGAGGAGGCACAGGAGCTTGAGCTATACCATCTCTTTATGAGTATGGACAGTGCTGCAGCATGGCGCAGCCTACGAGAGCTACGCCCGACCACACCTATTGGAGACCCACACACATGGCATGATTATGCTCAGAGGTTATATGAGGTACCTAGGCAGCCTCCCATTCCCCAGCCACTTGAGCCTCGCCCTACTAGTTCTTCTCTCTTCACAGCAAAGATGGTTGAGAGGGCCATACGACGACTTCGACATGGACGTTCGACAGACCACGCAGGATTGCAGAGCGAGCATCTCATATATGCAGCCTCCACTATAGCCCCGTTGATTGCACATGTCTTCAACCGGGCTATAGGAGAGGGCTTCCCAGAGGAGTGGACTAGGCACACCATTGTGCCTATCCACAAATCTGGCGACACCCTGGATCCAGGGAACTACAGGACCATCATGATTGGCCACACCTTGGCCAAACTATACGGTGCCATACTTGAGGCAGAGCTCAGTTCATATGCAGAGACTGAGGGGCTACGAGCACGAGGCAAGGCAGGTTTTCGACGAGCTTTCTCTACTATTGATCACATCTTCATTCTGCGCTGCCTCATTGATGGGGCAAGGGTGCGGAAGAAGAGGCTATATTGCTGCTTTGTGGACTTCCGCAAAGCTTTTGATACAGTGCCGCGAGAGAGGCTCTTCCAACGCCTCCAGAGCTTGGGAGTACCATCAGGGATGATTTGGGCCATCTATGCACTCTATGAGCAGGTGACTGGGAGGGTACGGTGTCCAGGAGGTATGTCTGAGGCCATTGCTAGCACCATCGGTGTTAAGCAAGGCTGCCCACTCTCTCCCACTCTATTTGGTCTCTACATTGACGAGATTGAGGACTACATTCTCCGAGCTAGAGGAGAGGGTGCAGACCTCGCAGGTACACATGTCCACATTTTATTATATGCCGATGACATTGTCTTGATTTCAGAGTCACCCGAGGGATTACAGCGCCACCTTGAGGCCCTGGATGAGTTTTGTACACAGAGGGGCTTGACAGTAAACCTTGGCAAGACCAAGGTCATGATCTTCCACACGTCCCCCATGGTGAGGAATGGAGCAGGATTCAGAGCTGGTGGTGGACAGATTGAGGTGGTCACTTCCTATGTCTATCTCGGAGTCACATTCACGAGCTTGCCTGGCCCCTTCAGCATGAGACAGGCAGCCACCGATAGACTCACACGCGGATATGCAGCTTTAGCCATGTTAGAGCGGAGATGTCACCAAGCACACTTCCAGGAGCCCCGCACGAAGGGCTGGCTATTTGACACACTGGTCAGACCAGCTATGATGTATGCTGCGACGGTTTGGGCCCCAGGTCTCACAGTCACCCAGTGGAGTGCGATCGAGAGGCCACAGGTACGTATGATCTCGCGATTATTTCGTGGGAAACAGTCGGTGCCACATGACATCATCAGGGCAGAGCTAGCTGCATCACCCATGGCAGTAGAGGCACTATTCCAGACTATCTGCTTTATTCAGAGGATTAGGGACCTCCCTACAGATAGACTCACACACAGAGCTCTTGAGGCATCTATACAGATATCAGAGTTAGGATATGAGAGAGCTTGGTACACTCAAGTTAGAGTCTGGTTTGATAGTCATGGACTTGATATGGACAGATTGCCGCCTTTTCAGTATGACCCAGACTCACCTCACATCCACCTCTCTCGTCGTGAGAGGAATGTTGTGCTCAGACAGGATCTCTGGCAGCTCTACATTAGTCAGACATGGCACACACCACACATGGGATCGAGACTATCGCACTATCGAGACCAGTTCATAGACATACTAGCTGACGGTTTCATCCAGCGACCACGCTACATGGATACTCACATGCCTCATAGCTTGAGGGTAGCGATTGGCCAGCTGAGAGTCTCATCACACCGACTCGAGATTGAGACGGGCAGAGCCGCAGACATTCCCAGAGAGGAGCGGATATGCAGAGTATGCAGAGTAGAGATGGAGGATGAGGAGCACTTTGTATGCAGATGTAGCGCATATGATGGCATCAGAGGCAGATACGAGACTCTGTTTGCAGGGCAGCCCACCCTCCGAGAGATCATGGACTCTAGAGACCAGCGACAGCTCGGGCGATTCTTACTAGAGATACAGAGTCACAGAGATTCCCTACTCAAGCCTACTGTAGCACTCCATACAGGAGGGAGACAGAGTCAGCTCACTGACTTCTTTATTCCACGACGTGCTGCAGCCCTCCCCCCCTCAGCCCACATACCGAGCGGGGTGACTCTTCAGCAGGCTCAGATATCTCGAGCTAGGAGACGACCCCGTGCTATAGGATATCGGGCCCCGAGACTTCACCGACACCAGATTGCAGAGATCCAGGCTTGTGACCATCGCGCCATGGAGGAGAGACGATCCCAGATGATGGCCGATCCCGTTGCAGCCATCAGGGTGGCCCTGACTCCACCTCCACCTATGTATCACATATTACATCCCACCCACTAGCAGAGGATGGAGCTAGTTAGTCGTTTTAGATGCATTCTCATGGTTGTTGTACTACCCTTTTGCATATAGACTATCATAGATATCGCACTCCATACACCCCCCACCACTTTCATGGGTATCCCCACATGCATACTACGGAGATCTATATCAGCTTAACCAGTTTCTTTTCAGCACTTTTATCTTTTCTGATTGACAGAAGATACACCCATGTACATCGATTTGTCTCATAGGCCGAGTTCGGCCTCCTAATAGACGTAAAACACTTTTCTTTCTTTTCTTTTCTTTCTCTCTCTCTCTCTCTCTCTCTCTCTCTCTCTCTCTCTCTCTCTCTCTCTCTCTCTCTCTCTCTCTCTCTCTCTCTCTCTCTCTCTCTCTCTCTCTCTCTCTCTCTCTCTCTCTCTCTCTCTCTCTCTCTCTCTCTCTCTCTCTCTCTCTCTCTCTCTCTGAGGCAGCTGGGATCAGAGCACCCGGCCAGGCAGGCTTCCGCCGCACTTTCTCCACCATCGAGCACATCTTCGTGCTTCGTTGCTTGATTGAGAGCGCGAAGGCAAGGAAGCAGAGACTACACTGTTGCTTTGTGGATTTCCGCAAAGCCTTCGACATGGTTCCTCGAGAGAGACTACTACGGAGGCTCCAGGAGTTACACTACCATCAGACATGCTATGGGCCATCCATGCTCTATATGCACGAGTCACAGGCAGGGTACGCTGCCCCGACGGCCTGACAGCCTTGTTAGCACCATTGGTGTGAAACAAGGTTGCCCTCTCTCACCCACTCTCTTCGGTCTCTACATCGACGAGATCACGGAGTATATACAGCGAGCGGAAGGGCTAGGAGGAGACCTCGGAGGTACGCCAGTACACATCCTATTATATGCTGATGACATTGTCTTGCTTTCAGAGTCACAGGAGGGGTTGCAGTCACATTTACAGGTGCTCGATACTTTCTGCATGGAGAGAGGACTCACAGTGAACCTTGGCAACACCAAGGTCATGATCTTCAATACCTCCAGCCTCCAGGACAGTACACCATCGCACCTCTTTCACTGCAGCTGGAGGACAGATAGAGGTAGTCGACTCCTACGTCTACCTAGGTTTCACCTTCTCAGGCAGCACAGGGGTATTCTCCATGGCACAGGCCGCGAGAGATAGATTGACGCGAGGCTATGCGGCACTTGCAGGATTGGAGAGACGTTGCTTTCAGACACATTTTCAGGAGCCCCGGACTAAGGGGTGGCTCTTTGACACGCTAGTGACACCCGCATTGATTTACGCAGCAGCAGTTTGGGCACCTGGGATCACAGAGGCGATGTGGACGCGGATTGAGAGGCCCCAGGTCACCATGATCTCACACTTGCTGCGCAGCAAGCCCTCCGTTCCACACGACATTGTACGAGCTGAGCTTGGCACACCACCGATGCTAGTGGAGGCCCTCTTCCAGTTGGTGACCTTTATTCTGAGGGTCAGAGAGCTCCCCACCAGCCGACTCACCAGGCTTGCATTTGAGAGCTCTAGACATTTAGCAGAGACGGGGCATGAGAGAGTATGGTATGCACAGACTGGCGATTCACGCACGCCATGACATGGAGATACGGAGACGTCAGCAGCGCACCCTTGTCCATCTGGACGTTCAAAGCATTTTGAGGATCGCCATGATGCCTTACCCACCGATGCATTATATCCTACACCCACTCCAGGCATTTAGAGGGTTGTGATACCATCGAGCCTCCCCTCCCTATGCATATCATATTTGTATCACACCCATTGAGCATATAGAGTGCATACCCATAACACCCCACACCCTTGATGCCAGTTATTGTCCACTCCTTTTATACCCGTTTTTTGTACTCACACTTTATTTTCCTTTTGGGATCACAGTGGATTTGATCATACTGATGTAAATGTTTTGTCTCATAGGCCGATTTTGGCCTCTAATAGACGTTAAAAAGTCTCTCTCTCTCTCTCTCTCTCTCTCTCTCTCTCTCTCTCTCTCTCTCTCTCTCTCTCTCTCTCTCTCTCTCTCTCTCTCTCTCTCTCTCTCTCTCTCTCTCTCTCTCTCTCTCTCTCTCTCTCTCTCTCTCTCTCTCTCTCTCTCTCTCCCCTGCAGCCTACTATTGAGTGCTCCACAGTCCACTGCTCTGAGTGCTCATTGCTCACTGCTCTGGGCTGGAATGAAATGAAAAAGGACCCTCAAGCGGGCCGTTTTCAGCCCGCTGGGAGGGCCGTATTTTTTAAATTGTACGCAACACGTTGCGAACGCATACGCAATGCAACATTGAGTTGCGTACGTTGCGAAGGTTCGCAACGCGTTGCGTATGCAACACTGGTGTGTGTGTGTGTGTGTGTGTGCGTGTGTGTGTGTGTGTGTATATATATATATATATATATATATATATATATATATATATATATATATATATATATATATATATATATATATATATATATATATATATATATACACACACACACACAAAAAAAAAAAATATATATATATATATATATATATATATATATATATATATATATATATATATATATATATCTCGGATAGTGATCATAGACATTCATTACATAAAAGAGCATAATTTATGCATGAATGATGAACGACATGACTTATGAGTCATGACTCGTACAAAAATGGTAAACCATGTCATAAATCTAAATCAAACATTATACATGACACATCCATGATCCAAATGATCACTATCACACTATACAAATTAAACTAAGATGACTCTGCAATGTCTTCAGTAGAGACATCTTCTACGGGCTCATCATCAAATGTGCTAGCCACTCTTATAATTCAGGTACATTTGATGGCAAAACTTGTAGCATGAAGCTAGATGAGTCAAAAAGTGATGCAAAGCACTTATCATTATTTACATGTACTTTTTCCTAACTATAGCATTTAGGTCTCCTATCTTTTGAGACACTAAAAGCTATTTTCTTGCTTATGACATTGCTTACTCCTAGGAAACATTAGTTGTCTCATTGTCAAACCACCCCAACTTGACCTTCAATGGTGTGAGGGGTTCTATTCTCAATGAAGAGATAAGAAGGAAAGCAAGTAGAGAGGGAAGCTATTCAACAAATATGGCTAGAGGTAGAACAAACAAGAAAGGTGGAAGTGCACAAAAAAACAAAATCAAGAGCAAAGGAAAAGGTGATGTGACTTGCTACCAATGTGGTAGAAACGGTCACAAGAAGCAAGATTGCAGGTACTACAAAGCAAAGTTAGAAAGAAAGAAGACAACAGGTGACAAAAATAAGAAAGAAAGCAAGATAGATGCACAAGATAGCTCTAAGGACAAAGGAAAGGAAAAGGCTAATGTGGCTTCTAATGTAGTCATTGAGAAGTTATCTGATATGGAGGACGTTCTATGTGCTACTACATCAGCTTATGATGCAAATGTGCATGATGCTTCTATTCTACATCATGCACAAGATATGCAAATCACTAAAGGTGATTTTATTGATGCCTTACTTACAGTGAATGATGCACTTTCACAGACTTGGATCATGGATTCAAGTGCATCACTTCATGTGACTCCTATCAAGGAGTGTTTTGTTATTTTTCAACTAGGAAATCATGGTCATGTTTACCTTGGGAACAATCATGCTTGTTCCATTGAAGGTATTGGCACTGTGCACTTATATTTGGGTGATGCCAGTGAGCTGATATTGCGTAATGTGTGTTATGTACGAGGTTTAAAAAAGAGCCTATTATTAATTAGGCACATGGATATGCATGGATATGGCACTATCTTTGAAAACGGCTTTTGGAAGCTAGTGAAAACCTCAAGGTTGATTATAAAAGGCACTAAGCAAGGTACACTTTATTGCTTGCATAGGAAAGCCTTCTTGGGCAAGTTTATTGCTTTGGCCAAGATTAATTCTCACATGGAATTATGGCATAAAAGGCTTGGCCACATGAGCCAAAAGGGCCTTGACAAATTATCTAATCTTGACAAAGTTTGATGCTAAAGGCACAAAACTAGACCTCTATAATGAATGTCAATACGGTAAGCACATAAAGAATTCCTACTCTTGTGTCTCTCGAAAGTCTAATGTGCTTGATCTTGTTCACTCTCATGTTTGTAGTGCCCACCAAATTTATAGGGGGCGGTGCTCTTTACTTTGTTTCTTTTGTTGATGACTACTCTAGGAAGCTTTGGGTTTATTTGCTAAAATCTAAAGATGAAGCCTTTACTACATTTAAGAAATTTTATGCATTTGAATTTTGTGAACACCCAAACAGGTAGAAAGTTGAAATGCTGATGTACCGATAAGGGAGGAGAGTTTACAAGTGCCAAATTCCATAGATTTTGTAAAAATCTTGAGCTAACAATCCCTTCTAATGGTGTGGTTGAAACAGGACTTTACATGAGGGGGTGAGATGCATACTGTCCACATCTAATCTCCCTCATGGATGTTGGGGAGCATCTCTCAAAACTGCAGGTAATGTTTGCAATCAATCCCCTCGCGCGTTCTTAAGAAGGTGGCATTCCGAAAGATGTTTGGTCTAGCAAACAAGCTTCATATGACCATAAAAGAGTCCAAATTTCAGTATAGTTGGATCGAGAGATTTAAATCGCAAGATTTAAATCAATATTTAATCATTTAAATCGTTCACACCCAAATTAAAAATCGAGGTTTTTATATACTCAAAGAGATTTTTATTCTTTTTCATAAAAACTATAGATATACATACATATTTTCATGAATAAAGATAATGTATGATATATCACATGATTTCACATCCTAAATTGTATCAAATGTAAACATTCATCATGATTCATAAGTATTGACTTTTAAGTACACAAAGAAGTGATAGGAAACATGATCCATAAATAAATACAATTGTAACTTGTAAGTCTACAAACAAAGCATAAAGAGACAACTTTCAAGGTTCAAGCATAATATGGAACCTAGAATCTGAATACATCACGAGTCATGAACAATAAAAATAAAATGTGAAGAGTCAAGCATCTGAATTCAAATCTCTAACTCTTCATCTACAATATCATCGATATCACCATCCTCCTCAAATCTCCAAATTGGTATAAAAATCATTGGCAACAATTTAAATCGTTGAACGGTTTTTACAATTTTGGGCTGGAAATGATGTACAAAAGCCCATTAACAATGAGGAAGTTGATATACCTCCCAAGCAGCCATTAACAATGAGGAAGTTGATATACCTTCGAGCAGCCTATTACCAATGAGGAAGTTGATATACCTTCCGATGTGGAATATCTACACGTCCTAGGAGTATGTGAACAGATATGACCCTTTTGTACGTTACATCATGTTATGAGATGAGGGTGAACCTCTCACTGATAAAGTGGCAAAGCTATGTGAGCACAAGAAGTGGGAGTTAGCCACGCAAGAAGAGAAAGGTCTTGCATGCAAATGATACTTGGGACTTGGTTGGGTTGCCCAAAGGTAGGAAGGCCATTCCTAACCAGTGGGCATGCAAAATCAAAACTATGGATGGCAAACACAAGTATGAGGCAAGGCTGATTGCTAAGGGATATGCCCCAAAAAAAGGCATTGATATCCAAGAAGTGCTCTCTCTGGTGGTTAAAATGAACACATTACGTGTGTTATTTGCTCTCAAAGTTGTGCTTGGATTCGGAGTTATTCCAAATGAATGTTAAAACAGTCTTCTTGCATGGTGATTTAGATGCTCTACATGAAACAGCCAGACAAATATGCCATTCTTGGAAAAGAGCATCTGATATGCAAGCTGAAAAGTAGTTTATATGGGCTGAAACAAGCTCCAAACAATGGTATAGGAAGTTTGATGCATGTATGCTCAAGCCTCAAACATGGGTTCAAAAGAAGCCATGCAGATCACTGTTTGTACACAAAAAAAGATGAAGATGGCAGCCCAATCATTCTTGTGCTGTATATAGATGATACACTGCTGGGTGGGAAGAAAAAGAGCACTCTAAATGCTCTAAAACAGCAGCTAAACTGTGCATTCTCAATGAAAGACCTTGGGGAAGCTGAGCATATGCTTGGTGTGCGAATAAAAGGGAAGAGGCAGAAGCATACTTTGCATTTATCCCAAGATAAGTACATTGAAAAAGTACTCGACAGATTCAATATGGCAGATGCTAAGTCTCTTAGAGTGCCATTGCAGCCACATGTTAAGTTTTCCAACGATGACTGTCCCAAACATGATGATGCAGCCAATTACATGAAGAGTGTTCCATATGCATCAGCTTGTGGTTCAGTTATGTATGCCATGTTGCCACTCGGCCAGACATTGCTCATGCAGTGGGAGTTGTTAGCAGGTTTATGGCTAATCCTAGCAAAGCTCATTGGGAGGCAGTCCACAAGTGACCAAAGGTAAATGCCTATCTTATGGAAAGGGTCCATTGGAGTTGAAAGGATTCTTTGATTCAAACATAAACATGGCAGGTGATATGGACACTCACAAGTCCACAAGCGGCTATGTATACACCCTTGCAGGCGGTGCTATTTCATGGTGCTCTAGACTTCAAAGGATAGTTGCACTATCTACTACAGAAGCTGAATATATTTCAGCCACACAGGCTTCCAAGGAAACCATTCGGTTAGCCCGCTTGTGCAGTGAGTTTGGGGTGCCTGAAAAGGCACTTGTACTTGGATGCAATAGCCAAAGTCCATATGTTTTGCAAAGAATGCCATGTTCCACGCTCACACAAAGCATATTGATGTGAATACCACTTCAGCAGAGAGGTGTTAGAGGATGGCCTGATCAATACTTCACAAAATCCTGAAGATGCTCTCACTAAGTGTCTACCCAAGGCACAACATTAGCTATACATACAGATGGTGGGAGTTCCTTAGCTTAAAGGAGCCTCCTTGGTCCTTGAAGTGGGATTTTGTTGGGGATAAAGGCCCCAAGGACTCTCCTTTTGTATATTTTGACCCTTCCAAGTGATAGCTCTCTCGGAGCGCTATATTTTTGGACCCCAAATTGGGGAGTTATAGACGTTTACATTATTTTTATGATTTTGGTCATTGGCCATGTGTGAACATGCCCATAGGACTTAAAAGTCACTCATCAATAAGACTTGGTCCCGAAACACACATAACTTGAAGGGAACTTCTTCACTTGAGCTTCTCCATCTTCTCCTCCAAATTTTTATGCAGGTCCCTCTCACTACTTTCTCCTCACGCAAGAGCCCACTCCCTTGATGTTTAGAGAAATTGAGCACACCACCTCGTAGCTCTCCACGACCTCTTTCAACTTTAATGTGTATACGTGTCCAAATTTCAATGTTTATCATCCATAGCTCAAATGAGGAGCTCGATGTCCCCACTCATGTCATCAACAGCCTAGGGTAGGTGCAAACTTTGACACAGAAACTTGCTAAATGAAGACTATTAATCAGATAGTTTGCATTTGGAAGCACATTATACTGCTTTTACAAATACAATGAATTTCACATTTATCAAGTACTTGGACTTCGCAGATAGATTCAATGGTAAATGCACCCTCAAGAAACAAATGAGAAATGAATGTGCCCTTGAATCAAGCAGCTCTCACACACATGCAGGAGGACCTGTAGACTTAGCTTGCCTGAGATTTGACTCTTGAGTGTGAGGAGCACTTCATTTTTACACATCCAGCTTATACAGAAATAAAAGAGAGAAACAACGATATTATTGGTGCACCCCCACATTTGCTGAGCACATCCAAATTTAAGAGATTGGGCATACATAAACTCGAGATACAGAAATACAAGAACGACATGGTATGCTACACTTGATGCAACCCCCTCACTACCATATTTGCTGAGCACATCTGACTTTAGGAGCCTGAGCGGATATATTGTCGAGAGACAAAGACATAGAGACACCTACTACAAGAGCCCCATTCAATTAATGGTAGATTGAGACAGCCCACTCTTACACATTTCTAGAAGTCCAAAAGATATTTACAACAGAACCTCCACATAGCTGGGACTCACACTTGTGAAGGCAGAACAGCAGAGAGCATACAGATGTGCGTGTCTCTGGATTCAGATATATTAAGTGTCACAAGTCTGAGATCCAGAGGCTCAGACTACACAATGGTATCAAAGCTGCTACACATGCTCCTTATTGTATATCATGCCCTCCATCCTTATAGCTTTTGGTCTCAGTCTCTTCATGCTCTTCGTTTCTTTCCATTTGCTTGATGAAAAAGTGATTCTACCATGTCCAATTTCAGGAGCCTCAAACAAAACTCTGGCTGTTTTGTGCCTTGGTGACATCAGCCATGTTGTATCGAGAGATCTGGGAACCCTCAGTTGATGGCAGAGTGAGTCACGCAGGTGGATGGAGGATGGAGAAGCCTCTGCTTTCTATGATCACTTGGATGACTACAGCGAAAGCTTCAGTGCCACACGGGATCATTAGAGCAGAGCTAGCAGATTGAGGCACTTAACAGATCAGTATCTTCCGTAGATAGCTTGTGGACAGTGGGACTCTCTAGAGAAAGATACACTCAATCGGCCCTTGAATCATCAACTGCTGGCGGTGTAAGGGGATAGAAATTGTTGGTATGCACAAGTGACATCTTGGTTCCAGAAGCATGCATGGCTTTAGCATTAACCCAATTCAGTACCCTTTGGAGGCTCCCTTTCTTGCTATAACACGGAGAGAGATTACTGACTGATCCATTAGGACTCGACTCAGCTGAAAATGAGGACGACTTGGCTAGAGTCTAATATCTATTCAGGAGCTGGGCATGAAGATGGCTTTCTATAGAGAGCATCTCCTTAAACCCATGGCAGGTGGTTTTGTAGCCACAATTGATATAAAATCAGTATAAAGATGGAGACAACACTAGAAAAGAGAGCATGTATGAGAGCAAAAAGGAGATATACTCCATATCTTGCAATATATTCCAATACATGAAGTTACATATAGATAGCTACAACATTAACTCTAGGAAGAAGAGCTCCATAAATTTTCCCAGCTCTCCATAAACTTCAATAAACCCTCCCATGGTTGAGGCTTATAATCTCCTCCAAGCTTGTAATCTCCCTCAAGTACGTATGCAAAAGAAATACTCACATGCAAGGACTATCTTGCGAAAGCTTCCACAAAAAAGTTCGGTAAAAATGCTGATTTTTTGGTGCAAGCTCTTTTATGATGATATGGCAATATTTCAACTTTTAATCCCAACCTTCTATGTGTACAAATCAATTTTCACTTTGTTCAATGTGGTGACCAAAAACAAGGGCTTGAATTTTGAAGCGCAAAATGGTCCCAAACAACAAAGTTTTATGTATGGTTAGAAAGCTCTCATTGAACACGAGAGGAGTATAATATATGTAAAAATTTTCACGAGAAAATTTTGATCCTTTTTTACGAGCTTTGGCCAAGTGCATATCTGAGTTGGCCAACACATTTACGACTTCACCTAGTGGAAGGTTGCTCCTTTTGACCATTATTCAAACAATTCACCTCCTAACCTGAAGGCTGACACTAGGGGAGTCACACATACAAGGTTTAAACACACACAAACACACAAATTCTGGTACATGTACATGCAGAGTATCCACACAAATGTTGGAGCAAGTCTATGACAAGCCTAAGTATTGGCTTGAGTCTCACAAAGTCTTAGAAAAAGCTTTAAAAAGAAGACTATGTAAAGTTCACTTGTGAACTACCTCTTGTAACTTTTGAAGAGTTTACTTAATGTAAAAGTAAGAGAATCTTAAGTGGTTGAGTCCACTTGATCAAGAATGGAAAGAGGAGCCACGAATTCGTGATTTGTGGTAGGTAGAGAATCAAATCAATCATTGATTGATTGGAGAGTGATTGAGGGAAGTTAGCCTCCCAAACTCAACTATAAATAGATGGCAGTTTTAGTCGTGGTTAGAGAGACCTATGTGAAGACCTCCAAGAGCTGAGCTTTATGCCATATCAAGGTGTGATTACAAGGCACACATATGTATCAGTAAGTCATTGTATTGTACAAGAAATATACTTTCATTTTCATGATTATTTGGTTTCATCTTTCCATGTTCTTGTGAAGTGTACTACTCACTACCATTACTCTCAGTTTTCTCAGTCAGCTTGCAGAGGTGTTTTCTCTGAGCTTGGTGCATCATTTTCAGTGATTTAACTTGGTAAAGTTAACTCTATAAGTCTACTATATGCTCATAAATTTTCATGTCATTTGGATGTTGCAATCTTCAGTTATGTTCATTTGAAGTCAACAGGGTCTGTTCATCTTCACCTCTCTGTCAGGTACCCGACTTTTTCACTCATCTTGTCAGAGGTGTTTCTCAGTGGTTACTTATCCAAATTCAGTGATTTAAAGCTTGTTGGATTCAGCTTACTGTCTAGTATAACCATACAAATTTTCATAATCATTGGATTTCTACATTTTGAGTTATGGTGATTTTTTTGCTCACTGGTCTATTTCTGTAGCAGCCCGTGAAAATCGGGATGATGTCATCACTTGTCAAAACTCATTCTCAGTGTGTGCTTTGTTATTTTTTATGAGATTACTCTTGAAAGTTAGCTCTTTAAGCTACCTAGACTTCCCCAAGAGGAATTAAGCTAATTGCTGCTGTGCTCAGAGAATTATGTAAAACACTGGACAGGTGTATGAACCAAGAATAGCAAGTTTTCACCTCTGAGCTAACTCCAACTTATCTGTTTTGATCTATCTTTTTGAGAGTGATCTTCCAAGGTACATAGGGTGTCTAATACATCCATGGGCAAGCTAAAAGGGCCCACCATCTACTCCTGGAGTTCATTTGGCTGGTGTAGATCAAGGATTTTGCAACACCTCTTCATCTTCAAACACATACTTATCCATCTCTTCACAACAAATACACACACAACTTAACATGAAGAGCACTCTCCAACACACGCATATGCAAAGAGTACTCACACATCCCAATACTCTTCTCAGCCAAGTATTTTCATGGAATAATAGAGACAACAAAAGGTAACACATTTAAAATAGCATGTGGACTAAAATACATCATCACTATTCTTAAGGGTGGCCAAACCTTCAAATCAAGACAATATAGTATATACACTTATCTACACCTACCCACACACACACACACATAAATTAAACATATTGTCTGTCACAAATTGATCTTCATGTCCAAGATTCTTCATGTAGAAGCCTAGCCCCTCCTTGTTAAAAACTTATTGCTCGGCAAATATACAAACTGTTCAGCATATATACACAAAAATAGATAAATAAATAAATAAAATCGAACAAATATGTTCAAAGATATATGTATTCTAGAATCCACACTGATAGGGCCTCCCACTTAAAGAACCAAGGAGGCTCCTTTAAGCTAAGTAACTCCTGCCATATGTATGCATAGCTGTTGTTTTGCCTTGGAAAGACACTTCGTCAGAGCATCTGC
This sequence comes from Ceratopteris richardii, assembly GCA_020310875.1. Lineage (NCBI taxonomy): Eukaryota > Viridiplantae > Streptophyta > Polypodiopsida > Polypodiales > Pteridaceae > Ceratopteris > Ceratopteris richardii. Next base: position 9,579,669 of record CM035423.1, read on the forward strand.
AGGATTCTGTGAAGTATTGACCTTGATCAAAGTGATCAGGCCATCCTCTAACATCTCTCTGATGAAGTGGTATCTCACATCAATATGCTTTGTGCGAGCATGAAACATGGCATTCTTTGCCAAACATATGGGACTCTTGCTATGGCATCCAAGAACATATGCCTTTTCAGGCATCCCAAACTCACTGCACAAGCGGGCTAACCAAATGGCTTCTTTGGAAGCCCCTGTGGCTGAAAGATATTCAGCCTCTATAGTAGATAATGCAACTATCCTCTAAAGTCTAGAGCACCATGAAATAGCTCCACTTGCAAGGGTGTATACATAGCCACTTGTGGACTTGCCAGTGTCCACATCACCTGCCATGTCTGAATCACAAAATCCTTTTAACTTCAATGGACCCTTTCCATAACATAGGCATTTACCTTTGGTCCCTTCTACATATCTCAAGATAGATTTGATTGCCTCCCAATGAGCTTTGCCAGGATTAGCCATGAACTTGCCAACACCACCCACTACATGAGCAATGTCTACCTGAGTGGCAACCATAGCATAAATAAGTGAACCACAAGCTGATGCATATGGAACACTCTTCATACACTTGGCTGCATCATCATCTTTGATCCTTGGAAAGCTTAACATGTGGCTGCAATGGCACTCAAAGAGGCTTAGCATCAGCCACATTAAATCTGTCCAGCACTTTTTCAATGTACTTTTCTTGGGATAAATGCAAAGTATGCTGATGCTTATCCCTTTTTATTCGCATACCAAGAATATGCTCAGCTTCTCCAAGGTCTTCCATTGAGAATGCAGAGTTCAGCTACTGTTTTAGAGCAACTAAAGTGCTCTTCTTCTTCCCAGCCAGGAGCATATCATCTACATACAGCACAAGAATGATTGGGCTGCCATCTTCATCCCATAGTGTATTAATAGTGGTTTGCATGGCTTCTTTTGAACCCATGTTTGAGCATAAATGCGTCAAACTTCTTATACCATTGTCTAGGGGCTTGTTTCAGCCTATATAAGCTCCTTTTTAGCTTGCATACCAGATGCTCTTTTCCAGGAATGGCATATCCTTCTGGCTGTTTCATGTACTTCGTCTAAATCACCATGCAAAACAGCTGTTTTAACATACATTTGGAATAACTGCAAATCCAAGGCAGCTGTGAGAGCAAATAACAAGTAATGTGGTCATTTTAATCACCGAACAGAACACCTTTTGAAAATCAATGCCCTCTTTTTGGGCATATCCCTTAGCAACCAGCCTTGCCTTATACTTAGGTTTGCCATCAACAGTTTTGATCATAGTTATTTTCGGATGCGTATGGAAAAAATATCATACTTCCATACCCGTATGCATATGGAATTTTTCGTACCTCCAATTTTTCTCTTCTCTCATTGATTCCTGTTGAGGACAAATCCATAGCAATTTCATATTGTCCTTATGCAAATTCAGTCCCATATACTCTCCTCCGTTATACCCATACATATATACTATACCCTAATCTATAGTAGCCAAAAAAATTCTGATCTTTAATATTATATTATTGTATATATAATACTTCTAATTTTCAATATTCTTTGTGGTATATGCATGATATCACGTACGATATTTTTGAAGAGATTCCATACTTTTTCATACTTTCGTACCCGTATGCATTTGCCATATGGTTCACATATGGAAAAACTGTGGTTTTGATTTTGTATACCCACTTATTGGGAATGGCCTTCCAGCCTTTGGGCAACTCAACCAAATCCCAAGTATCATTTGCATGCAAGGCCTTTATCTCTTCTTGCATGGCTAACTCCCACTTCTTATTGTGCTCACATAGCTTTGCCTCTTTATAAGTGAGAGGCTCACCCTCATTTGATAACATAATGTAACGTACAAAGGAGTCATATGCTTGCTAGGATAGGGGGGCTGTTTTTGGCTGAGAGGTTGGAAGGGAGAGGAAAAAGCAAGTGTCCCCTTTGCGCTGAGGTGGAGAAGTATGGCTCCCTATCACATGTGATGGTGGAGTGCAACGTGGTGGAAGCTCTTAGGGGGAGGTGGTTGGATTCCCTTATCAATGGTTTGATTCAGCGTTTGGAGTTTGGCCCCGTGTTTCCCTTGGTCGTGACCCTGATCCTCCTTAGAGGGGAGGCTTGCGGAGTTCGCTTGACCCATTGGGTTAAGCTTAGTCCGCACTCTAGGGAGGGAGTAGCTAAGTTCATCTTGGTTGCTTCCTTCCTGGGTGAGGCTATTCCCAAGTATATGAGAGCTCTCTTTGACAATTGACAGATCCCCTGCGGGGGAAAGGAAGTCATTCTCCCATCCGATCCCTCTTAGGTCCCGTTGTTGGTGTGCAAGTTCTTTCTCACAGAGGGAAGTGACGATCAATGGGCTGAATTTGTGAGAGCTCTGGTACTTCGTGTTATGGGCATAGCTTCACCGGTCGCCAGTGATGAGATGGGAGACTCAAAACTAGTGTGCGGACTCCTCCTGTGAGCCGACGCTCCTTGTGGGTATGGCGTTCCTTTTCCGGGAACACGTCGGGTAGGCAGTTTAGCTTGGTGAGGAATTCGTTCCAAGTCCGCATACTCCAGTGTCGTGACCGGGGCATTGGGTATCTCACCGCACTGATCCTTCGGGGTTAGTTGACTACAATCTTCGGGTTGCAAGGTCACGTATAAGTCTTTTTCGGAAGATGAAGCGGCGGATAGATTCTGCCTTCTGAGCGGGTTAGCCTGCTTGGGCCCCCATCCCCAACTCAGAAAATCAACCAAAAAAAAAAAAAACATAGGCCTCCTAGGACGTGTAGATCTTCTTACCCAATGATCCACATTCTCTGGCAATAGATCTACATCAGGAGGTACATCAACTTCCTCATTGTTAATGGCCTGCTGTACAACATTTCCAGCCCTGTTTCCAACATGAATAGGTGGCTGCAGAGGCCCATCGGGAGCCTCATTTTGCTGTCCAACATCATCTGGCTCAATAACCACTAGCTCATTTTCATTTCCAGCCATATGTTGTGCATCCCGAGGGCTCATTAAATACAACATCCTGGCTGCATATTACCTTCTTGAGTTGAGGTAACCAAATCCTGTAGCCCATTTCACCTTCATCTCCATAACCCATGAAGATTCCTTTCATGGACTTTGCATCTGACTTGCTTCTCAACTAAGGCCTTATATGCACAAAAGCATCACAACCAAAGGTACGTAGGTGGTCATATGAAGCTGGTTTGCGAGACCAAACCTCTTCCAGAATGCCACCTTTTAAAGACATATGAGAGGATCGATTGCAAACATGAACTGTAGTTTTCAAAGCCTCTCCCAAAAATTCATGAAGGAGATTAGCTATGGACAGCATGCATCTCACCCTCTCACATAAAATCTTGTTATACCTTTCAGCCACACTGTTGGAAGAGTGGCTGTATGGGATTGTTAGCTCCCTCATGATATCAAGATTTTCACAAAATCTATTGAAATCAGCACTTGTAAACTCACCCCCATTATCTGTACATAAGCATTTCAGCTTTCTACCTCTTTGGGTGGTCACAAATGCATGAAATTTCTTAAATGCAGCAAAGGCTTCATCTTTAGATTTTAGCAAATATACCCAACGCTTCCTAGAGTAGTCATCAACAAAAGAAACAAAGTAAAAAGCACCCCCCATAGATTTGGTGGGCATGCTATAAACATCAGCATGAACAAGATCAAGCACATTAGACTTACAAGAGGCACCAGAGTAGTAGGAATTCTTTACTTGCTTACCATATTGGCATTCATTACAAAAATCAAGTTTTGAGCCTTTGCATCAAACTTGTCCAGATTACATAGTTGATCAAGGACTTTTTGGTTGGCCAAGCCTTTATGCCATAATTCCATATGTGAATGGATTTCACCCAAAGCAATAAACTTGCCCACTAGGGTTTTACCATGCAAGCAATAAAGAATCCCTGTCTTTGTACCTTTAACAATCTGCCTAGAGCCTTTGATAAGCTTCCATGAAACCAACTCATTAGTGCCATCTACAACGAGATGCATTGTGCCAATACCTTCAATAGAATAAGCATCGTTATTTCCAAGATATACATTTCCATGGCTGCCTGCATGAAAGGTAGTACAACACTCCTTAATAGGAGTAACATGGAACGATGCACGTGAATCCACAATCCATGTTTGTGACAAAGCATCATTCACAGTAAGCAAGGCATCAATCAGATCCCCCTTTCTCCTCAATGACGACACTAGAGGCCACATTGGCCTTCTCTTTGTCCTTGTCCTTTGAGTTGTCATGAGCTTCATTCTTGGTGTCCTTTTTCTTCTTGTCACCTGTGTTCTTCTTTCTTTCTAAGGAGAGAGAAAGTAGAGAGAGAAACTTGCACAAAAATTTTGGAGAAGAAGATGGAGACGTTGAAGTTGAACACGGCCCTGTAGAGAACGTACATCTTGGATGCATTGAAGAAGTATGGACTCATGGGGTGCAAACCATTGAGCAACCTAATGAAAGTAAATGTAAAATTGACTTCAATGGAAGGGAATGAAGTTCATAATGCACTCTTATATAGGTCAAAAGTGGGCTCTTTGAATTATGCCACTATCACAAGGCTTGACCTAGCATATACAATCGGTGTGCTATCTCAATTCATGCATACACCTAGGGTTCCTCATTTACTTGCAACTAAAAGAGTATGAGCAAAGTATTCACAGCCTAGGCTTGCTTTGAGCACTCTAATTTTTTTTAAAGTAACATCACCGAATCCCTCCCAGCCAATTAAGGCTAGGAGCGTGTCCCCAACAGAAAGGGCGGGCCGATCAGTGTTCGAGGTTATTTTTGATTGAGCTTAGGAACCTCGCACATAAAGAGACCCTTAGGAGATCAAAGAGACATACTTAGATGTAAGTTCAACTATTTCTAGCCGATTGCTAGTCAACGGATCTTGGATACCACCAAACCTAGGGGTATCTTCATTTACCGTGTGATAGACTTAGCGAGGTCCCAAACACCCACAACTATCCAAGAGGATAACCGGGCATGGGCAACAATTTTAGAAAGGAGCATTTGGTTTGCCTTGGAACACCATGTGCAACCCCCCATGAAGACCCTTATCATGAAGGATATTGAGGAGATTCAAGGTCGACCAACATTGGATTACCTTTGATTTATTCATTGCATTGTCCAGCATCAACCTCTTCGGAGGATGTTGTACTTGTGTATCCTTTCAACTTTGTGTATTCTTTGCCAACTAGACAGTCTCAAGTCCATCCACACTTTCTATCCCACACCCACTCCTTTGCTTTCCTTTACTTTACTCAACTTCTTTTCTATTAAGTCTCAGACATTGTAGTAGATTCACCACTTCTGTAAAGTTTTTGATCTCATAGCTCTTTTTTGGCATTTTATAACAGAGAAAATTTTTGGTCACATAGCTGTTTTTGGCCTTTAGTAGACGTAATTATATCATTTAATTCTCTCTCTCTCTCTCTCTCTCTCTCTCTCTCTCTCTCTCTCTCTCTCTCTCTCTCTCTCTCTCTCTCTCTCTCTCTCTCTCTCTCTCTCTCTCTCTCTCTCTCTCTCTCTCTCTCACACACACACACACACGCGCGCACACACGCACACAGTACAAACACCCACCCCACACAACTACAACAAGAGATGAGAAACATAATCGGACAAAATTTCATGCGAGGTGAAATAAGTTTAACTGCAAATGATCTCATGTGTGATGGAAATTCCTGGCAGGTGCGCACACTGTAGGATTTGCGCATTGCAGTGAATTCAGAGACAGGCTATACGACTTCCATGGCACAAACCAGGCAGATCCAAGCATGGACCCAAACTTTGTAGAAACGGTCAAACAGAATTGCCCACCTGTTGAAAAAGATCAGGATGCCTCGACCATAGTGCCCTTTGATGCAACGACTCCACTGATATTCGACGAATCGTATTACTTAGGGCTCGAAAGAGGAGAGGGGCTACTCTTCTCCGATCAAGTGCTTTTCTCTGATCCAGAGACGCAATCCATAGTGAGTGCAATGGCGTCATCGCAGCAGCTCTTTTTCGATAGTTTCGTACAGTCAATGATAAAGTTCACCAGCATCGTTGCTCTCCAGCCCGGAAACATTCGAAATGTTTGCAGCACTTTCAACCGACGGACGGACGACAATATAACGGCAAAGCCATCACTATTTCGTCCCGAGTGCTGTTGCTGCTAAAATGTTTTATGGTGTCTGAAGCTACTCCTGCGAAAAGCAAGTGGTCTGCATACGTATATGGCTGCTTCGTGATGTTTCTTCAGTTTATGCACCTTTCTGTCATCCATCGAAGGCTGGCATTGAGCAACAGAAAGCACAATCACTTACTCGAAGTTTTCGCCCATGTCCTAAACATAGAACGGACGGTATCAACATTATTCCCGCATGGAGAAGCACAGAAAAAAAGGGGCATTTTCTTGCCGCTTTGAAGGACTACATGTGAGTGAGGTCTGCAGCACCTATTATTTCAGCGAATATAATCAAACAGTAGAATACTGTGAAAATGTATATCAAATCCTCCATTTCTTTGGTTCCATATTTTCTTTAAAAGCTTAAATCTTTTCCTTACATGGAATTCATCTATTATTTAAGCTCACATTTAAATGGATTTTCTTTCGATATGACATGTATATTTGCTGATTTGAAGGTGAGTCTAGGCATAATTTGCATATGAAATTTCTTGCTGGATCGGTTGAAGGGAGAGTGCCTCCCTATTTTTATCAATCATTCTAGTGTAAAGACGTTAAGATTAAAGAGTACTATGCAATACATGTATTGATGTTCATAGTGAGATAGTTTGATTACATAATAGCATATGTGGAAACATGGATCATTGGATGTCCTCAAACACTTGATTGAGAAAATACTCAATGTAGGGTTTATGAATGGATCTTGCAATTGTTATAAATGTTTTCATGTTTGGATTGCATGTGCAAGATAATCTAGCATAAATTGTCTCTTGTGCATAACATGCCAAGAGTTCTACATGATCAAATTTTTTGCTCTTTTGTTTGTTTATACTCGTTAATGCAAGCTTAGCCACATGACCATCATAGTCATCTACTTCATATTTGTGATTTGAAGCTATGATTTCGTTATTATTTCTCCTCATCCCATGGTAGAATAGGGTTGCAAGAATGGTCGCATGATATGAGATGAAGGAGAAAATTCGTTATACAATGTATGTTGTGTCAAATGCACTAAGTTTAACTCCCTTCCATTCCATACACACTCTTTAAAGTGGTAAAAATAACAAAAAGAAAACAAAATATGCTCTTATTGTTTATATATTTCTGTAGTAATGGGTGTGAACACACTTAAGACTATCAGTGAGCATACACAAGGTGATTAGGAGTTCAAAAACGCTTTGCACTGTGGCATCAAAATTTTGATATGAGCTCGTTTCAGCCTCCAAATGCACTATTGCAGTGCTTGTGCATGCAATTTTGTCTATTTGTGCCAAACATGTATAGAGGTTTTGGCTCACTAGTAGAAGCGCCTCGAAGTTTACTACAGATTTAGTAGTGCTCGACATGGTAGTTTTGTTCAACTTTTTGAGATATAGTCATTTTCTTGCATCATGATATTTTAGTAAGTGGCCATGGCTAAAAGCTATGTTGTATTCTATATAATGCATCATCTATTGGTGGAAAAAAGATTGTGGAATATTGTGTAGGGTGTTGAAAAATGACATACTACACCTGCTAATACAGTTATTGAAGGCGACACAGATGGGATTGAAGATGATGATCTTCTAGTTCTTGTTCATGCTTCGGTTCATGTTGCACCTACTCCAAAGCAACTTCGATGGGATGGAAAAGATGCTCAGGCACATGCATTGATAGCTTTGTCTATCAAACATGCCATTATACGTCATATTCCCTCTTACAAAATAGCAAAGCATGCTTGGGATACACTTACCACTTTAAACTAGGCAAGAAATGACGCTCGTTTTTATTACCTCCAAAAATAGTTCGAGAGGTGAATAAGGGAGATTCTATGGACAGTATATTGTTCTTAATGGCCTTCCAGATTCATATCAAAGTTTTGTGTCTACTCTTCGATTGATGATGAAAGGCAATCCAAATGCCTTAACATTTGAGGAGTTAGTCTCTGTTTTGTTGTAGGAAAATAAGTCCAGGTAGAACAGGTATATTATGCATGTTGCAGATCAAGCTTTTTTAGCTAGTCAAGATGGCAAAGGTAAATGGAGCTCATCTACTAGTAAGCAGAAATCTAGAAATGCCACACAGTCCAAAAAGGAATACAAAGATGAAAAGAAAACGGAAAAGCAAAAACAATTCTGCAAATACTGTAAAGGAAATGATCATGTCATAAAGAGTTGTCCAAAATTGGCTGCAAAAGAGACAAAGAAGAAAGAGGCTTGAATGGTTGTTGCATAGGCCTCTACACAAAAAAAAAAAGTTTGCTAATCTTATGCAGAATGAAGAATAGGTGTTTACTACCATATGCACTTATGACCCATCTTCTCATGAGTAGTGTATGTCTGCAATAGACTCAGATGTTTGGTACTTTGATAGTGGCACAACCAAACATATTACCTCAAAGTGCAGTTTCTTCAGTTCACTTGAGCCTGCCCCTACAACGAATACTGTCACATGTGCTAACAATTCCTCTTATCCTGTAATGGGATTTGGTAGTACTTTCATATTATCAGATGCTTTATTTGTGCTAGGGATCAAGAAAAATCTGTTATCAGTTTCAGCATTAGCCAAGATTGGTTTAGTTGTCACATTTGTAGATGACAGGTGTATAATTCATGATTTGTCAAATGTCAATGTTATTATTGCTTCCGGCATTTTATGTTGTGGGTTGTATAAACTCATGGACTATGAAAAATCTATCAATGAAAAGCTTTGGCATGCATGCTTTTGTCATCTGAATTTTACTATTTTGTTGTGCCTATAGAAATCTAAAATGGTGTCATCTCTACCCGAACTTGAGGCACCTTGTAAAAATGTTTGTGAAGGCTATATTTTGAGCAAAATGCAATGTTCATCCTTCCCATAAGATGGTTCATTTCAAGCTATGCAAAAATTATAGCTTGTTCATAGTGATGTATGCGGTCCTATGCAGATAGGTTCTTTTGGGAACTACCTTTACTTCGTGACTTTTATTGACAATTTCTCCAAGAATGCATGGGTATATCCATTAAAAGCAAAGTCCAAAGTGTTTGTGTGCTTCAAATAGTTTTTGCTTATGGCTAAAAAATTGGCAGCATGTAAAATGGGCACCCTCTGTTTTGATCGAGGGGGAAAATACATGTCGTTTAATTTTAATTCATTTATGGTTGAGCATGGGATAAAACACGAGTGTACAATGCCATATACACCTCAAAAAAATGGTGTTGTTTTAAAAAAATAGGTATCTCATGGAGATGGTGAGGCGTATGGTCAAAAGTCAGGCTTTACCACATAGTTTTTGGTTTGAGGTTGTTATGTGTAAAGCATATGTACTTAACAGGTGTCCCACCAAAGCACTACAATCTATCACTCCATATGAGGCATGGGATGGTCACAAGCCATCTGTTGCTCATCTACGTGTTTTTTGTTGTTTGGCATATGCATTAGTGCATGAGCAATAACGTAGGAAATTGGATGATCACGCAATGAAATGTATTTTCGTTGGGTACAGTTTTGAAAGCAAAGGCTATGGTTTGTATCATCTACAGACTAAATACATTTTGGTTAGCCATGATGTTGTGTAGAAGATGCAATTGAGCCATTATTTTCATGTACTAAGGAGACATCATTTAGCTCAAAAGATGTGTATGACACTTTGCTTCCTCTTTTTATAGGCGGATAGTCAAGTGCTGGTCCAAATGAGGCAATTTTTCAGCCTTTATAGGTTCCACATGATGATGTAAATCATTTCGTTTCTGATGCACATTTACATGATGCACTTGTTGATGAGAGGGCTGATATAGAGGAGTCAAAATATATGCCTAAATGGCTAGTGCACACTCTAGAAGATAGAAAATTAGATGCACCTCTATCATATCGTACTCGTTCAGGATCTCATAGTGCTTCTTTTCATGAGATTGCTATGCCATGGCTACCTCTTGTCTTTGTGATGAGAATGAGCTTGTTTCTTTTTATGAAGCACAAAATTCAAAAAATTGGATGACTATTATGAAATCAAAATATGATGCTATTATGAAGAATGGTAACTGGTCTTTATGTGATTTGCCTCCTAGAAAAAAGGCCATTGGAACTAAATGGGTCTAGAAGCTAAAGCATAAGCCTAATAGAACAGTTTATAGGTATGTCGTCCTTGACATAGATTGAATTCATCTTCACTTGAAAGTTGTGTTTCTTGCCTTAACACACAAATTAAACGACAAATAGATCATCTCCTTATTGTGCAACCATCCACCTTTATTGATATTCCATCTCTTGGGGATCACCATAGGCTCTAATTCTATCTTGAGCTTACTAATATTATCCTTTGCAATCCTAATCATGGCATTCGTCTCTTCCGTGAAATCGTTTGTAGCTTGGAATCTCATATGTTGCAATCCTATCACATAAGAAGGTATTGGTTTAAACTCATATAGATGCATAAGTTTTGTATCCAACATTTTGAAAATATCCTTTCAAAGGTGAATAGTAAATTTTTTAGCTTGATCCAATGCAATGTTTAATGGTGGAACATGTAACGAATATAGGTTCTCTACAAATAGTATAAAGCCATTTTTGGGGTCTTCACTATATTATGTTGGAATAGACCCAGTGGTTTTGGTTAATCTATCAGCAGTCACCCAAATTGAATTATTACCTCTCTAAGTTTTGAGTAATACTACAATGAAGTCCGTAGATATACTCACCCATTCCCAATTAGGAAGATCTAATGGGTCTCTTCTTATCCTCAACCTTTTGCATTTATCAACCTAGAATTTGTGCTTTTTAGCACATAATCTCGGATGTCCTTATGAATTCTAGGCCAATGAAAATTTCCTATTAACAAGATAATAAGACTTGTTAATTATTGGGTGTCCTAAACTGTGTATGTGATGACACTATAATAAGACCTATGTATCATCTCTAAGTCTTCTAGGACACAAACTTTGTTAGAAATAGAAACCTTCCACAAGAGAGGTATACATCATAGAATTTCATAATATTAACCAATGAAAGGTTTTCCCTTTCCCCTTTAGTAGTTGCACAATACGCATAGCTAGTTGGAAATCGTTTTTTTATGGAACAATGCTAGAATCATGATATACTTAAGAAATTTTGTAGGGGCTTCAAGGTTCCATGGACATGGACATTCTAGAATCATTTGTACTTTCTCAAGATCCATTTGGATAATGTCCTTGGAGATATATGCACCAAATAATGGACTTCAATTTTAAAGAATTCAAACATGGATTCTTTTCCAAAATGTAAATTCTCTTGTAACATTTAGAAAAAAATCATGTAAGTATTTTAGGCATTTCCCTATAGTTGGACTATAGATGAGGATATCATCCAAGAAGTCTACCACAAAAAATTTCATTGGTAGTCCATAAAACTTAATCCATGAGTTTCATGAATGTACGTGGAGCATCGAGATGGCCAAAAAGTATGCCCATATCTACTTTTGAAGGTAGTTTTAGGAACATCTCCTATCTTAATTTTTACCTAGTGATTCATTTGTCTAAGACCTAAATTTGTGAAATAAAGTGCTTCATATAGCTGATTGAATAGGTATTTTACATGGCATAGGGGAATTGTCCTTGGTTGTTGCCTTATTTAGAGCTTTGTAATCAATACATGATCACATGGAGCATTTCTCCTTTGCTACCAAAAGAATTGAAGCTACCCATGGTGAATTGCTAGCTTTGATAAATCCTCTTTTGAGGTATCTCCAAACCTACTAGTCCACCTTGTGATATTGGGATTGATTCATCTTATAATGTGGTTTACTAATGGGCTTTGTATTTATCACTGGTTCAATGACATAATTTATAACTCCTTTTCTTGGGGGCTAATCCACTTGTCGAATCCATTGGAAGAACATCTTTAAATTCATACATTGGAGTTTTAAATTGGATAAGATATACTAAAAAATTTTGAATAATATGATTTTTGAAATATTTATATTACTATAATGATTATTTACATGATATTTGTTAGATTATCATCAAAAGAGATAAACATATTTAAATTACGTACTAGATCTCTATGTAACTATTATTTAAGTTCCAAAGAGTAGATCAAAGGCATATTAGGTACATGACGTTCACCTTGAATCTTATGTGTGCCTCCATCCTTTATGAGTTCTAAAGCGTTTATGTGTGCTTAAGTGTATCTCATAAGCCCCAAAACCATTCATATCCTAAAACTAAGTATATTTTATCCATATCCATAACATAGAAGTTGAGTACGTCTCGATATTCTTATAGCTCTACTTTAAAATTGGACACCCTAGTCTCCCATATTCTCTTATGCTCTTTCTATATCATGGAAATGGTGTAAAGATGAGCAATAGGAATTTAGGGAAGATTTATTTTTTTTAAGGAGTGTAAAGTTCATAAATTTATATGTGATCAAATCGTCAATCATAACTCAAACATGTAACCCATGAATATACCCATTAAACTTCACAAAATCACGTGTTTTAAAAGGTTCTTACCAAGTATATTGAGTTAGATGACATGACAGGGTATTACACAATGTGGGAGACCCCAGAAAATGTTTTTCATGAACTTTGTAGATTATCTGCAAACCCTTTGTATATACGAGTTGTATGTAGACGTGTCATTTGTGCTTTGTACACCTTATGGAATAGGGAAGAGTCTTTCCTCAAAACCATTTGCTATGGATTGATCTTAACCATTTATCAGGGGATTGATCTTTTTTATGTTGATCATCAGCTTCCACTTAGTTCTGGGTGTCAGCCAAATGAGCTTCTAAGAGGTACCCTTATTGAAGATTTTATAATGAAAAAGTCAAAATGTATATTTTGGATTTTGGACTATAAATTATTCTAATTTTTGTAAAACTGAGGAAGAGTTTTCCCATGCTTTTATCGACTTTATTTATTTTTTAAAGAATTTTTTGAGCTCTCTAGAATATGTATTTTTAGGCTAGAAAGTGAAAGGACCAAATTTTAAGTGTGAACATGGACAGTTAAAAAGGGATAAAATATAATGAAACCCAATGAAAGAAGCTAGACAAAATTTCAGAAGTAAATCTCATCACTTTGCTTTCTTATTAATTTTGAAGTGAGATTGGTGAGTATTTCCATGGACTTATCTCATAGATTTTTTGTTTACTATGTTTATATGACTTCCATTGATCTATTCTCAGTCTAAGTGCTTAACAATACTAGAAGCTATTTTCTCATGTCTGTGTGAAGTTGGAGAAGTCACAATCCTATCATTAAGGGGTTATAGACATAGAAAGCTGAAAATAAGGTTATAGATACATTACTTATAAAAAAAAATCAAATTCACACTTAAGGCACTTGAATCACTGAAAAACTTATTTGTATATCAATATATGATTAAGAAAAGATTCGTCAACAAAAATGGTAAGTTTTTTTTAAGAGGAGGTTTGGCTTAGGCCTAGTCTCCCTTGCTTGAATCAATTAAAAAAACAATTGTACAGTGAAAGGGCATAGTTTCATAGGGATCTCCCATATCCTACAAACTAGGGGTAGGGTGACCCAAAGCCCAACAATGGTGATAGCTAGAAGTCGGCATGAAACTTATGTTTTAGAGGGATTTATAGATAAGATAAATGATCTTTTCATCGTCCTCATGGGCAGTCCAGTAACTCTTCATCTTGTCATCATCCAAAATGAAAATCTTGTCATTATCCAAGATGAAAATCTTATGGTGTCTAAAGGGGGGCTTCTTACAATTACATGTTCTGCTGCCTAAATGGCCAAGGGATTTATCCATCGACCATTCTTTCATACGGTGGTCAAAGTTGGCCACACATATTTTTTTCCATATCTTCCAAAGTGCTTCCCTCCTTATGGCATTCAACAAGGCAGAAGAGAAGCCTATCTCTTCTCCAAGTAATGCTTGCTTTTGATTGATTTGATTATGTAAAATCAAAATTCTAGAAAGCATCTGCCACACCAAGTGACTCTTCGGGCACGAAAAGAAGAGGCGACCAATATCTTCTCTACCAAAAAGGTAGCACTTACAACACTAAGGGGACCCATAGATTTTATTAGTTTTGACATTGGTCCAAACTCCCTTGTGGAGAATTTTCAACATAAGAACCAACTTTTTGTTCTCAATGAGAGGATGCTAGAGGTCCAGGAACTTAGATTTTTGCCTAATACAGGGCAAGTTCAGACACCATCTCTTGTTAAGGGAGAGATGCAAGTCTAGGTGCCACCTTATCCGATTTGTTACCATTGATCCATCTTAACCCTTCAATCTATGGGGGATCATGTTCGAGAAGGAGGTGGGTCTTTGAGTTCTCCCAAGAATTAATTCTATTTATTAATAGCCACCAATCTTCATACTCAACTCTCCTAGCCAGGTCTATGTCCTCAAATCTAATCTATTGTTTCTTTCTTGATTCCAGAGATGTTTCCACATACAAACCCTTTGTTCCATAGCTTCTTTACCCTTTGGAGGTTCTCCAAACCAGTATCTTTACACGGGCTATCCATAAACCTGCTCATCTGAGCGATAACAAATTGAATATCAAGTTGGTTTATGCATAAGTAAATCAAGCATACAACAGCCTATTGATAGGAAAACCTTCAAATGCATCCCATATGAAGAGATGATGAGATAATTGCAATGAGAGAGTGTTGGAAAAATCTTGGTCAACACTAACCAAACTAACTTCAGGGATACTTACTACACTCTCTTATCTTCCCAAATATGCATTAAGAGCACCTAAGTCCTTTGGAACATCATTCACAAATATCTGTATCAAGACAAATAAGTTGGAATATTAAAAATCTTGAGAAACTTTCTCTTTTTGGATGAGAAGCTCTCAAGAAATTGTTCACAGCTCACAACCTGGTACAAGTCAACTAGAGAGCCTTTGCACACTACCAATTTAAGTGTTAAGCTAACTAAATCGGGTTATTTCATGAATTTAGAATCACTATGCAATGAGCTATAATTTTAAGAAGCCTAGGGGATCACCTCGACTTTTCACGAAGAAGAAGATATGCAGATATAGTCACATATGAACATTCATATATTGGCTGCGAACCCAATGTTAATGAAACTTTATATGTAGTCTCACAACAATCTTAGCTAAGTGATCCAAGTGATAGGTTAGATAGTAAGAACTCACATACTGAGAAATGACTAAGAGAAGATGATTGGGTAGGTCAATGTACTATAGCAATAAATAGAGAATAAGTAATCAATGAAAATGAATCATAATGTGTATTAATATTGTACATATGATACAAAGGAGTTGTGAGTATTTCTTTTATACACTTTTTGAACTTGGAAGTGGTTGGATCTTCCACCTAAAAGGTATTTCTAGTTCTTAGGATCGGTTTGAGTTTGAATTCAAAGTGAAGTCGTGACTTTTGGCTCCCTAAAATCATGAGATTCCTTCCACCTTTTGCATTTTACCTTTTGACATAAAGTAATATGAATAATTAACCTTTGAAACTTATAAACATAAGTGCAAAGTGATTTACACTTATGCACGATAAATTTGAGAATCCAAGAGCATAGGTCAAGCTCTTAGGCTTGATCCTTACACCAACAACTCCCCCCCAAGCCTAAGATGCTTGAGTCTTCATTTCTTCAATTCTTCTTGTAATCCAATAATTGATTTGAACATGTTCAACTTAACTCCATGCCTTAGTCATCATGTCTACACATTGTTGGTGAGTAGATACATATGACAACTTAATTTTCTTGCTTGTGATATTCTCTCTGACATAGTGATAATGCACTCCTATGTGCTTAGTTCTGGCATGGTAGATTGGGTTAGCAGCAAGATGTAATGAACTAATGTTGTCCCCAAAAATGTGAGAGGTAGATGGCTTAAGACCTAACTCAGAATACAAGGTCTTGATCCACATTGCTTCTTGAGTTGCATTGCCTAATCCTCTATATTCACCTTCAGTTGATGAAAGTGCAAAAATGGGTTGCTTCTTTGAGGACCATGAAATTAGCTTTGTACATACAAAAGTGAGATATCTTGATGTGATTCTTCTGTCATCTTTAGACCCAGCCCAATCTTCATTAGAGAAAATTTTGATGTCTATATCACATGCGTATGGGTAATACATACCTTCATTGATGGTTCCCTTCAAGTATTTGAGTATCCTCTTAGCCGCTTCCATATGAGGTTTCTTAGGAGTGTGCATAAACTAACTTAAGGCACTTATTCCATAGCAAATGTTAACTCTTGTCAAGGTAGCATAGTCTAGGCTACCAACTAGACTTTGATAGCTAGTTATATATTCAATCTGCACTCCTTCATGAGCAGTTAACTTCAATTTCACCTCCATGGCTGTACATGGAACCTTCCATTTCTCCATTTTGAAGTTGGCAAGCACGTCTTTGATGTAATTTCTCTGAGTAAGATACCTACCCTTTTGTGTGTACACTACCTCTGACCCTAGGAAATATGTGAGTTGTCCTAGGTTATTGATTTTGAACTCTTATTTCATTTGAAGCTTGATCCTACTTATACCTTCAAAACCATTACCTATAATTATAATATCATCAACATATACTCAAGGGTATCTGGCTTCATATAGATTCCTCTTGATGAAGAGGGAGGGATATGCTTTGCTCACAATGAATCCTCTATCCTGCAAATAGGTGACAAGCCTATGATTCCAAGCCCTTGGCACAACATCAAACCATATAAGGCCTTCCTTAACCTACATACATACTGAGGAAATCATCAGTCTTCAAACCATGTATACCTCTTTGGATATCCATCCATTTAGGAATGCATTTTTAACATCCATTTGATAGATCTTCCAATTCTTAGAAGCTTCAATGCTCATAAGCAGTCTGATAGTTGGCATCTTTGCCACATGTGAAAAAGTTTCCCTTATGTTTGTGCATACCCTTTGGCTACAAGTCTTGCTTTGCACCTATTTATAGTTCCATCAGATTTTTTGTTTACCTTGTATATTCACCTTGATCCTATGATCTTCATAGTTGAAGTATTGGGTACCAACTCTCAAGTATGATTTTCGTGTAGGGCTTCAATCTTTTCCTCCATGGCATTCATCCACTCAGGTTTCTTCTTTGCTTCCTCATAGGATGATGGTTCCTCAAAGTTTGAATCCTGTGCTAAATAGATAGAGTGTTTAGTGACCAATGATGTATCATAGTTGTTGGAGTTTGACGTTTGTGGAAGCATGCCAACATCACAAGGAAGAAGAAGAAGCTTGGAGCACAACACACAATACTGAATGTATTACCAAGAGAAATGTATAAAGATAAGTAACCCGTTAGAGTTATAGGCATATATAAAAGCCAAGAAAAAAAAACCTCCTAAAGAGGGAAAAAAGTGCCCCAACAGTCCTAGTGTGTTCACACACATCACTACCAAAGTATATTAAAAAATTCCCCCCGGGAGTGATGCAGTGAACAAGGAGCAGGCTCTCATGTATAAGGAAGTGCCAAGCTATCTGATATCAATCCACAAAAGGAAGTAAGCCCAAAGCTTTGCAGAAAGCTTTAAACTTCTCCCTAGGCAGAGCCTTTCTGAAAAGGTCTACAACATTCTCTTGTGTGGGCATATATGCCAAACTAACCTCTCCAGAAGAGAACCTCTCCTTGACATAATGATAGTGCATCTCAATGTGCTTAGTGTGAGCATGGAACATAGGGTTTCTCACAACTGCTAATATGCTCTCACTATCACTAAAGATGGTGGTGGTAGAAGACTGACCAACACCCAAATTAGCCATAAGGCATCTGAGCCACACACACTCAACAATCATTGTGAAAGCTGCCCTATAATCAACCTCACAACTAGAAGTGGCCATAGTAGGTTGTGTCTTGCTCAACCAAGATATGCATGAGCTACCAAGCATGAAGCAAAAACCATTGGCGGACACATGAGTGTCATAGAAACCAGCCTAGTCAGAGTGTTTGAGTTTGAGGTCTACATGAGCATGTAAAACAACACAAGGAAGAGGAAAAAGCTTGGATCACAACACACAATACTAAATGTATTATCAAGAGAAATGTACAAAGATAAGTAACCCCTTAGGGTTATAGGCATATATGCAAGGCAGGGGAAAAAAACCTCCTAAAGAGGGAAAAAGTGTCTGACAATCCTAGTGTGTTCAAAATATCACTACCAAAATATATCAATAATAGCCATACCTTTCTAGCTTCTTCTTTTCTCTAGTTGGTCTTTTGATTGTCTTTTGACAAGATTTTGCTACATCCCTCAACTCATTCACTTTGTCTTTGCCTTTGGAGTTCCAAGAATTAATTTCTCTCCTTGGAGACTTCTGGTCATCTTTAGAGTCACTTGATGCTTCAAGTGTGTGATCCTTCTCTCTTGAGAAAGCTGGAAAATCCTCCTCTAGATCATAAGGTAGCTTGATTCTCCCGCAATCACCCTCAAACCATGATTTATTTTCATCACACAACATCCGTACTTATAATAAATCCTCTGTTGCTTGGATTTTACAATCTATAACCTTTTTTATTAAGATCATAGCCAATGAATACACATTTCTCTGCCTTAGGGTTCAATTCACCTCTTATATGTGAAGGTATGTGTGCATACACAGTGCACCTAAAGATTTTGCAACGATCCAAGCTAGTTCCCTTTCCATTCCATGCCTCATATGGAGCCATGACATCTAGAGCATTTGATGGAAGATCATCAATCTAGTTCTTTTATTGAAAAGTTTCTTCTAAGAGATTTCCAATGGTACCTTACATGTTTAAATCTGACCTACAAATTAGGAGGTGCACTCTAATCTTTGTTGGGACCATCTTTGAAAGCAACATGCATGCCTTCCATCTACTTGCCAAAGCCTACTTCCTAAGCGCTAATACCAATTGTGGGATTTGAACTCATGACCTATTGGAGTATGATGGGCTAACCACTTGCCCCAAAATCCATGGTTGAGGATAACTTTCTAATCCTCCATCTTAGGGTGAGGTTCAACCATCTCCTACCTATCAATTCTTGAGTCTAACAATAATTGCATGTTTGATAGACAAAGCTATCAATGCATGTGCTCGAGCATATCTTCCATGGCAATAAACTTGTCCTAGAGTAGATGCAATAGGAAGTGCAAAAGGACTAGAAGATTGAAGATCATCATTCTCAATGCCATCTGCATCATCTTCACTAACTATATTTGCAGGTGTAATAGGACCTTTTTCAACACAGTTGGCCTACAAGCAATGAGGAGATAGAGCAGTCAAGTACAATCTAGCACAAAAAAGGCCCAATCTTTATTTTCATAACTTATTGTCAATCAAAAGTGATTTTCATCACCACACAAACATTGTAAATACGATTTTTGGTAGATTAGACTCCATTTTGTTCAAGTCAAGGAGTCCTCGAGCTTGAGGAGTTTTAGAAGCACCTATATATCAATTTTCACAATTTTTAGACTCCTTTAAGCCTTCAAATAAACCCTGGAACCTAATTTTTAACTAGGCCAGAGACTAGTTCTGGATAGGGCCAAAAGCTAATAAAAAACTATAAAAAGAGCTAGAGAGATCATTTTTGAGGTGAGCTTGTTAGAGATTTGAGCTCTTGTAAGAGATTTCTTGAGTAATAGAAAGCACTCCATTGTTCCTCTCACTTAAGAGCATGCATTGTTCATTTCTTGCGCTCTAGAATTTCATGATTTGGAAAGAATATGCTCAAGTTGGTCGATTCAGAAGTCGCCCCAATTATCTCTACATACTTTCGACCTACAATAGTTTCCATTGTCATGGAGCTCAGCGAGG
This sequence comes from Ceratopteris richardii, assembly GCA_020310875.1. NCBI lineage: Eukaryota > Viridiplantae > Streptophyta > Polypodiopsida > Polypodiales > Pteridaceae > Ceratopteris > Ceratopteris richardii. Next base: position 9,599,587 of record CM035423.1, read on the forward strand.
AGATTCACTAGAACATATGAGGGGCATACCGACGCTGCATATACCGACGGTCACACTCGGCATCCGTATGGGCGTTGGAAAATGTCACTTAGAGATACCGACGATCAAGTGACCGTCGGTATGACCGTTTTAAACGGATCGTCGTTGTGGTCCCCCGCCGTCGGTATATGCATTGGTATTATCGTTGATATAAGTGCTGGTATAAGCGTCGGTAATTTACTGGAAGTTACCGACGCACATACCGACGTCTATACCGACAGATATATCGAGGGCGAGTTTTAAACATACCGCGAACCCGAGAGCAAAACTTCACATTTTTGCGCGTGTTTGAGGACTGTTGGTCTTCTGTCAAACTTGCACGCGCGAACCGAATTACGACCTGCATTGTATTGTGCACACACACACACAGATCTCTCTCTCTACACACACACTCTCTCTCGGCTTAGATCTCACATCTTGGTAAGTACTGCGCGTACTGTTAGCATTTGTGTTTCTCTATGCTTTAGGTTTTATAATTTCTCTTTTCTTTGATTTTGCAGAAGTTCTTTGGCGTCGTTTGTTTGGAATTGGACAATAGGCGATATACATTATGCTTTGATGACAAAGATCCAAAAGAGGGACATACTTGTAAGTGATTGTTTTATTCTCTATTGATAGAGAGAGAAGGAGAGAGAGAAAGAGAGAGAGAGATGAGAGAGAGGGGAGAGAGAGAGAGAGAGAGAGAGAAGAGAGAGAGAGAGAGAGAGAGAGAGAGAGAGAGAGAGAAAGTGAGAGATAAAGAATAATGAAAGAAAGGAAGATAGAGATAGGAAAATAGAGCATACATACACACACACATACACACACATTTACACATTTACACATGCATACATACACACATACATGTACACACATGCATGCTTACATACACACACCTATACACACATGCATGCTTACATACACACACATATACACACATGCATGCATACACATACATACAAATTTACACACATGCATACACATATACATACACCCACATATATACACATATGCATACATACACATACACACACATATACACACATACATACACACACACATATATACACACATATACACACATGCATGCATACATACACACACATGCATGCATACATACACACACATATACACACATGCATGCATACACACATATACACACATGCATACATACACACACACATGCATACACACATACATACACACATACATACACACACACATGCATACACACATACATACACACATATATACACACAAATGCATGCATACATACACACACATACACATACACACACATGTACACACATGCATACATACACACACATATATACACACATGCATACATACACACATATACACACATGCATGTATACATACACACACACATATACACACATGCATACATACACACACACATGTACACATGCATACATACACACACATATATACACACATGCATACATACACACATATACACACACGTACACACATATACACACATGCTAGTGTTTTAATTAAATATATATAATTAAATATATAAATTTTTTATTTTGAAGTTTTTTTTAATCAAATATATAAAAATAGGATTTAGGGTTTTTAGGCTATTTACACATACATACACATACACATATAATATATATATACATGTATATACACATGTATACAGAAATATACATATTTTAGGTCTAGATATTTAAGATTAGGGTTTTAGGGTTTACGCATACATATAACTCAATTATATTTATATTAAGAGAAAATATAGAGAAAAATAAGAAAAAAATCTGAATATATAAATTAATATATATATAAAATATGATTAGGGTTTTAAGATTAGGGGTTTAGATTTTTATAGGTGTTTAAGTATTTAGGTTTTAGTATTTCAGATTTAAGTCTAAGTCTTTCTGATTAGGGTTTTAGGGTTTTAATACCTACATAACATATATACATACATACATACATGTAGATACACATGCATACAAAAATATACATACATACATGTAGATACACATGCATACAAAAATATACATACATGTAGATACACATGCATACAAAAATATACATACATACATGTAGATACACATGCATACATGTAGATACACATGTATATAATACATACATACATGTAGATACACATGCATACAAAAATATACATATTTTAGGTTTAAATCTTTAAGATTAGGGTTTTAGGGTTTTAACACCTACATAACATATATACACACATACACATACACATATAATACATATATACATGTAGATACACATGCATACAAAAATATACATATTTTAGGTCTAGATCTTTAACATTAAGGTTTTAGGGTTTAGGCATACATATAACTCAATTATATTTATATTAAGAAAAAATATAGAGAAAAATAAGAAAAAAAATCTGAATATATAAATAAATATATATATAAAATATGATTAGGGTTTTAGGATTAGGGGTTTAGATTTTTATAGGTGTTTAAGTATTTAGGTTTTAGTATTTCAGATTTAAGTCTAAGTCTTTCTGATTAGGGTTTTAGGAATTTAATACCTACATAACATATATACACAAACACACATATACATATAATACATACATACATGTAGATACACATGCATACGGAAATATACATATTTTAGGTTTAAATCTTTAAGATTAGGGTTTTAGGGTTTTAACACCTACATAACATATATACACACATACACATACACATAGAATACATATATACATGTAGATACACATGCATACAAAAATATACATATTTTAGGTATGGATATTTAAGATTAGGGTTTTAATTAAATATATATAATTAAATATATAATAATAGGATTACATAAGGAAAAAATCTGAATATATAAATAAATATATATATAAAATAAGATAATTATATACATAAATAAATATAAAAAGAAGTAGTGTTTTAAATAATTTAATTAAATATATATAATTAAATATATAAAATTAAATATATAAAAATAGGATTAAGTAAGGAAAAAATCTAAATATATAAATAAATAAATATATATATAATAAGATAATTATATACATAAATAAATATAAAAAGAACTAGTGTATTAAATAATTTAATTAAATATATAAAATTAAATATATAAAAATAGGATTAAGTAAGGAAAAAACCTAAATATATAAATAAATATATATATAAAATAGGATAATTGTATAGATAAATAAATATAAAAAGAACAAGTGTTTTAAATAATTTAATTAAATATATATAATAACATATATAAAAATAGGATTAATTAAGAAAAAATCTGAATATATAAATAATATATATATATATATATATATATATATATATATATATATATATATATATATATATATAAAGTAGGATAATTATATAGATAATAAAATATGATAAAATATAGATATACATATACACATATATATACACATGCATACATATATATATATATATATATATATATATATATATATATATATATATATATATATAAAGTAGGATAATTATATAGATAATAAAATATGATAAAATATAGATATACATATACACATATATATACACATGCATACATATATATACATGTTTTAGGTCTAGGTCATTTTGATTAGGGTTTTAGGGTTTTAACACCTACATAACATATATACACACATACACATACACATATAATACATATATACATGTATATACACATGTGCATAGAAATATACATAATTTAGGTCTAGATCTTTAAAATTAGGGTTTTAGGGTTTAGGCATATATATAACTCAATTAAGAGGAAAAAAATCTGAATAAATAAATATATATATATATAAAATAGGATCGATTAAGAAAAAATCCGAATATGTAGATAAAATAGGATAGTTATATAGATTAGGGTTTTGAGTTTTTTTAGGTATTTAAGTATTTAGGTTTAGTATTTCAGGTTTAAGTCTTTAAGAGTATGATTTTTAGGTTTAATAAAAAACCAAATGTTCTAAAATGTCCATATTGTAGCAGATGGCTTCTTTGGATCCTGAAGAGAGAATGACATGTCCTTGCACACAGCGCAAGTATCAAATTTATCGAAAACGACGGATTTGTACTGCACATGTTAGAGAGTATGGATCCTTTGATAGGAGTCGACTGAAAACCTACGCTATCATTAGCATGGTCCCCCAGGTGAGCAGATGGACCCAAACGACATTGCACCGGTAACCTCTCGTGGACAAAAGAGAGAAAAAAGGGACTTAGACGTACAAACAAGTACTAATAATATTACACAGAATGAACATATGGAAGAGATGCTTGAAGCATTTTATAACATGGACGAAGATCATGATGGTGGAGAAGGTGTCGAGAGTTTCATGGACACAATAGAAAGTCCACGATCAGAAGTCGATGAAGAATATGTAAACATACGAAGAGTAGCTCGTTTACCACTTTACAATGGAGCAAAGATATCTGTACTACGTGCGTCACTCTCGATGCTCAATCTGCAATCCATCTCCACGTATGTCCAAAGTGTGGAGCAAATAGATTTAGAGAAGACGTAGGCGAAGCAATCCCCGCAAAGGTTCTTTGCCACTTTCCTATCATTCCACAAATTAAGAACATGTTTAGATGCAAATCTATAGCTGAGTTAATGTCACGGCATACAAAGAGCAGGTCTACAGATAATGTAATGCGAGTGCCTACTGACTCTGATGCTTGGAAGCACATAGATAGTAACGGCCAGAGTTTGCTAGTGAGGCTCGGTCCATACGTTTAGGCCTAGCTATGGATGGAGTGAATCCATTTGGATTACGTAGTTCTTCATGGAGCACATGGCTTGTATGTTTGGTCAATTATAATATCCCACCATGGTTGGCCACAAAGAAAGGTCATTTATTATTAGCTCTTATTGTACCAGGTAAGTATAAGGTAAAAAACATGGATGTATATCTTGCACCACTTGTGGAAGAACTACGCATTTTATGGGATGGGATTACTGTGCATGACATGTCTCAACCTATAAGAAGACGAGACGTGCGAGTGCAAGGCATACTTATGTGGACAATGCATGATTGGCTTGGTTATGGTGAATGTTCAGATTTATCGATTTCGGGTTACCATGCTTGTCCTTTATGCAGACCACGACTCGAAGCACGCTATTCCAAAGCACTACGTAAAACTGTCTATGAAGGACATCATAGATATCTGCCTGATGGACATGTTTTACGTGAAGGACAAATTGGTTGACAAGCGCAACACCAAATGAAAGTTAGCGATTGGAAACAACTGTGGGATTCAGAAAATCCAGTTGCTGGCATGAAACGGTTGTCCATTTTTCATGAACTCCCCTATTGGAGTGAATTGTTGATCAATCATTTGGTGGACCCGATGCATATTTTTAAGAATGTGGGAGAGATTCTTTGGAAAACTTTGATCGGAAAGAAAGAAAGCAAAGCACAAAGGGAGGACTTAGAAGAGCGAGGTCGTATGCGAGAGTTGTGGGCAATTACTAAGCCCAACGAAACAATATCATTACCAAGAGCTCCTTGGGTGCTTCGCAGGATGGAAGAGCAACAAGTGAAGAAAACAGTTTCAGAGTTTCGAACACCTACTGGATGCATGAGGTGTCTAAAGACTGCTTTCACACTAAACGACGATCTTGCAGGACTCAAGTCTCATGATTGACACAAGTTTTTACAGTTTGTGCTCCCTGTAGCCCTAAAAGATTGTCTTTCTGAGGATGTACGAAGAACCATTTATAAAATTAGTTCTTTAGTACGGTGGATATCTTCTAAAGAGATAAATAGAGATAGCATAGAGAGTGCGAAACTCAATGCTATCGAGGCTATTTGTATGGTAGAGAAATACTTTCCCACAAGTATTCTCACTATTCAACTTTATTTACTGGTTCATGTGGTAGATGAAGTTGCAACAGCAGGAACTGTCCACAATCGATGGATGTTCTTCTTAGAGCACTTTATGAAGACATTAAAAGGGTTTGTTCGACAGAGAGCACGTCCAGAGGGTAGCATGGCAGAGGGATGGCTTGTACAAGAATCTCTTGTATTCATAACTGAGTTATTACATATGTCGGATCCCGAAATGCCTCGCTTATGGAGCGATGATGAAGATGTTCGTCTCGTAGGCGATGAACTATAAGGTAAAGGATTGCAAAGAAAAATGGATGCAGCTTTCAGAGAGAAGGCAATGAAGTTTTGCATAGTTAACTCTGAGCCTAGGCAGAAGTGGTTAGAAAGGTATGAGCTTGCCAAGGAAACTAACGCAAAGGGAGCTCAATTTCAAAGAAATCGTTCCACTCGATTTTTGCCTCTTCCAGAAAGTATTCGACCTCTTCCACTTTTTCCAATGAGCAGATAGCTAGATGCAACGGTTTCACAAGCAAAAGCAGCGGGTGAAGATATCTCTGAAGAAGAAGAAGAAGAACTCGCAAAAGGATGTGATTGGGAGTATATTAAATATGGTGCACTATGGTCTCATGGACGACACTTTCGAATCGCATGAATCGATCAAAATAGGCCTACTTTTGATAGTGGAGTGATGGTGAATTTTTTGCAAAAAAGTAGAGCGAGTGCAAGAGATGATAATGCTCTAGAAGGCGAGCTAGATTATTGTGGTGTGATTCAAGACATCTTGAAATCATCTTTCAGAAAGTTTGATTACTTTGTTTTTGATGTGAAATGGTTCAAAGTAGTCACCTCTGGAAGAAACGCAACAGTGAGATGGGATAAAAGCGGTTTGCTTCAAGTCGACTCCACAAGATTATGGACAGATAAAAGGGATACATTTGTACTTCCCGAACACTGTGAGCAAGTTGTTTTTATACCAGATTCAAAAGGACCAGAGTGGCTATTTGTTTTACAAGTTGCTCCACGTAGTAGACAAATTTTTGAGAACATAGATGTAGAAGAAAGTCCATCTCTAGTGGACTCAGAGATTCATTCGATAGTCGAGGAGGAAGAGATCATTGTTTGAGAAGAAGAGGTCATTGTTGGAGAAGACAAAGCAATAGACGATGATCGGGAAGAAACCAGCATAGCAAGCGATTTAGAAGCCATCAATATAGAGATAGATATTCTCGGTGCATCGAATCTTCAAGAGGATGCTAGACTAGAGGACTTTTGAATAAAACACTTGTACGTACTAATTTTTGTTTTTTGTTTTTGTTTATTCTCTATATTACTTTTATTATCGCATGCTAATTATTTGAGTTCTTTTATTACAGAGCATGATGGGAGACAGTCCTCCAGTCACTCCACATTCCATGATAGAGGAACAATTTTTGGAGTTTATCTCTCAGGTTCCTCCCACGTATACGGCCGATGCATCACAGTATTGGATCGCTCATGGTAGCACTCCTCTCGGCCTCACTCCTGGCGGCCTTACTCCTTCCGGCCTCACTCCCGCAGACCTCACTCTCGCTGGTGTCACTCCTGCCGGTGTCACTCTTGCCGGTGTCACTCCTGTCGGTGTCACTCTTTCCGGTGTCACTCCTGCCGGTGTCACTCTTGCCGGTGTCACTCCTGCCGGTGTCACTCTTGCGGGTGGTGCTACTCCCGTAGGAGGTATGTCTCCTAGATTTGAGACTCCACCACGACCATCTTTTTAGCCATCTCCTACTGGGTCTACTAGTAGACATGTGCGTTCAACACCTTAGCGCGATACAGGTTCTGGCCCGTCTCGTAGATCGAGGTCACACTCTGGAGCAGGAGGTTCTAGGAGTAGAACTACATGTAGGTCTGGAGGTGGAGGAGGCGGCTGTTGTGGAGGCAGTGCGACAGACGTTGTGTCGTCGGCTTCTACTCCTAGGACGAGTACCTCAGATGTAGGTACACCACACAGTACACCATGTGGAACACCACGTACACCTTGGGGTGCTCATGACCATGATGACTCCAAGGTGTATAGTATCTGAGATGGAGCTCCGATGATGGATGCGGCTGGCAAAGCAATGCGTGCACGCATACGACAGCTTTGCTCCATCCAGTTTGGACACTCTATCATGTTGAAATGGAGTGAGCAGGATAAAGATCGGAAGAATTATATCACATAGACGATTTATCAGGAGTTTCGACCAGCCGATGGACAATCTCTTGTCAGTTCAAAGTGGATTTTGCACACCGCACGTGAGGTTATGTCCCATCAACGATCCGAGGCTCGTGATGCTTTCAGAGCAGGCTTACCAAAGCCTGTATGGTTAGATGTTGAGGAGTGGGATGTGATTCGTGACGAGCAATAGCAGACTCCTGACCGATATCGCCAGCAGTGAGATGCCATAGCCACACGTTTAGATACGGTTGGACCGTCACATTTGGGCAACGACGGATATGACACGATGCATCATGAGTTTGTAAGTACCATTTCATTTATTGAATTTATTTGTGTTTAGTTTCTCATGTATGTTCCTCTAATCTTTTGTATATTTGTTTCAAGAGCTCGCAATGGGTCGTCCTCCAACATGAACGGAGGAGTCTTACGGATATCGTCATGGGTTGATTGCACTATAGGAGGACTTGGAGGGACATGGTTCGGTCATTTCATGGGAGCATTTGCGATGAGGTAATTAATTTATAAACTTGGTTTTTACTTGTTTGTAATTTTCATGTGAATTTATCTCATTCCATTAATGTTGTTTGTTGCAGGACTGTTGATATGGAACGTTCTTTGCATGTGTAGGGCAGTGGAACACCAAAATTTTGTATTTGATTTTCATATGGCAATGCATTGTTTTGCCACATTTTGTAAAAGCGTCATATATGACAGTGGTTTGCCACACTCTTGTACATGCTTCATTATTGAAATATATAACTTCTTTTGTACATGGTTCAGGCTTCATTCTGATTATCTCTTTTGTGTCCAATAATATTCTGTTTCATGAAATCATATTTTGGTTGACATTAGAGTACACATCACATGTACTCGGTTTTTTTTGGGCAGAGTGTATTGTCTTTTGTTAAGCAACATCATGGTAATGTTGCTGTAGCAAAAGACAACACACTCTACCCAAAAAAAATTTTGCAGGTATGGTCGTCGGTATACGTGACGGTACTCCCAGTAATGTCATCGGAATAAGCGTCGGTACACCCCGCAGGCGATGGTATATGCAACGGTACGTCCAGCAGAGGTCTCGGTATGGGCACCGATATTACCGGCGCATATACTGACACGTATACCGACGCATATACCGATGCTTATACCGATGCTTTGGTACCGATGCGTATACCGACCTTTACATCGACGTCACGGCAAATAAAGCCGCATTCATTTCCATCAGTAAAAACCTCGGTATACCATCGATCTATTGTAGTGATTGAGTAATTCCAATATCAAAAATGAAAAACATGCGTTGACCGTTTTCGATCCTTAATGTGCTGTGCTATTGATTTTCGTGATTTGAAGAGGTACTCCTGAGTCTTGACCCCTGAGTCGTGGAGGCTGGTGAGTGGTGATGTATATGGCCCCCGAGATTGTGACGATTCACAGGATGAGCAGGATCACTGGACTTTTCAGATGTGTCTCTGGACTTAGACAAAATTACCCACAGAGAGAGAGAGGGGGAGAGCTAGAGAGAGACCCCTCAAAATCAGAGATAGATAGCCTTGTTGATCTTTTAAGAGGAGGATAAAATGAATGATTCTCCTATACTGCTCAGAATGTTACCATCTTACTGTGTGTTTTTTTTTAGGCAACAAGAAGGAAGATTAATGAATGATAAAAGTACAATGTTAGCAAGAGTGGAAGCAAAAATCTTATATACATAATTGAGGCAAGTAATAGGTCTTCGGCTATTTAGGTCTTCCTTAGGGCCTTTTTTATGGATAAGTCTAATGACACCAGTGTTGATATGAGATGTGAGAGCACCTTTTCTAGTAGACTCTTCCCAAATCACCAAAAGATAAGGGGTTAGGAAGTCCTTGAGTTCCAAAAAAATATCAAGGAATCCCATCAATACCAGGAGATTTATAGGGTTTTGATTTATCGATGGTTTCTTTAATCTCACCGATAGTGAGGAGCAGGTCCAATATAGGCAAACAATATCAAAAAGTGGACCTACTGCTCTTGCAATCTGGCTAGGGTTTTGCGAGGGTTTGCTCCCTAGGAGGGTTTTAGGCTCTTGCCTCCTACTACGGGGGCTCTGCTATTCTCTTCCCCTCGTGGGGGGATCATGTCACTCATGGATGTGTTAACCAATGGATGTGGACCATCCTCAAATGGGTCTTATGTAGACATAGTTAGAGCTCTAGAGATTTCTCCCTTCCCGACGGAGGAGATGAAGTATGATGCTACCTCTTCCTTGAAGCTTCCCTCTTACCATACAAGTGTGCAATGTAACGAGGACATGTAATGCTTCAATCAAGGTATGAATCATGACCCCCGTCTCCACACTAGATCTGAGAAAGGGAAAGGTATAGCTGAGGATAACCCTCACTTCATAAACATAGGCATGCACAAAAACAAGGATGGTGACTCGTTAGTTATAGATAGGAACTCTCTTTCTAACTAGCACAAACAGTTGGTTGAATGTGTGGTTATTGGTATGTGCCATGGGCTGAGACCATCTCAGGAGATACTTAAAGGGTGGATGAAAAATAATTGGGAGACTAGGGGTTTATTTGTGAAACAAGTGCAATACCTGTCCAATAACTATTACATTTTTTTTTTTGAAGACTCCAAAAGTGCCCTCAAGGTTATCACTGAGGGGAAATGGCTCATTAGAAATGTTCACATGTCGTTCTTTAGATGGTTCATGGGTTTAAACCCTAAAGGTCCAAAGGCAACTAAGTTGCCAATATGGGTTGACTTCCCTAAACTGCCAGTTGATTTCTATCTCTGGCTCAATAAACTCGGTTCAATCTTAGGGAAGGTTTTAGGACAAAAGGCTCGAACAAGGGGATGAACCCTGAATGGGACCCCCAACTCATGATTGAGGTTGATGTGTCCAAACCTATCAAAAAAACCATCAGGATTAAAGACTCGGATGGTTTATTCTTACATGAGCAACAAGTGAGTTATAGAAATCTACCTAATGTGTGTTTTAATTTTTTTAAACAAGGCCACCTCATTAAGGATTATCCTTTGTTAAGTTCTATCAATGCTGACAGTGTGGTGGACAATACAGGCAATAAAGAGTCTATTATGAAAAAGAATATTGCCAACCCTCATAATACTCCCTAAGTGGCCAAAAAGAGCATCCCAAGGCAAAACAAGAAAAAACCAGGTAAACATTTTAACCCTTACAGTGTCTTGCTTGATAATAATAACCACTCTCTCTTTGAAGGGTTGGAAGAGGACAAGGAAAATAACCACTTCAACCATCCTACTGAGGAGGACTTGGTGCCCTCCCCTAAGCAGCACTATGAAGAGAATAATGATGGTTCACTTTTCAGTTGGCAAAAAAGGAAAAGCTTGCACACTCCCAACAATAGGTGTGCTTCTATGATCAATGATGATGTTCTCATGAACGAAGTAAATAGAGCTGATAAAGACGTATAAAATGAGCAATATCATGTACATGCTGAAGCAGGCAGAAGCTCCATTATTAAGCTTGTCTGCTAAAGAAACAAACAGAAAGAGGTAGCATCACTCCTGTCGGTGTGGGCATGAGCATAAGTATTAACATTTACATTATAAAAATAGCATGAGTAGCATTGTAAACACTGAGCATACATTGATTAGTTGGATATTCTTCATGCTGTTTTCGGGGTCTACTCCAATCTTATATACACGTTGGGCAGCTATGGGTCTTGCGTTCGTTGACATTTTTTGAAATGAACTTCGATCTTTTTTGAGATCTACTCTTGACGTCCCATGACAAATAAGCATATACACTTTAGAGATGGGAAAAAGTGTCCACCGTATTCCATTTTAGGCCACCCCACCTTTCGTGTGCCCATCGAACAATATTTCAAATGTATTATATTTACGATTATTCAAACGTGATATTTTATCACGTGTATCAAAACATAATTTTAACACGTGCATCCATTAATGCTTCTATTGATTCTGTGCAAAATTTCAAAGTACAAACTCACACTCTTAGAGGACATCCTTTATCCCCACATCAAGGGTTGATGTTGAGATAATTGATGAGATTTGGAGTCTTTGGATTCAAGTGTGTTACAACTAGACCATGTCCCCTTGACATGTATATAACCTTGTATATGTTCCTCTCACTAGATATAACCTTGTTTATGTTCCTCTCACTAGATGTAGACCCTAGTCACAATTTGATATAATGAGAGCTCAACTCCCCATTACTAGGTATGGGTTAAAGTTTTTTACAATGGCTACCTCAAAGGATAACATCATCATTGTACAATAAATGTCAATTAATCTTGAATTTTGGTACACAGAAGTCAACAGTTACATCTTTCCAAATGATTATGAATATTTTGGAGACACTACTTGTATTTCTAACTTTCTTTAATATCGATCCTGCACCAGAGCTACCATTTTTAGGATTTCTTTATGGTATCAGTTCTTACATAGTCAACCTATGCAAAATAGCTTATTGCCTATTATAGCCGGTATCAGTTCTTACATAGTCAACCTATGCAAAATTTTGAAGAAGCATTCCACACCAGCTTTTTTTTAAAGCATGCAGATTTTTTTTTTTTTTGCATAGTACTGCACGATGAAGTGCAATCTCTTGAGATGAAATAAAACAAAATGACCCCCACAACACAAGGTGTATGTGTTGTGCAATGGAATGAGAAGCTCATATTCTTGGCATGCAAGCACATCCGAGGAGATCAAGAAGCACATGAAACAATCGACTATCTATGACCTCAAAGTTCCCAACTGATGTGTGTTGAGGATGAGAGAGAGTCTAGAGAGGGGAGAGTTGTTGGCACACGAAGCAAAGACTTGAAATGAAGACCTAAAGATCAGAAGGGGCCTACCCATGTTTTCAATAATTGGGCCATGAGTAAACAAGCAACAATGAAGAGAGTGTGGGACAAAGGAGGCACCAGAATTCATTTTTTCCCTGCTTCGTATCTTTTGCATGTACGTTTTACCTACAAAAAAAGGTTTTATTATAACTTTACTCCATTTGCTAAAGGCCAAGGCGTTTATGAGCCTCAAGAATACATTCCCATTACTCTATAAATTTCATAGTGTTTTTTGGACTTATTTTGATGTTGAAATAAGATCTAAGATCAATTTTTACTTTTTCTTTTTCATGTGAAAAGGGCCGCGCCCTCAAGTATAAAGGACAAAAATCCTAAGTTGCAAAGGTTTGTGAATCTTGGTACTTGTGCACTTTTTTCTCTTTTCCTTCTTCCCATGGAGCTTTCATGGTGTCCTCGGAGAGTCCCAACCCTACCTTCACTTATGCTAAGTATTTTGTTTTCTACTTTAGAGCTATGTTTCTTTCCTTTTGTGCATATGTAAAAGCTAATCATTTCCAGGTGTTGTTTTCTACAAGTCTTCATGCAAGGGTTAGGGTAAACATATTTGGTTTGACATTCAAGTTGATCTAAACTACTAGAAGCTGATTAGGTTTTCTTCTTGTAGGTCTACAACACTTCACAAATAACCAATTCAGCTATGTGAATGACTTATCATGTGAGAGGGAATCTAACAAGGTTCATAAAGCTAATAGCCATTGACCTACCATTCAAACATAAGTGGAATTAATAGAGCTCCAACACCACCTAAGGACAAACATCCAAGGCCAAAGTTTATATGGATGGTGATTTCAACATATAGCAAATTGCTAACTATAGAATGAGTAGCTAGAATTGGCTCTATCAAGCTCTACCCCCTTCATCATCAACTTGGTAGATCAACATAGAGTAAGGCAACCGGGGGTCATTGAAACATTGAGCATCATTGTGCAAGGGTGAAACTTTGTGATGAATTCTGTTGTTGTAATCATTCGAGAAGTGGAAGGAGAATTCCCACTTTTGTGCAATTGACCTTGTGTTTGTTGTTAACCTTTGGAGTTGTCCTCTCCAATCATTATAGCACAAAAGATTAACTACACATTATTAATTTGTCAATCCGGGAAGTATGCAAAGACCACAGCCCCTTCTAGTTAATGGAATCCAAGAATAAGAGTTACCATAGCTCTTTTTTGAGAAGTTAGTGAAGAAGAAGATGAAGAAACTAGGGTTTTGATTATCCTGAGTTATACAACAACATTTTCAACAATCTTTGTGCCTAAAGTGTGCCATTTTCCTATGGATTACAAATATGAACTCAAATTTCCAAAACAGTACCTGTACCACATAGACGAGACAATCGCGATTCTGTAAAGATTGAAGAATTCCATTTCCAGCATTGATCTCTTGTAATATCTTGCTCAATATACTAACATTCACCTCTCTTCATACACTTCACTCATACACAAGAAAAGCTCACAAATTCCATGGATTTCACAATAGAAAGACTCAAAAAATCATGAAGATTAACATGAGAAGTAGAAACACTATTTTTTGCAAAGAAGCTCTTCACATTAGTTGGATAGCATGGAAATAATACAACCAACTACTTCAAAGTCGAAGAAAATATCTTTTATACTTTTTCAAGTGTCCCTTTTCACACTTGAAATTTGGTCCTTCTACCTTCTAGTCTAAAAATATGCTACCAAAGAGCTTCCAAAAATTCTAAGAAAAATATATATGATTCTACTATACATGAGGAAGACTCTTCCTCAATTTTACATCATTTGAATAAATATAACTACGAAAAAATGTCAAATTACAAATAATTTGCTTCAAAAAATGCTTCTTCCAACATTCTTCCCCTCCTAGACTTTTTGGCTCCTGACAAAAATTATTCTGACAGAAGAGTAATGTAAGTTCCATTTATTTCTTCTTCCTTTGATAAACATGTGATAACAAATCATGAATTTTTCTTTCTATGACATTCAAATTATTCACCATCTCGAACAAAGCTTTTCTCCATTGGATTGCTGCCTCTGGTCCGTCTATCACATCTTTCTTCATATATTCTGTGTATGCAGCTTCATATGTAGTAAGTCTTGATTTTGTAACTACTGACAAATTTCGAAAAATTTCAGATTCCCTTTCAAAGAACCCATAATCAAAAGCATCCTCAAAGACTTGAAGGTAATGGCTTCCCAAAAATACAATTTTGCTGTAGGATGCCATTAAACAAATTCTATCTAGAGTTTCACTTAGATAAAAAAGTAAGGCATCTGTAGGTGAATTAAATCCAATATAATTGAGGGTTTGTACTTCTGTATCTGTAAAGGTTTCTATACATGCTATTACAATTCGCATGATTCTGACTAATAATATAGAGGCGGGATCATTCACATCTTTATATGTGGATATGAAAGATTCTGCTGTATCAATCATATATTTCTTGGTTGGCCAAGATCCTGCTTTTGGTCCTTCAATCTTTGGAAAGTTCAACCACTTTGCTGGAATTTGTCCCGCCTTCTTTCCCAAAATAATGACCACTCCCTTCTTCTAGCTACTGGGCAATAAGCTGGATTTGTCTTTATTTGCAGTGATGCTTCCTTCCAAATCTTTCTGCAGTCCTTGTTGGCATCTAACCATCTATTTCTCCATTTTAGGTTAGCTTTTTCAAATAATATCATGCTCCAAATACTTGTTAGGTTGTAAACCTACTCTTGCAATCTGATAATTCTTGACACTTTCAAGAATCATACAAAAGGGTATTCCTAGACCATCTGCTGCCCAATTATGTTGATCTGGATTTACTCCATTCTTCAAATCAAACTTTACAATCTGATCTTCATATTCATCATGCATCTTCCTTATGAACATCCTTGATTCCCTGTTTGTCAGAAGCATCTGCACAAATTCATCTAAATAATCTTCAATATTTTTGTCTTCTTGCTCACAAAAATCCTAAAATCTATTATCGTTTACTAATTCCTACTCCCCTGCTTGTGTGGTCACTACTTGTTCCTCAACTTTTCCTTGTTGGACTTCCATATTTTTCTTGAACTCTATAACCTCCATCATTAATCCCTGATTCTGAGATGCCAACGATTCTCTCTTTGAGCTCCATTCACTCCTTTCTTTCTCTATATCCAGATCTAATTTGTTATATCCCCTCATGGCACTAGTAGCATGCACACTAGCTTGTTTTTCCACTTCCTTAGCTTCTTTGAGTTCTTCTTGCAACCTTTGAATTGCTTTGCTCATTGTTTCTACTCCCTCCTGATTCATTTGTGCAGTCTGATTTTCTCCTTTCATTTGTCCTTCCTCCATCAACAACTTGTTTATGTCCTCATTGGCTTTGGCCATTATTTGATATGAGCTTTGGAGTGTTCTAAACCTGCCTTCTATTTTTTTTAGTTCCATTTCTACTTTATTACTATGCTCCAACTGTTTAGTACATTTATTTTCAAGGAACTGAATTTTGTTCTGATTTTGGACTTCCTGTGCTTCCAATGAAAACAACCTTTTTTTCAAAGTTTCATTCTTCTCCTATAATACTCTTAGCTGATCATCTAACTATTCCTTTTCTTTCTTCTGCTCAGTAATAATTATGCTTCCTTTCAAAAATTCTGATTCAGCAACCATCCCTGATATGATCATATTCCTGCTAGAAGGTCTAAATTGCTCTATGTTGCTCATGATGATTTTACAAGCAGATCTGATGTCCTTAGGTATTCTTTCAAGACCAGTTTCCAATTCCAATTGCTTTACTTCTATTTGTTTCTCCTCATTCAATTCATCCCCTTCTGCATCCTCCTCATCATAACATGTTGCCTGATTCTTTCCCTTCCCAGTTTCTGTTTCCTCCTCTATAGTTTCTACTTCCTTTATATCAATATCCTTTTGTCTCTGTTGAATAACTTGTAATTCCTCTTCCTGGACTTCTTTTTTCTGTAATATCACTGATTCCATCTTCTATTCCATCTGATTTCCTATTTGATCATTCAGGTGCTGCTCCTTTCCTCCCATTACCTGCTCATCTATATCCATAAAATCTTCTTCAAATTCCCTTTCCTGATTATCTGGATCTATTTGATCTTCTTGATGACCCAAATCAAGGAGTACTTCCCATATCTTCTGATTTACTTTTGCTTCTGTGTTCCCCTCATTATGCACTTTGAATTCTGTCTCCTTCTGTACTTCAATCTCTTCTTCATCTTTGCCTTTATTTCCTTTGCTAGACAATTGACTGTAGGACTTTTCTCTTCCTTCCAAATCTTGCTTTTCCTCATATGGTTGACAATAAGGCTGTTGTGAAGGTTTTGTCCATATGGTTTTAAACCTTGTGTCTACCAATCCACTACTGAATTCTTCCTTTTCTACATCATCTTCCTTCAACATCAATCCTTTACCTTTTAACCTCCTCTTTTCTTCTCCAGGACTAATTTGCTTTGTGGTCTCTCCAAGAATCTGTATTTCCTTTGAATTCTCACTCAATTCTTTTGATGTTTTGTTTTTCCTTGATGCCTGTGCCATTTTAACCGGTGTACTTGGCACTGATAGGTTTAAACTCTTCAACAGAAAATTCTCAATATCACTCACTGAATCAGATGAGAGTTTTGAAGAGGCAGCTATTTCAAATTCTCCTTTTTTATCCTCAGTTTTTTCTTCCCTAACAACTGATTCCTTCTGATTCTTTTCTGCTGATGGTGTCTTTATTGTCTCTTCAACTCTCTCCTACTCAACAGCCTTACCCTTATCCTTCTTGGTTGGTTTCTTTTTCTGAGCAGACTTTTTCTGGATTTTTCTTTTTACCACTATTGTAGTTCTGGTTTCTGGAGGTCCTTGTAGCTCTTAAAAATAGGATAATAATTCCACTTCTTTCCTTACAAATACTTCCTCAGATTCTGCTTCCATCATCTGGTCATGCAATTCCTCATAATGTTCCATCTCCTCTTGTATCCAATCAGTTGCTTTACATGAATATTTTTCCAACATCTTTTGGTATTGAGCTTCATATATTGCCCTCTTATCATTACCTTGAGCTAAGTATGAATAGAGTTGCTCTTTGCTCGTTTGGGGTGGATGAGGCTCCTTTGAGGATTGGACTTCCTTTTGGGCTGCTTCATACTCTTCTTTTGTCACTTCTTCCTGATCCAGTGCCACTTTCCTGGGATCCAGTCCTCTCTTCTTGGCTGGGACTACCTCTTCTGATGCAACTTTCCTTTTCCTACCTGACCCTCTTATGCTTGTTTGGACGTCTGTTTCTCTAACTGGTATCAATTTAGATGGGCTCTTAATTACTGCCATCAAACTCCTGAAATACTGAGCTTCTAGAACCAACTTCAAATGATCTTCCATATCTAGAATATGATATATGATCCTTGTAAAAAATTGGGCTCCTTTCATAAACTTTTTCTGCTGCTAGTGTTTTGCTGCTTCCTTTAATTGTTCATGAATGTAGGGAGTCACATCCATTACTCCAAAGGGTTTAGTCCTATCTTTGTTATTAAACATGATCAGTGTAACTGGTTTGTGAGGCATTGTGTATCTTTGTTATTAAACATGATCAGTGTAACTGGTTTGTGAGGCATTGTGTAAAAAATTGGGCTCCGTTCATAAACTTTTTCTGGTGCTAGTGTTTTGCTGCTTCCTTTAATTGTTCATGAATGTAGGGAGTCACATCCATTACTCCAAAGGGTTTAGTCCTATCTCTGTTATTAAACATGATCAGTGTAACTGGTTTGTGAGGCATTGTGCATGATCAGTGTATCTGGTTTGTGAGGCATTGTGTTTCTTCAATACTTTAGGAAAACAAAAGTATTGAAGAAACATTCTTGTGGCGAATTCTTCATTCTCTTTACCCTTGAAATCCACAAACTTGGAATATCTAGCATATGTTGCTGCATTCTTCTTGACAAAAGCTATCATCCAATTTGGTTCCCATAGGATAAAATTGAAGTGCTTCCCTTATGTGTTCTGCTTTAGTGGTAATCTGCACCTCCTTCCCTTCCTTATTCTTGACTGAACATCTGAAGTATGCATCATTACCCTTGCCAAATTCGATCACACTGGACATAACTTGAGAGACTCTCTCAAAATCTATGAAAAAGAGAGGTTCATCCAATAGTCTATGAAGTCCAACTGCCTTCCACCTCTTGTAATTAGCAATAACTTTCTGGAATTTATAGAACTCCTGACATAACATAGTATATTTGTAGCCTCCTACACCCACTATAAAGATGTGTTGACCAATAATATTGTGTTTCCTTCAGCTCCTTGATTATCTGTTCAGCTTCCAAAAGGTCCTGTTCTTCATCAGATTCTAATGCCACTTCTTCCTCCACTGTCTCACTATCTAGGAACCAATGTCCTCTTGACAAAGTTACTAAATCAGCTTTGAAATCATGAATGGGTAGTTCTTTTACATTCACCATCCTGGGAAAAAATATAACACACCACACCAAGACTTCCATAATCTGAGTCACAAAAAGTATAAGAAAGAATAGAAATAACTTTCTTATAAAAATAAAACACAATTCTCTTCCAAGTTTCATTACAGATGTTAACAAGATAAAGTGATCATCACATGTGTAGCAAGATACATAATTTTTAGTGTTGATGGAAAAGAAAATGAAAAATGTGAATAAAAAGATCAAATATATATAAAAATTTCAAGGAGAAAGAAATTGAATAATATCTCAATAACTTTCTCCACATTGTACCCTATATCTTGCTTGTGCTTATAAATTATATAAAAAGAAAATGAATAAAAGAAAAAATTACAAAAGAACTGAATCTAGGCTTGAAGGATTTTCTCTCTCTTTTTGTCCTCTTTTCTCTCTCTTTTTTTTTTAATAATCCTCTCATCTTTTTCATTTTTTTTCCATGATTTTCCATACTCATTTTCCTGGAACTTTTGCCTTGTGCATAGGCAATTTCTTAAGAAACTCTCTTCCCCTCTTATTCTGTTTCCTAGAAAAATAATTAGGAGAAGTGCATGGAAATAATTCCAAGTACTTAGTGAATTCACAGCATTTGAATGTTGCTCTTTTACTACATTCTCTGTAAATGCATTGTTGCACAATATGTGGCTTTGAGATCTTAGATAGATAACCCAAGTGTTTATCTGATGATGAGATTGACTATCCTCCACCTTTGGTTCTTCATGTGTTTGGAATATTACCATGTCTTTGTCCTTGTTAACTGTTGATTGAAGTAGTTCTGATTTTTTCACCCAGCAATGCTTTATAGTTGACGGTTTTGTCTTTTGAGTCAAACAGACCTCTTTTAATGAGTAGTGCTTGAATGTCTTAGGTTGGCATATCCATTTTGTCCTTGTGTTGAGATTTTTCTGGATATTTCTTGGTCTCCATACCCCAACTGGTTTTCCACAAGTTTGTATTCCCTCGGCTTCCTTCTGCTTCTCAGTGAATTTTATTTGATCATGACATAGGTTCCTCTGTGATTCCTTTGTATCTTTTATTGGGAAGACAAATCTTTCGAGTTCTGAGTCATAGATTTCCTATTGAACTCCCTGTTCTTCATTACTCAACAAAGGCATTAAAAACTTTTTGTCATTTACTTTCAATTTAAGGTTCATCTTTTCAAAGTTCAAAATTACTTTACCTTGCTTCATCCAAGGTTTCCCTAGAGTCATTTTCTCAGTCATCATATGATCATGCCACTCTTCACAATCTATTTTCATATTTTCTTCATTGAACTTAACTACAATTGATTGTGAAGACAAACTTTGTACTACGTGTCCATCTAGTGTTTTGATAAATGTTTTGCTTATGTTCCTCTTGACCTTCAGTTTGTTTAACAATTCAGAACTTATCAAATTAACTTGTGCTCCTGAATCTAGTAAAACCTTAATTTGCTCATTATGAAAATTCATTGTAATGACAGGCCAATGCTCTCTCACTGCGCTTGAAGGTCTCTCACATATGAAAACTTCTCCAATCTCTTTGGATTTTCTAATTCTTTCTCTAGCTTCTTGTTGGGCTTCATATCTAATTTTCTCCTCTTCTTTTTTTCTACTTTGAGCTTGATGTATCCTTCTCCATTCTAGGGCTGTCAATGGATGATCATATCTTTTTACTCTGCATCCACTTATGACATTTGGCATTATTTCTCCATCTACATTGGCTAATTGGACAACTCCATTGTTACTAATTTGATTGATAATTTAAGGCCCATGTCCTTTCTTTTGAAGTTTCTTCTGGTGTTCTTTCAAGGTATATGACATAACTAAGTCCCCAACTTACAAATCCTTATCTTTAATATGAATATCGTGATATGCTTTTTGTCTCCTTTTATCTGCATAGATACTGATAATTGCTTGAAGTCTTGAAGTTCCAAGTTTTTCCAATTCTACCAGTCTTTCAGATAGTTCATGTCCAGTCCATTCTAATTGATTTCCCACCTTTAATGTAGGTGTGGGAAATTCTAATGGCAAGACTGCATTTTATCCGTAGACCAAATTGAATGATGTTGTACCAATAGCAGTTTTGTATGCCACTCTATATGCCCATAGAACAGTTGTAAATCCCAATCACTCCTATTTGTATTTACCAATTTTGACAAGATAGTGCAAAGTACTTTAGTATTGCTTTCTGCTCCATTTGCTTGTGGATGATAAGGGGCTGACTTTCTATGACTTATCATGAAATAATCATTTATATTTTCAATTACTTGATTTATAAAGTGAGTCCCCCTATCACTCACCAACTCAATTGGTAAACCAAACCTGATGATAATATTTTCATAAAGAAATCGTGCAGTGGTCTGAGCATCATTTCTTTTTGTAGCCTTAGCATCTACCCATTTGGTCAAGTAATCTGTAGCTACAAGTATATATTCAACATGAGAATTTCTTGCAGGAGGATGGATAGGTCCAATGAAATCCAATCCCCATTTCCTAAATGCTCTGGCTGAAATGAGTGGCATCAATGGCATATCATCTCTTTTACTAGGTTGACTTGTTCTCTGACAAATATCACACCTCTTCACATATGTCCTTGCATCAGGAAAGAGAGTTGGCCACCAAAATCCAGAATACAGAATAAGCTTAGCAGTCCTTTCACTTGAAAAGTGACCTCCTGCTACTCCTAAATGTGCCATTTCTAACATTTCCACATACTTATCTTCAGGAACACATATTCTCAGGTACCCATCCATTCCTTTCTTGTACAATTGGTCTCCTATCAATTGATACTCCTTGGTGATTAACTTTAATTTTCTAGAGTCTGCACCAACTTTTCATGTCTCTAGTGAGTGTTCTCTTCTTAACTCCTCAATTATGTGTGCACTCCAATCTGAATTTTTCTGAAACCAGTACAAAGTTATAATATATGAGTTTTGCAAAAATTGGCATTTAAGACAATTTGAAACATATTTCTCCACATCTTGAATCTTTGTGGGCCAATGTACACCCATTCTATTGAGATTGTTTAAAGTGACAACTGTGGAAGCATGAGTACATGGGTTCCAACAGTGTGCTTTCCTTAGATATCCAAGTTGCTCATCCTCTGGAGTACAATATTCTAGTATACCAATGTGGTTTATATGATACAAATGTCCAACAAGTAACACAAAGTTTCTACTTTGTAGAACCAGATGTGTGTTGTTATTGTGTGCTCTACAAGGTCCAAAAGTTAACAAAGGCATTAAAGTCATTGCCCAATTGGGAATACTTTCTATCTTGAATAGATATGCATCTGGTAAATCATTGTCTAAAGGTGAATTTTGCTCTTTGGTTTGTATTCTAGACAAATGATCTGCTCTTAAATGTGTCTTCCCTTGTCTCACCACTACTTCAAACTCAAATTCCATTAATAGTAGGAACCATCTAACTATCCTACCAGTATGACAGGGTTTATTCACCAAGTAGAGCAATGCTTGGTGATCCACAGAAAATTTAAACTTGTTGGCTAAAAGATAATGTGTGTACTTATTTACAACAAATATCATTCCAAGTGCTTCCCTTTCAGTGGTTGTATAGTTTCTTTCAGCTAAATTCAATTGCCTACTGGCATAAGCAATTGGAAAATCCAATTTGCTTCCTTCTATTGGTTGTGCCAGAACACATCCCAGGGCAAAGTTTGAAGCATCAACATGAACATGAAATATTTGATCCCACTGTGGGGTTTTTTAAATAGGTGCTGTCACCAAACAATTTTTTAAAGTTTCAAAGGCTTGATCACATTCTGGGGTCCACTCAAATTTTGTAATTAATGCATACAGAGGTTTTGCAATATCTGCAAACTTATGCACAAATTTTCTATAATACCCACAATGTCCTATAAAAGTTTGAAGTTCTTTGACATTAGTTGGCTTTGGTAGGTCCACAATAGCCTTAATTTTGATCTCATTTGTTGAAATCCCATTTCTAGAAACTATATGACCTAACATTCTCCCCTGCCTCACAAAGAACACACATTTCTCAAGATTTAAACACACTCTGTAGGTTCTACATTTCTTGAACATATTCTCCAAATCCTACAAGTGATCTTGTCTTTTCAGTGAAAAAGTACAGAGATCATCAACATAAATTTCCATCATGTTTCTAAGAAATTCTTTGAATATATGACACATAAACCTTTGAAAGGTTGCTGGAGCATTGGTTAATCCAAAAGGCATAACCTTGAATGCATATATTCCCCATTTAGTAGAGAAGGCAGTCTTATGTTGGTCTTCCAAAGCTATAGGTACTTGATTATATATGAAAAACCATATAAAAAACTATAAATCTCCTTTCCTGCAACTCTTTCTAGGAGATGATCAGTTATTGGTAAAGGATAGCTATGCATTATAGTTGCAACATTAACTTTTTTTAAATTAATACACACCCTAAGCTTCCCATTTTTCTTAGGTACCACAACTATAGGAGATATCCACTCAGTGTACTCAATTTCATAAATGAAATTGGCAGTCAGCAGTTTATCAATCTCCTCCTTAATATTAGCAGAGTATTTGTCATTAAATGTATAGTGTCTTTGTTTACTAGGTTTTGCATCAGGAGTAATAGGAATTTCATGTTCACATATTTTAGGATAAATTCCTTTCAAATCTTTATAACTGTATGCAAAAACATCCCTATAAGCTTTGGCCAATTTTATCAATGTTTCCTCTTCTTGATTTGTCATGTCATCAGCTATGAGAATGTGTCTATCTTCCCCCTCCTCTTGAGCAATTACCACCTTCTTAGTCTGTTCCTCATTGTCACATGATTCCCCCTTTTTCTTATCCCTTTTTGGTTTCATTTTTAAAAGTAATATATCTTCTACTTCATAAGTCTTGAAGTTTGGAGGTACATCAAACTGTTGCTCCTTTTCGTTCATCTTTTTATTCATTTCAAGTTTTTTCTCTTCATTAGTCCCTTTGTGTACACATTTTTTATAAGCTCTTGAGATTTGGTCCTTTATAGCATCTCGAGCCTCCACTTCTTCTAAGAATTGTGTTTTGTCAGTATTTAAGAGTACAGTTTCCCTCAAAATTTCCTCTAATTTTGTCACTCTTATCATTTGTACTCCTATATGAAAAATATCATAACCTTCTTCATCTTGAAATTTAACTCCCACATATTCATCATTGGTCAAATCCAGTGTAGACAAAATTTTATTCCAACCATAAGGCTCAAAATCTTCATCATCAAACTTCTATGGAATGTAATTCTCATCCTCTAATTTCCTTTCTTCTTGACAATCCTCTTTCCTTAGTAACCTTCTTTTATGTACCTGGTTCCTATCACATTACACTTCCAAATTGATAATTCTTTTTCATTCTGATCTTCACTTCCAAATTCTTTAGTTGATTCTTGATTCTAATGAACTTTGAACCATTCCTAAGGGGACGTGTCACAATACTGCCCATTTCTTAAATTTACTTTAGTTATTCTTCCTTGGCTTTGGAGATATAGGCACTCTCTACCCCAATCTTGCACAATTTGCATTTGTCTCATAAATGGTCTACCTAGTATGATTTCATAAGATGTAGGTTGTGGAAATTCAACTATAGCAAATGTATGCTCTATTTCTGTTCCACATATTTCCACAATAACCTTTTTCCATATTCCTAAAGGTGCCTCTATATGTCCATCTGCAAGTTGCAATCTCATTTTGGTAGGTTTCAACTTATTACCCCCCCATTTCTCCCAAGTTTATTTGGTCATTATTGCCGCTCCCGATCCACTATGCAGTATTTCTTTGGCATGATGGTTACCAAATTGTAATTTCAAGATTGAGTTCCCTTCTTCTCCCTCACAGTAACCTCCTATTTTATCAACCGGTACATACAACAATTCCTCTATTCCTTGTGATTGTGAATCAAGGTAATGTAAACTTTTTCCAAAATTCCTCTCATTTTGTTGAAGATGAGGGTTTCATTTTACTAACTCTTCTATTGTAGTTTGACATAGAATTGAGGTTAGAGTTTTACTTGCTCTCATCTTCTTTTCCCATCTCCCTTTCTGTGTATTTTTCTTATCTTTTAGAAATAGATTTCTCTTGTTGTCCCCTGTGTGTATTTCTATTTTGACATTTTGTTCCTTAGCTTGAGCTCTAGTTATGTCATTTAATGTTACTAGCTCATTCTCACTCAGCTCTTCCCGTTCAGCTATATTTACTGCCTTTAATGGTATATTGCTAGACACGTTTTGTTGTTTCTGAGGATTCTTTGGACAATCTCTGATTAAACGTTCCCTGCCATAATCCTTGCAAAAGGCTCCTTCTACTCTTATTGTTGGAGGTTGTGGACAATCCCTGATGAAATGCTCTCCTCCGCATCTATAACCTGTTATCTTTTGACCTCCTTTGAATTGAGATCTCTGATTGGACATGTAATTATTGGTTATGTACATGAATGTGGCTATATCCATTTTTATTTTTCCATTTCCCAAGTCTAAGGCTTGTAATTCTGGTTCTCTCATTCCATGTTCCTCCCAATCTTCTTGGTATCCATCAAACAATTGATAATCATCCTTAAAAGATAATCTAGCTCTTGGGCTTCCCTCCTCTATAGGTGTATATTTTACTAGTACCACATTTGTAGGTAATGGTGGTTGCTGCCCCAATACAGGTCTAGGTTGTTCAAAAAATCCATTTTCTCTTTGTGTGTTGTGTTGATTCATATATTCTCTTTCTCTGACCGGTTGTTTATTATAAAAGCACTCATGTCTGGTGTGATTTGTCCATTTTTCTCTAAAGTGCAATATTTAAGTGTTTTCTTGTCTTGGAAATGTTGAGGATTATGATATGGACATTGATGTACTAAATGACTCTCTCCACAGTTATAGCACTTCTGATTAGGTGACGTTCTGGTGTTTACCAAATTTGTTTTTGTGTTAACTTCTAGGGCTTTGCAATAGCTTTTTCTAGTTCCTCAGTTGGTGAGATTTTGTCTTCATTTATTCTTGGTTGATAAAATGCCAAAAAATCCTAGCCTTTATTATCCTCTAAATCTATTGCCTCTTTGACACAGGCACTTAGATCAGAACATCTCCTATAATACACCAGAGTTCTTAATTGTGCACTCCTCAATCCTTCTATGAACAGAGACACTTGTCTTGCCATTGAAGGTACCTCCTCTTTTGGACATCTATTAATGTATTGCTTGAATCTCCTAGCAGCTTCTCTCACATTTTCATCTTTTTGTTGCTTAAAGCTATGTATCAATGTAGCTGTACTATGTTTGATTCCAGTTCTGGAAAATTCTCCTATGAAGGCTTCAAGAAATGATTCCATATCCGGGTACATTTCCTTTCTCAATGGAAAGAACCAAGATAATGCAGGTCCAATTAGGGTTAGACCAAATTCTTCAAATTGAACTTTGTAATCCTCTACTTCTTCTACCCTAATCAGTTGTCTGAATTCTGCTGCATGAGCATGAGGATCTGAATACCCTTCATATTGATTTTTCATGCATTTAGCTACTTGATAAGGTCTAAGAATTCTTCCATGGTTTTGCCATTGTTGTCTCCTTCTAATGGGAAAATCAGGTATTTCCTCTGCTTCCCTTTCAAAAGGATTTGGAGAAGTGTGTGACCTCCTCCCTTTTTGTGGTTTAGTAGGAGTATGATTTTCATTATGCCTAGGTATGTCTGTTTGTCCTAGGTCTTGATCCCAAGGTCTCTTATCTGCACATTGACCTAAATCATTAGAATTTTCAGGCTCTTGTGCAAATATGTATACATAGCCTTGTCTATCCTCATATCTACCATCCTTGAATTGTGCCACTAGCATTAAGTTTAAAGGGACTTCTAAGTTTCTCAACCTAATGAGAGACTTATGCATACCATCTTGATATACATAGGCTCCAAACCTATTTGTATACATGTATTTGAGGATATTTCTAAAATCACTAGTATCTTGAGTTTCATTTGTCTCATTTAAATTTTCCATGTTAATTGTCCGTCCCAATTCCCTTTCTCGTGGAAAACACGATTTTGTGAGAAAATCGTGTTTTTCACGATTTTGAGTGAAAATCGTGTTTTTCACAATTTTGAGTGAAAATCATGTTTTTCATGATTTTATGATTTCCAAACAATCGTGATTGCTCACAATCGTTTAAAACATGATTTTTTGATAAAAATCGTGTTCTGGAAATCGCGATTTTGAAACTTTGCACAGAATCGCGATTCTGTGCAAGTACATGCAATTTTTTGGATTTTGATTTTTTATGTTTTACTCACACCACTAGAAGCGCCTAACTATAAAACTAACATCCAATAAAAGAATCCTAGAAAAATAACAAAATATAGTGCAAGAAATAAAAAAATATGAAAATCGTGATTGTTTATTTTTGGTGGTTTCTCTGATTTTTCCTTCCAATAATAAATTTCAAGATTTGATTAATGTAAAAAATAAATCTAAGAACAATTTACCTTGCTGCTTGATAGCTAAAATGCAAAAGTTCTTATGTCTGCTGGAAATCGCGATTCTTCTGCTCTCCCTCACTCACTCTCTCACAATGACTTTTTTGAAATGAATTTTGTGCTTTTATAGGCTTCAGACAATCGCGATGGTGAGTAACTTTTAAAAAATCTGAGTTCCAAATTTAATAAGTCCTGCTCCCACAAATTTGTGACTTTATTTATGAGATTTGTCCTTTCAAGCAAAATTTTCATGCTTCTTCACACTGACGAAAATCACGATTTTATGTCCACCACCCAGATCTGATGATTTGGTGTTCAAAACTTACTGAAATTTTGATTTCCTTCAATTGTGCAACTTATCAAACCTTGAATGACTTACCTTGATGCCCAAAAGTGCAATTAAATCAAATTCATCATCTTACTGAAAATCGTGATTCTGAGATGAGAATCATGTTTTTCTGGAATTCCCTACTCTTGAAATTTTTGACTCTTCTTCCCACTTGATCTTCTCCAATGTTCTTCAACAACTCCAAATCAATTGTCACCTGCAATTGTTCACAACTCAACAATTCAAAAGAAATTAGAACTGAAAAAAGAAACAATAATTTTTTTTTAAAAACTTTTACTTGAGATATTTTGATTTTTTGAATTGTTCTTTGACTTATCCTCTTCCACTACTCAAAACACACCTCATACAATACTTCATTAAGAAAAAGAAATTTGTTTGTAGTTTTACTAAATTTTTATGGTGATTTTTTTTTGAGTAATTTTTACCCTAAATCAAGGAAAACACTTCACCTAGGGTTTTCTTTTTTTTTTCAAGATCCATTGATCTTTTGAAATATGATTGGCTGTACTCACTATACTTGCAATTTCACAATGGAAATAAATCTTCTTAAGAAAATATGTGTTGGCAAGTGCAAATGTCAATTTATGCAAGGATAAACTCAACACCTTTTCTTCAAGTGATCAAAACAATCTTTCCACAAGACAAACAATTCACTTAGGACAAGCAAATGGAACAATCAATTTGCACATAGCTACTTTATATGACTTTTCTCATTGCAACTATGTCATCTTTTCCAAAGATCAACAAAATTGCTTGGTACTTTGTCAAAAAGAAATCTAAATATGCAAAAATAATCACATTTCACTTTCCTTTCAACAAATTAAACCATTTTTTGCTAACAAAACTTGCACTTTACTCTTAAAAAGTATGAGCAACTATCAATTTGCATAAATTTACATACTTCTATGTCTCAAAAGGTTAATTCATGCTTTCTTTTCCCAAAAGACAAGCCTAAAAACCTACCTTCTCAAATTTTCTTACTTGATTATAGAGTAATACCTTTCCAATGTGTTTAAGTACCATCAACAATGGAAGATCCAGCAAGGTCCAAAACTTCAATGAAGCTTTTGCTTTGTTCCCTGACAACGGCGCCAAAAAATTTTTGTTGTTAACCTTTGGAGTTGTCCTCTCCAATCATTATAGCACAAAATATTAACTACACATTATTGATTTGTCAATCCGGGAAGTATGCAAAGACCACAACCCCTTCTAGTTAATGGAATCCAAGAATAAGAGTTACCATAGCTGTTTTCTGAGAAGTTAGTGAAGAAGAAGATGAAGAAACTAGGGTTTTGATTATCTTGAGTTATACAACAATCTTTGCACCTAAAGTGTGCCATTTTTCTTGTAGATTACAAATATGAACTCAAATTTCCAAAACAGTACCTGTATCACACAGACGAGACAATCGTAATTTTGTAAAAATTGAAGAATTCCATTTCGAGCATTGATCTCTTGTAATATCTTGCTCAATATACTAACATTCACCTCTCTTCATACACTTCACTCAGAAATACACAAGAAAAGCTCACAAATTCCATGGATTTCACAATAGAAAGACTCAACAAATCATGAAGATTAACATGAGAAGTAGAAACACGATTTTCTGCAAGGAAGCTCTTCACATTAGTTGGATAGCATGGAAATAATACAACCAACCCTTCAAAGTAGAAGAAAATATCTTTATACTTTTTCAAGTGTTCCTTTTCACACTTGAAATTTGGTCCTTCTATTTTCTAGTCTAAAAATATGCTACCAAAGAGCTTTCAAAAATTCTAAGAAAAATACATATGCTTCTACTATACATGAAGAAGACTCTTCCTCAATTTTACATCATTTGAATAAATATAACTACAAAAAAATATCAAATTATGAATAATTTCCTTCAAAAAATGCTTCTTCCAACACCTTGGCTATCAACATATTGGTGCACTACAAGGTTGGAGACAAAACCTATTTTGGGTTTTGCAAGGGCTAGAGCATCTTGTATTATTTTTATATATTTTTAAGGTTTTCCAAAAAAGTGTAATAATACCAAAACGGCATAGCCAATTACGTAATTATTATCTTATAAACGAGAAGAGGTATAGTAGTGTGTGTTTGTAGCGGTTTGGCATAACACATTATTGTACTATGTTCTCTTAATTTTGTGTACTGTGTCAGTATCTCCTTGACATCCTTAATTTTTATTTGATAGATTATTTTTTCTAATGAAGTATGGTATTGATGGATGAACGGTGATCGTGCTATCTGATTTCAAAGTGATAATTTGTGTAAGCAATCGGAACGTATAAATGTTCAGTATGCAGAAGATATTGAAGTTACATTTTATATTGTAGAGTATAAGAGGGTATTGAGTGATCATAGAAGTTTATGGTTAATCGAAATGTAAATTAAGGGAAAAATTAAGGATTAGCAATATAATAACTTAAATCCTATCAGCCAATAAATCTATCACCTATTAGAAAGGTTGATCTTTCAATAAAAATATTGTTTGGTTGAGAAAGCGAGCACAGGTGATCTCGCTCGAGATTGGTACTCTAGAGAGAAACTCATAAGTGCCTATTTTATTACGCATGTTGATGTTGTCTCTTAGCAATAAATACCCAAAGTTTTGAGAGGAGAAATGATGAGTGTCCATTCGTAGTCAATTTGGAGCACCCAACTTGCCAAAACCACTAATAAAGTATGAGAACACCTCCAAGGTTGTTGAGGAAGAGAAGCGATTGGTAGTCAAAACACACTTGTAAATTCAAACCATGTACTGAAAACCATTGGAACTTTTGAGACCAATTATAACGTTTCTTTTTTTTTTTTAATAAAGGAACTTCGGTCAAAGCCTACTCTCTCGGGCTTGTATTAAATAAAAGAAAAGAAAGGTACAAGTGAAGGGGGCTAGTGCCCATGGGACCCCCCAAGTCCCACAGAGTCGGGTTAGATCTTAAAGAGTTTAGATGGCATTACAAAGAAGTTTAATCACCCTCCCATCACCCTCGTGTGGGGTCCACTTGGGTTTAAGCTTGTTGTTGATCAGAAGGAGCACTTTATGATGTCTAAAGGGGGGGGGACTTTATAGTCAGTGATTCTTTTTTCGAGGAGGAACAACGATTTCTCGATCAACCACTCTTTGGGGAAGTCGCCAAAGTTATAAGCACATCTTTCCCGCCATATCTTCCAAGGGACCTCCCCTCTGATGGCATTCCAGAGAGTTGTCGAGCAGCCGATCGCTTCTCCCAACAG
This sequence comes from Ceratopteris richardii, assembly GCA_020310875.1. Classification (NCBI taxonomy): domain Eukaryota; kingdom Viridiplantae; phylum Streptophyta; class Polypodiopsida; order Polypodiales; family Pteridaceae; genus Ceratopteris; species Ceratopteris richardii. The sequence continues at coordinate 9,630,916 of CM035423.1, forward strand.
AGCCTGTTTCCAGCTCATATGCCTCAGAAGTCCGATTTTCTTACCGAGAATCTATCAAAGTCTGATGGAGTTGGGACAAGAAAAGAAGATGTGACCAACATCCTCAATGGACCGGCAACATCGCTTGCACCAGGGAGATACCCCACAAATTTTGCTAGCCTTAAAGTTGATCCAGATTCGTCGATGAAGAATTTGCCATAAGAGAACACAATTTTTGTTTTCTATGAGAGGGTGCCAGATAGCCATGAACTTCATATCCCAATGCAACCGCATCCACGACAGACACCACTTCTTGTTGAGGTTGTTCCAGAGCCTCCTGGCATTGCAAATGTTCCAAGGCTCCACGTTCCTAATGCCATGGATCAAAAACCAGATAGAGTCGTTTTGTCTGATATCGATCACCCACTTCCAATCTTCACTGATTCTTATGAAGCTTTTGACTTTTATCCAACTCTTCCATAAGGAGCACACCAGATTCGAGCCTTTTGGGAAAACCGGAGTCGGTGAAAGCAAGAGTGTCATAGAATCAAGATTTTTTCGGTTCGGGAATCCCACAAACATCAACTCGTTCTTGTTTCTTAAGATCAACTTGGCCCAAGAAGTCTCCCCATTGCACCAAGCCTTAATCATCCATTTTGCCGCAAGTTTGTTAGCCATACACTGGATGTCCAGAATACCAAGGCCCCCACTATCCCTTTGGCTAGTGTAGATGGACGATTTGATTTTAGGCACCTCCTTCCTGTTGTGGTCTCCCATCCAAAGAAAGTTTTTGCAAATGCTTTCCAGTTTGGACAGCTCTTGCTCTTTTGGTCTCCAACACGAGAGAAAGTAGATGGTGTCAGGGGAGCACTAGATTGTGCTCTCTGACTACAGTAGACAAGATTTCGGAAATACACTTCTGATTACAAGATCACCCACGAAGGGAAAACGATACAAGAATATGTAACTGATACAAGATGTCCCACAACCCGGGACCTATAGGTATGGAAAACTCGACTAGAGATGATACAGGGGATCCCACAACTCGGGATCGTAAGTATGAGACAAGAAATCTGGATTACAAGAACTCCCTTCTGGGAGATGAACTAGATACAAGAAAGAACTCGACAAGATCTCGTATACGAGATTACAAGAGGACAAGACAAGATGTCCTGGATACAAGACTAGATAGGACTGGAACAAGGAACAAGACAAGAACACGAACTGGAACTTGGAGAGTACTTACTTGGTGGTCACGACTCCTTGAGCTCCCAAGACTGGTATTGGCAAGACTGACTATGAATATGGCCAACCCCTCCTTATATAGGTTTTCAAGGGCGGTTCCCAAGGGCGGTTGCGACTTGATGATGTCATCATGATGTCATCGACTTGAATCAGGACCTCCAGGTGTCGGAATTCAGCAAATAGACAGTTGATCTTGGGGTTTTGGCACGTTCCCGATGCAATGGAAGCATTAGTTTATCCAAACTCTAAGCTCATGAGATATAGAAATTGACATGGAATCTAAGGTTCAGATGGTTTCCTTGTCCATGACATCACCTCCCCCTCAAGCAACGAGTTCCACGAGGAGCGGTTATGTGACTCTAAGATCTTCTAGGACTTGAATCTTCATAACTCTTGGTCTTTGTAGAGTTCTTGATATGTGGTACTGGAACAAGATGATGATGGATATCCATGATGAAACTGGAAAGGGTTTGTAGTATATCGAGGTACAGAATCAAGGGTATGATTCTCATGATGAACTATATTATTCCTTTGACTCTGATGATGGTCCTTCTGATGTGGGATAGTGATTGTGGAAGTTCTAATCCCAAATTGTTTCTTTTTCTTAGGGCATTGGAATACCATATGATCATGCTCTCCACAATAAAAGCATAATCCATTATCCTTTCGATATTGTCTTTCCTTTGTTGTAAGTGGTCTGACCATGATGTGATCCAATTGCATGGGTTCTGGTTGCATTTCCTCGAGCATATGTTGTTGTGGAATAGAAGTAAAGTTGTATTCTCAATCTCTAATATAAGTCTTCTTCTCTTGCTTTCTCTCGAACAACCTATTATCACATTCAATTGCTTGATTCATGAATTCATTCAAAGTATTTACCTTGGGCATGGTTAGCATGAGGTCCTTAACATCATCATGTAAGCCCCATTGAAATTGGTTGATAAAATAATCCTCATGCCATGTGAGGTCACAAATGATTTGTCTGAATTCTGATGCATGTGAAGCATCATTTGGGTACCTATTTGGTTGCATCCTTATGAATAGCTTCACTTGTTGCACAAATCCTCGAAACTTGATCTCGTCCCATCAAATTTTTCAGGCATGCTCACTTTTGGACTTTTCTTCATGTTAGTTGTCATGGGGGTACTTGAAGAAGATTGACTAACAATTATCTGCACCTCTTGGATTTGCCTATGAAGTTCTGTGATTACATCTTGAATACTCTGTTGTTGAATCCTTTTTTGGTTCTCTCGTATCTCTTGGACTTGTTGTTGAATTACTTTAAGTGCAGAAAAAAATTCTTCTCGAATAATCTCCATCGTTCCTGGTCTTGATGAAGGCAATCTTGCCAAAATGTCAGGGGAGCACTAGATTGTGCTCTCTGACTACAGTAGACAAGATTTCGGAAATACACTTCTGATTACAAGATCACCCACAAAGGGAAAATGATACAAGAATATGTAACTGATACAAGACGTCCCACAACCCGGGACCTATAGGTATGGAAAACTCGACTAGAGATGATACAGGGGATCCCACAACCTGGGATCGTAAGTATGAGACAAGATATCTGGATTACAAGAACTCCCTTCTGGGAGATGCACTAGATACAAGAAAGAACTCAACAAGATCTCGTACTACGAGATTACAAGAGGACAAGACAAGATGTCCTGGATACAAGACTAGACAGGACTGGAACAAGGAACAAGACAAGAACACGAACTGGAACTTGGAGAGTACTTACTTGGTGGTCACGACTCCTTGAGCTCCCAAGACTGGTATTGGCAAGACTGACTATGAATGTGGCCAACCCCTCCTTATATAGGTTTTCAAGGGCGGTTCCCAAGGGCGTTTGCGACTTGATGATGTCATCATGATGTGATCGACTTGAATCAGGACCTCCAGGTGTCAGAATTCAGCAAATAGACAGTCGATCTTGGGGTTTTGGCACGTTCCCGACACAATGGAAGCACTAGTTTCTCCAAACTCTAAGCCAAACATGAGATATAGAAATTGACATGGAATCTAAGGTTTAGATGGTTTCCTTGTCCATGAGAGATGGTCAACGAAATGAGGAATGTGTTAATGACCATAGCTTGACCTGCAAGATTGATTTGCATATCTCTCCAATAGTTTAGCTTGCTTTCGAGTCTGACCAGGACCTAGTTCCATCACTGCTCCAACTGGATACCAAAGCCCAATGGAATCCCAAGAAACCAGAAGATTTGGCATGGGGGAATGATTTGACAACCCTGTTCAAAGAGAAGGTCAGGCTGGATCCTGACAATAGCTTTGTAAGTGGTCTTTGAGTGGTTAATTTTGGATCTGGAGGCTTCGTAGAAAGTGTCCAGGCATCTCCAAAATGTCTCAAGGCTAGTACAATCGTTGTGAATAAATGCATTCATATCATCAATAAAAGGTCTCATGGTGATCTAGCCATGGTTACAGGGTAGTGAGAGGCCTTTGATATTACCACCTTCCACCTGTTGTTCCACCAGTCTACTCAAACCTTCCATGGCAATGGCAAAGAGAGGAGGAGCTAATGAGCACCCTTGTCTAATCGATCGTTTTAATCTGATCGCCTTCAAAAGATGGCCATTAACATTAATTTGAGTCGATGCGTTCACCAAAAGGGTCGAGGTCATCTTGGTGAATTTTTGGCTGCAACCAAGATCTTTAAGTGATTGTAGAATATAATCCCATTCCATGGTGGAAGTAGTTGTATATTCTTGAAGACGAGATCTCCAAGATATAGCACCTCCATCGAAATGAAAAATGTACCTTGATGTAGACTTATGATTGTCTACACAACTAGCATAGTTAGAATTTGTGTAACCAATAATGGATGCTTTCCCTTTACCTAAGCATAAACACGTCCTTAGTGCCATTTAGATATTCTAAATCATTTTGACTGCTTCCCAATGTTTCTTGCCAGGATTAGACATATATCTGCTCATGACTCCCACTACAGATGCAATGTCTGGTCTCGTAGCTACCATAACATACATGAGACTACCAACAACAGACTGATAAGGAGTTTTGGTCATGAATTCCTTTTCCTCATCTGATTTGGGGCAATCATCCTTGCTCAATTTCATAGATGTGGGTAAAGGTGTACTCAATGCCTTTCCACGCTGCATATTGAACCTATGAAGTACTTTGGATATGTACTTGTTTTGAGACAAGTATATGCATCTTTTACTCCTATCATGAGTAATGCACATGCGAAGAATATGTTTGGCATCTTCCAAATCCTTCATATCAAATGTCTGGCTCAACTTCTTTTTGAGAATTGACAAGTCATAAAAAGACTTCCCAGCAATCAACATATCATTGACATAAAGTATCAAGCATATCAAGCTATCATCTGAGCATCTCTTTGTGTAGAGAAAATGATCCTCATTGCTTCGAGAATAGCCTTGAGACTTCATAAAAACATCAAACTTTTGGTACCATTGTCTAGGGGACTGTTTAAGTCCATACAAACTCTTTTTGATCTTACAAACTAGACTTTCCTTGCTAAGAATTACATAACCCTCTGGTTGTTCCATATAGATCTCATATGTAAGATCTCCATGCAAGAAAGCAATTTTCACATCCATTTGGACTAGCTCTAAGTCCTCCATCGCAATGAATCAAAGCAACATGCGCAAGGTAGTCATCTTGACCACTAGAGAGAAGATTTCCTCGAAATTAACACCATGTTGTTGCTTAAAAACGTTTGCAACAAGCCATGCTTTATACTTTGGAGAAGCACTATCTGATGTGAGTTTTAGCTTATATACTTATTTACATGGTTAAGCTTTCTTGCCCTTTGGCAAAGGTGCTAAATCCCAAGTACCATTCTTGTGAATAGAATCCAACTCACTCTTCATGGCATGCTCCCACTTGACATGATCCTCTATCTGCATAGCCTCTTTGTAGCAAGAAGGATCACCCGAATTTGTTAGCATAACAAAATCTAAATCTAGAACGTATCTATCAGGTGAATGTGAGACATGTGTAGAGCATCTGAATGGTTGCTGAACAAGAACATTTGTAGATTGATATGATATGACATTCTCTTGAATGTCCCTAAGTGCAACATTTTTATGCATGCTAACTAGAGGACTAGTATCCTCAAACACCACTCTTCTCACTTCAACCTCCTTAATGGGCTATTTATGCATCTTAGACTCATTGAAAATGACATCACTACTTCTCATCACTAACCGTGTTTTAGGATCCCATAAGCAATATCCAAATTGTCCTTCTCAACCATATCCAAGAAAAATTCATTTCTTTGAATTATGGTCCAACTTTTGTCTACAATTCTTGGGTATATGAACACATGTTTCACACCCAAAAACTCGAAGATGATCATAATATGGTGAATTCCCCTTCCATAAAGCTTGTGCCACTTTTAGACCTTTGGTAATACTAGGTGAAAGGTTAATCACATGAACTGTAGTCAACTACTTCTACCAAAAATCCTTGTGAAAGGTTTGCATGATGCAGCATAGAGACTACTCTATCCTAAGTAGTTATGTTCATCCTTTCAGCTACACCGTTCTATACTAGGGTATAAGGTGCTATAAACTCTCTATGAATTCCTCTAGATTGGCAAAAAGGCTGAATTCATGCGAGGTATACTCACCCCAATTATCTGAATGTCAAGCTTTGAGCGTAGTTCCTTTTTCAATCTCAGCTCAAGCAAGCCATTTTTTGAAAGTAGAGAATACCTCATCCTTTGATTTGATAGGATATACCCAAAATTTTCTAGTAGCATCATCTATGAAAGTGACAAAGTAAAGAGAACCACCTAATGACCTTGTGGGCATAGGACCACACACATCTATATGAACCAGATCTAAAGGCTGAATTGAAGATTCAATGTGTGTTCTATGCACATTTTTGGTTTTCTTTCAATATTGACAATGCTCACAAAACGAAAAATCAGAGAAAGATAACACAAGCAAGTAGCCATAATGAGAAAGATTTTCCATTCCCCTATGAGATATATGGGCCAAACAACCATGCCAAATATAAGACATAGGCTATTCAGTAACAGCTAACAAGTGTTCTTTCTGTGATACAAATAAAGGATAAAGTGAGCCAACTTTGCTTCCTTTTGCAATAACCATAATGCCCTTTGATATGCGAAAGGATTGAGCATAGAAGACCACCTTGTAACCAAGGTCATCAAGTTGACCAACTGACATCAAACTCCATGATAACTGAGGTACATGGTGTACATTATGCATAGTAAATTTTGAACCATCAATGAACTGCACAATCACATCTCCAATCGCCACAATGTCACACTCATAAGAGTCACCAAGTCTTGGCATACCAAGAGACTTTGCTACATAATTAGATAACCATTCTCTATGTAGTGTGACATGGAAAGAAGCACCATAATCTAGTAGCCATGTGTGGGAAAGAGAGTCAGCCATAAGAGCCTCAGTTGGCATAACACTATCAAGTGTCAACTTAGCAGCATCATCAGAAATAGCATTAATTTCCTCAATTTTCATAGTCAAAGTAGATGGTGCAGGTAAATGTTTAACATGCCCATCAACATTCTGTCCTTTACCTTTAGCATTCTTTAATGCATAATAGTCTTTCTTCCTGTGCCCTTTCTTATGAGAATAATGGCATTCAATATCCCTTTTTCTTGATTTACTTCTACTCTTATTCCATGGACCATTCTTTTCCTCATTCTTCCTCTTGTCGCGTTTTTTATTCTTTCCTTGGTAAGAATCACGAACATTATATGCATCTCCACTCTAAGTGCCAACCATAGATTTTCTATGAATCTCCTCACTCAAGAGTGCCCCACATATGTCATCATAAACCAGTTTACCACCACGTGCACTATTGCTAATAGCTATGAAAAATGTATCCCATGATGATGGCAAGGTGCATAACAACAAGACTGCTTTCATTTCATTATCCATGTCCATTTTTTAAGCCTGTAACTATGAGAATATAACATCAAAATCATTGGGATGAGCAACAACACTGTCTGTATTCTTCATGTGAAGATCATATAACTTTCTCATCATGTACACTTTGTTTGATGCCGTTTCTTTTTCATATGTATTGCATAACTTCTTCCAAAACTCCTCTGCACTTTCACAGTCCAATACTGTAAAGTAAACATTATCTGGCAGGTGCAATAGAATGGTAGACCTAGCCATTTCATCTAACTCATCCCAATCATCTTCATCCATGTGAGCGGCTTCTTTTAGATTCCATTTACTAGCTTCCATTGCCTCCCTTGAATCAGCACATCTTTAATCTGATTCTTCGATAGAGCAAAGTTTGTGCCATCAAATTTTTAGATCTCAAAATGGTCTTTACCCTGCAAGTTATAGCTCCTCCTCAAAATACTAGCACTAGACCCTGATCCACTAGATTTGCATGAGACTTTTGATGCCATGATGGTACATAATTGAATAGAATGATAATGGAGCTAGAAGAGTCCAAACCCCACTAAAGATCAAAGAAGGATGACCAAGTGTCAGATTCTAGGAGGAATTCACCAGTCTTCCCAAAAAAATGAATTAATGAATAGTAATGACAAAGCAAAAGGAGTATGTGAGAATAAATATGGTCACACAAATAAGTGTATCAAGGAGTAAATCGACCATTGTATTTTTTACAAGATCAAAATTCTGGAAAAATTTTGCTAGAGTATCCTCTGCAAAATGAGCATATGACTTGTGTCAAAATGTCATAGAACTGCAAGTACTGACATGTTTACTTGCATAGTGAATCACTGACTCCAGTGCATATAATCAATTACCCAAAAGAAGCCAATTAAGCTTATCGAGCACCTATGAACAAGTATAATACATCTCCTATGGCAAGGTTGGGTAAGTCTTCCACCTACATCACCAAAGAGCCCCCGACATTTGGGTGTCTCCTAGTTAAGAAAACCTCACCACAACCCTCTTTGTCAAACATAAAAGGCTTTATGGAAAAATGTAACCGCTATATCAATGACCACATGGACGTACATAAGCAATATCCATAGAAGTGTACATACTGTGTATGTGCTCAATATATGCAGTAATATGGTAGTGAAAGGTTGAATTTACTTCTCAAACACTATCCAACAACACCTCCAAGTGTCTATCAACTCTGTACTTTAGGCTCAAAAAACTTTCATAGACTTGCACTGCACGCAATGAATGCTTGATTGATGGTTTAATTAAAGATGAAAAAGATGGTTAACCACTAGAAAAAATAGAAGAGAAAAGTGAAACAAAGTGTGAATAATATGTTTCCATGGTGCATTAGATACAAGTCAAGACCCTTCACTAACTATTTGCTTCTCTTTGTCCCAAATAGATGAGGTTGAAGAATTAGGGGGAACAGATGGTGTGGTCGAGGCATAAGTGGGTGCAATGAGAATGGAGTCCACCTGGGATGTAGGGGTAATGTGTATAGATGTGGTGGGGATGGGAATGGTGTGATTGAAAGTTGAGATAATTTTGTTGGGGTCTACTTTGTTGTGAAAATTGTGCTCATCACCTATATGTTCATTGTAATAATCAAATGTCAAAGGTGGAGATGGTGGCGAAGAAGAAGCTAAGGAAGGAGTGGGTGACGAGGTGATCACTTTTCATTTTGGTGATTTTTTTAAAAGCATTACCTCTTCTTTATCTATCTTAGAATTGTCTAGTGAATTTGACCCCCGTGCAGCTTCCTACGTTCTCTATTGTTGTACATGTCTGAGTGCCTCTGTTGTAGTATCCATGACTTTAGCTACATCTATTTTCACTTGTATATTGCTTTGAAACTTTCTATTTAGGACCAGTTATGTACCCCATGTGATTAATGTATTGCTTAGTTGTCTCATTTCTTGATTTATTGAGCCTTCTATTTGAATGTTGATAACTTCTTCCTCCTCTGTTAGTGTTGTTGCATGAGGATCCATGAAGTTTTTGGTGTGGTGTTGAGCTCATACTACACTTTCACAGGAGACAATCTTTGTCATTTTGGTGGATCCTCACATCCTTCTAGGGGTATTGGATTCTATACTTATTGATGGAGTGTGTATGACTCACCTAGGAACACCTCTTTTTAGATAGTAATTGAACTCTTCTATTTCATGGATGGTGTAGGCCAGAGGGAATATGACATCTTCACCAATAGGATGGAAGATGATTTGAGTGATTACTTGAGTTCCATGAAGCCTTGTATGTTTTTTCCAATTCTTGATGGTTGAGTGATTGTTTAGACGTTCCCATACATGTCTGACCATATCCACGCCTTCTTGATTTGCCCTACTATATTCCATGCTACGTAATATAGGTTTGTGCAAGATGGTAATAACTCTCTAATCTAGGAAAGAGGAGTATTTTTCCTACAGAGCTAAGGCAGTTCACATTGACTCATCAACTTTAAACCCCATTTGCAACTCTTTCCATGTGGTGGTTGATTTAGTTCCTTTTCTACATGATTAGATAAAGATTCAAGTGTTTTGTGGGTATTCCAAAAATGCAATGCTTCCTTTAAGAGTTTAATAGTGACCTGAAATTTTAACTCTTGAATAGACTTGACAGTATCTCCACACTAGATTGCTCATATATTTTTGACATCTATCCAAATCAGGTCATACAAATGGTAGCCATAAAACGTTTCCACACCCTTGATCATCCCAAATATTTAAGACTACAGTAACACTAGTTTAAAGAACATAGAATTATTTGGACATTAAATACAACTTCCGCTGATCAGTTTCTTCAAAGGTGTAGAACAATATATAGTCCCCATTGATCCCAAGTTTTAGGCATGGTTTTGAAACCGATGCCCCATTGTTGGTTTAATTGATTTTAGTGGGAGTGATGGAGGTATGGAGACGTGTTGAGAGCATGACCCCACCATGTCCATATCTTTATCTATCACTTGAAATGTTATGGGACAAATGAAAGTTAAACAACGATCATTAATTTGGCATACACAATTTCTCTCAGAAAAAAAGCTATAAAATGTTCTACGTAGGTGTACTTCATGTTACAAGTTTAGGCTTTTGATTTTTTATTGATTTGGTTTTCACCCATTGGTCCATAGAATATCAAGCTTTCTTAAACAAGGATCCAATATATTTAGGGTTTTTACCTGGCGACTATCAAAGAATATGACCTTATTCCACAGAGTAACTAAGCACCTATATCATTGTGATCATTTTAGCACATTGCCTTATTACCCATAGATCACGAGACACATGCTAGACTACTTTTGTATCCATGTTTGGGTGGGTAAAGGGGTTGTTGCTATGGTACTATTCTTGGTGGAAAACTTCAGAACAATCTATGACACTTTAGGTGCAACATCCACAATTGGAGTCTATCTTAAAGCATCTGCATAAGATATTTTTTTTGACTGATCAACTATCCTTCAACACATTGCCTATGCACACATACCACCACAAATCAGAGGGAAGTTTGACCGTAAGGCTGAGAAATGTATATTTATTGGGTATGATTAGAATCAAAAGGGATATAGACTTTATAATCCCACTAATAAGGCATTCATAGTTAGTAGAGATGTAGTATTTGATGAGAATAATTCCTCATTTGAAGATGATTGCAAGAAATTCAAATTACCATATGATTTGGAAAATGATTTTCCAACCCTAACTCAAGAAGACCAACACCAAGCAGAGGACATCAACTCAGAAGATGAGGAGCAGATTGATTTCAAAGCTTGGAAGTCAAGAGGCAAGTTCAAATACAAGCAATTAGAGGATCTACCCGAGTCTTCCAATCAAGATTTAAGGAGATCATAAAGAGAAAGTCAGAAGCCCATAAGGTATGGATATGATACATCCTTAGTCACAAAGCACTCTGTGTACATCACTAAAGATTAAATGCTAGAGGAGCAATCTTCATTTGAAGAGTCCAAGAAGAAGAAAGAGTGGAGAGAAGTCATGCAGGAGGAAGTGGAAGCATTGCAAGAAAACCAAATTCGGGATCTAGTTTCCAAGAAGCCAGATATGAAGGTAATTGGTTCAAGGTGGATATATAAAGTTAAAAAGAACTCTGATGGTTCTATAAATAGGTACAAGGCAAGATTAGTGGCAAAGGGATTTGCCCAAACACATGGAGTAGACTATGAAGAAACATTTTCACCTTTGGCAAAGATGCCAACAATCAGGGTATTGGTAAGTCTTGTTGCATCCAAAAATTGGAATTTATATCAATTAGATGTCAAGGATCCATTTTTAAATGGTTGGATATCAGAAGAAGTGTATATGGCACAACCACCAAGTTTTGAGGTTGAAGAAAAGCCAGCGTATGTATGAAAGCTTAAAAAAGAACTCTATGGTCTCAAACAAGCTCCTAGAGCTTGGAACTATAGGCTTGTTACCTATTTGCACGATCAAGGCTTTGTGGCAAGCAAAGCAGACTCTTCTTAATTTGTTAAGAAGAATAATTCAGAGGTCATCTACTTATGTATTTATGAAGATGATATCATTATTACAGGTAATGATTCAGATGGTATCAAGCAGGTCAAGGCTCGGTTAATGAAGGAGTTCAAAATCAATAATCTAGGGTTATTAACCTATTTCCTTGGTTTAGAGCTTGTGTATATAGATTCAGGTATATTCATCACACAAAGGAAGTACATACATGATATGTTGGTAAAGTTTAAGATGGAGAACACTAAGGCTATAGGTATTCCTATTGAGATCAACCATACGCTAAGTTCACATGAAGGTGAACTACTTGAAGATGTTACAAGCTATCAACAACTTGTGGGTAGTCTTAATTATGCTACTTTGACAAGAGTAGATATTGCATATGCAGCGAGTACATTAAGTTAGTTCATGCATGTACCAAGGAAGCCACACATGGAAGCTGCAAAGAGGGTGCTTAAATATCTCAAGGGAACAATGAATGAGGGATTATTCTATCCCTTTAGTTCTAACATAGATATAAAGTTATATTCTGATCTAGATTGGGCTAGCTCCAAGGATGATAGGAGGAGCACTTCAAGGTACCTATCTTTTGCATATTCAAAACTCATATCTTGGTCATCAAAGAAGCAAACAACTATGGCTTTATCTTCCACAGAAGCAGAATATAGAGGTTTGGCAAATGCAACTCAGGATGCTATGTGGCTTAGGCAGTTCAAATTGATGATCGGGCTGCAAGAGATCAAGTATCAATGAAGATCAAGCATGTTAGGCTTGAGGGGGAGCTGTTGGTGCAATTACGCCCAAGCCTACACACTTGATCACTTCACATAAGCATGATGTATTAGCATTTCATTTGGAAGGATTCATATGTACAACCTCTTGTAACTTTGAATTATAATTACTCATTGTAAATGTGTAATAAACCCACGAGGAATTAGGAAGCATATAATCTTGTATCTTTTGGTAGTTGAGTCAAGATAGAATCAATCCTATAATTTAGGATACACTTTATTGGTAGAGATTTGAATTCAAATTCAAATCCTTGGCTCCAACAAAAAATATAAAAATGGATATGAAATGGCCGCATGCATCGAGGGGTTCAGAGACCATATTCATGTACTTTCATTGAGAAGAGGAGCTCACCTCATATCTCACTCATTCCTCACTTATTGAGCAATGCTTTGTTGCCAATGACATTGTATTTCTACTTGATTTAATTCATACATGATCATTACTTCTTACTCTCATACCTCTGTCACACTCCATTAGAATAGTGAATTTGTCTGAGTTGGTTCTCACTGTATAGTGCATCATTTCGTGTGATTGAAAGCATGACATCTTCAGCATGTTGTCTACTTCAATCCTAGAAAGTTTCATTGATAATGATTCACTCGATCATCATATATTAATCAAACATTGCTCATTGGTTTTTGACTGTTAAGGCCCATAAAAGTCGGGATGGATGTTTAACTTGCTAAACATATTTCTCTGCATATAGTCCATCATTTTAGATGATTTCCCCATGATTGTATCTTGTTAAGCTAATTGAAGCTCTCCAAAAGGAATTTTATCAATTGCTGCTGTACTTAGAGAATTGTGCAAAAATTTGAGTAGGTGTCTCAACAAAAATAGCAAGTTTTGTACATTGGATCATATGCCTACCTATCTGTTTTGATCCTATCACTTGTGCACCATCTTCCAGGAAACATATGTGATCATTTATGCTTATTAGCTACTGAAGAGGCCCACAACACTCTCCAACCATCACTTATAGCAGGTGTGAAGCAAGTTTTAGCTACACCAACTCATCTCTTGTGATTATCCACCATCTCCTCCAACAATAAGGGGATGTCGGATAGATATGAGCTTCAGATCCCAATGCAGCCTTGTCTAGGTGAGGCACCACTTCTTGTTAAGCATGATATGATAGTCCATGTTCACCTTGATTTTAGGAATTTTGGACAAGTGATTGCCATTGTGCCAAATGAGACCCTCATGGCACGAAGGATCCCACCCAATGAGTAGTCGGGTTTTTTATTGTTCCTAGGCAAGGCATCTGCTTTGAGGGAGAGTACTTTCTTCGTAGTTTATTCTTAATTCTGGGTCTATGTCCTCAAAGCTGATCCTTTGGCCACTTTCTTATTTCGAGAGGTCTGAAACCCTTGTTCCAGAGCCTCCTAGCAATTTGGAGGTTCCAAGAAGCCACACCCTTAATGCCTATGATCGAAAATGAGATTGAGTCATTTTGTCTGTTATCAGCTACCCATTTCCAATCTTCTCTGATTCTGATAAATTGTTTGACTTGTTCCAACTCTTCAAGAGGGAGTGCACTAGATTTGATACTTTAGGGGAAATCGGAATTGGGGAGAATAAAAGGGTAAGGAGGCCCAAGTCCTTCCAACTAGGGAGGACCAATAGCATAATCACATTCTTGTTCCTGAAAACGAGCTTGGCCCAAGAGGTCTCACAGTTGCATCAGACCCTAATGATTCATTTTGCCACCAACTTGTCAGCCATGCCTTCAATATCCATAATGCCTACCCCCCACAATCCTTTTGGTTGATGCAAGTAGACCATTTAATTTTGGGAACTCCCCTTCTGTTGCGGTTCCCTGTGTAAAGAAAATTTTTGTAGATTCTTTCCAATTTGCTAAGCCCTTGATCCCCTAATCTCTATCAAGAGAGAAAGTAAATGGTTGAGGACATGAGGAAGGTATTAATTACCACGGCAAGCCCTATGCAGTTGCTTTTCATGCCCTTTCAATATGCTAACTTGTTGTTTAGTTTGGAAAGGACCCAATTCCAATGTTGCTCTGTGAAGATGCCAAAGCCCATCAGAATACTGAGTAAACGAAAGACCTGACCCCTTTGGATAATTTGGCTACTATGGTCAACCAACAGTTGGGGAGGCGATCCCATGATGGCTTTGAAAGCGGATTTAAAGTGGTTTATTTTGGAACCAAACACCTCATAGAATGTGTCAAGGCACCCCAAAAGGTTTCAATGCTAGTCAAATCATTATGCACAAATGTATTCATGTCATGTGCAAATAGCCTTATGATCATCTGGCCATGGTTGAGAAGTAGAGAGAGACCTTTAATATGGCCCATTTCCATGTGGTGTTGCACAAGACGGTTGAGACCCTTTGTGGAAATAGCAAAACGTAGAGGGGCCAATGGGCACCCTTGTCTAATAGAGTGTTTTAATATGATAGGCTTCAATAATTGACCGTTGATGTTTGCATTGACATGTTCTCCAACAATGTAGCGATCATCTAACTGAATTTTTGACTACAACTGATGTCTTTAAGAGATTGGAGAACAAAGTCCCATTATAGCCTATTGTATGGTTTTTTGAAGTCGATTTTAAGGAACACTATATCTTGCTCGAACTCTACAACAAATTTGAGACCTTCCCAAATATCAATAATATCTTCTAGTATTGATCTATGCTTGATGAATCCTTTTTGGTCCTCGCTAAGCCACCCCTTCAAGTGGTAAGAAATTTTGTTGGCAATTACTTTTGCAAAGATCTTGTATGCAATTCGAAGCATCATGATTGGGCACCAATTTTCTATCATGTTCTTGTTTCTGTTTTTATGGATAATCTTGATGAGACCATTGTTTAGGCATTTGGGAAGCGCACCGAAAGCCAATGCCTCTTGCCAAACCAAGCTCAACGAAGTGGCCACCACCTATCTGAAGGATTTGAAAAACTCATTTATGAGGTCACCAAGACCTAGGCTTTTCTCATTGGGGAGTGTATCGATAACTTCATGAATCTCCTTTTTTGAGATGGACCCGTCAAGAAGAGACTTCAGATTATGCGGTATTCTTGAGGGAGAGACTCTCAAGATGGCCACCATGCAATGTCGCCTATGGGGGGAAAGGGCCATCGAGACCCCCAAGACTTGAGTAAAGTGGTTGACAATAATAGCATTGTTTTCTTCTTTTGTTTTGCATTTGATCCCACTCGTGCCGAGTCTCTAGTTTTCTTCCTCTTGAGGATGCCACACATCTCTTTAGTTGGTTTGTTGGCCTTGCACACCCACCAATCTTTAAAGTATACTAGCAAATTTTCCCTTTGAATTTCTTCCTCATATCTTAGCATGCCTCTGCTTTTCCGTAGTCCCGTATGGTATTGGTAGTTCCCTTTGTTAACTTCCTCCTCAAGATGCCAAAGCCTCCAATAGAGCTTCTCTCTTTGCCTTCGCTGCATATTGCGAAGCATCTCGTGAGTCCTAACCAGAATTTGATGAGTCTTCTCAACCACAACGCTCCAACTTTTGGTCCGTGAAGCACCATCGGCAAACACCGAGTTCGAAACGAAGGTAATTTCTTGATGGACAGAGGGAAGGGAGAAAGGCATCAGGCAAGCATGAAACCAAGGTGCTTTCTTGAGCTTGGCAATCAGTTTGAAAGTGAGAACGTTACATAAACCTAGTAGGAGATGGTTGAACCATGGCTTAAGAGAGAGGATTAGGAAGTAATCCTCAACCATGGCTTTTGGGGCAAGTGGTTAGCCCATCACACTCCTAACTGGGAGGTTGTGAGTTTGATTCCCAACATTGGTATCAGAGCTTAGTTGAGAAATTGGGCAACATGGAGGTTCACGCTTCACTCGTGGGCACTTGGAAAAAGCGATTATCTATGGTGAGTGTGAAACTAGCTTTGGATGAAGGCACATGGACATTTGGGCACCCACAAAGGGTGGGATAGGTACAAATTTGATCCATGTGCTGGAGTTTGAGGTTGGTGGAAGCAATCATGCATGGAAAGTGGGTCCAAGAGAGTTAGAAGGGTCCACAAGTGAGGATTGAGGGCAGTGCTTAGTCTAAGGGGAAAGGAATGCCACATAATCCTAGTAGGAGATGGTTGAACCATGCCGTAAGAGAGAGGATTAGGAAGTAATCCTAAACCATGGCTTTTGGGGCAAGTGGTTAGCCCATTGCACTCCTAACGGAGAGTTGTGAGTTTGATTCTCAACAGAGAATAAAAGGGTAGTGGTCCGATATGGTGAGGTCAATGCATTCTGAGATGGCAGGGTGGCCCCTCTGATGGATAATGTTCTGTGCAATATAGCTTCTATCAAGTCTTGCTTTCCTCAAGTCATCTCAAAATTGGAGGTTGGACCAAGAGAAGCCATTTGCAACTTTAATCTCCAAAAGGTCCAGATGGAGCTTGATTTTGTCCTAGATATCTTTCTCCTGTTTGTCAATGGTACACCCCTTGTTGTCCCACCAAACCGAAGGGTCTTCCACCATGTTGAAGTCTCTGCAAAGCACCACATTGTGAAAAAGCACATCCAAAGAGACCTAGGAGTCAATCTGCTCTGACTCCCTATTAGGAGCATACATGGAGACCAGAGTGAACTGGAAGGGGCCCCCGAATGAGATGGCAATCCAACGATGTTTGTGATCCTCTTGAGAATTTGACAAGTCTACCCAACCAAAGGTTATTTATTCCAATAGCGATGCCACCAGCCCCTCTAGGATTTGAAGTGGTAACCTAGACATGAGTTGAAGAGATGTGTTTGAGTTGTTTTTGAAGATCCTCAGGAAGCATGTTGTTGATATGCTTTCAAGGGCCAGATATGAAAGCGGTGATGGAGTATGAAGAAAATAAAGGAAGTGCAAAAAAGATGCATGTATGTTTCCATAAATCTAATGTACTTGCATTTTTGAAATTTAAGGAGCATGAATATGCAAGTGAATGGAACGAAATGGGGAAATACCTTAGCATGTTAGCTCCTTATAGCCATTGCTCTAAAGTAAAATTCAATAACGTAACGAAAAATGCATTCAACTTCTTTCTTAAAAATGATAATCCATAGAGACGTACAAAAGCTAAGATCATTGATCCTCAAAGATTTTTATGCATAAAGGAATTGCAAAGGCAGGTAATGACATTATGTAGGTAGGACATAAAGGGTTCTTTGGTACATGAGATTAAAGGAAGATGTTGGCAAAAGGAATGTTTGTTAATATATCCAATTATGTGTCTACATGTAAGAGTTTCCAATTATTGCACTCTTCAGTGAAACAATGAGATGGCCTGCACCCCACCTATCCACCTAGAACTCACTATAAATGGACGGTTGAATTAGTTATGATGTTGATAGTAGGAAACAACATGCACTATATTGTGTTAGAGAGAGGACTTGACCATTCATATAGAAGGCCATGCACTAAGGACTAAATCTACTACGAATGTATGTAAATTGGTCTTGGAACAACAGATTTCAGCCCCGAGGTGAATGGGAAGATAGAACAAGAACATGCACCTCATTGGCAATATTTCCTTCTATTTGCACCTTGGGCTGACCATATGACATGCACGTGTACCACTCACTTTATTATGCTTGTGGAATTAATGTATTGTCAGCAACTGATATTTCTAGTTGAATCACATACTTTATCTTGGCTTCGAATACTAAACTATCTGTCAAGAGAGGATCTTCTATGTGCAATAGCTAGGACACGGACAAAGTAAAAGAAAAGTTGTAGTCTTCACAGATTAATAACAAAATCTACTCCCACAAGAGGCATCGATTGAGGCCAACAAAAATTGACATGCAATATGAGGCTAGAAAGAAGTTGTTTGGGCCATATATAATGCATGAGATTGATAGTAATGGAGCTTATGCTCTAAGAAAATTGGGTGTACTAGACACATTGATGGATTTACTTGAAGAAGAAGAAGACAGCCACGAAGACTAAGGGAGTAAGGAAAATGCGGAATGAGAGAATGAGGGGAAAGATCTTTGTTAAATTTCTTTTTTTGTGTTAGTTTCTCTTTTTGCATTATATGTGTACCAATGCATTTAGAGTATGCATTAATTTGGACATTTTGTTCCCAATAAATGCATGTTCCATTTGCATGCAAATATAAATAAATAAAAATTGAGAAATTCCTTGTGTGTGGAGAAGCTTCGACATGAGAAACCCTTTTCCTTTTCTTCTTTGCACCGTAAAGAAAAATGAATGGATAATTCACGTGAGCATAATAGGGCCACATTTATTGGTCACACATAAGAAATAAGAATTGTTTTAAAATTGCAAGATCAACTGCACAAGAGAGGATTGGGAGGATGATTGTCCTTCTGAATTCAATGTATATAAGATGAGCAAATAAACATGGACATCGGCAACCTATTTGCTAACTTTTCACCATTATATTTCCAATTGCACCTAAAAGTATGCATCAAAAAATATATATTACTTGCTTACGGAATTGGAAAGATTTTAGAAAAATATTGGAAAAGGATCTCGGAGGTTTAAGAAAGTAATTTGAAATATGTGTTATTCATCTCTAGCAATGTGTTGAGAATAGCCTCAAAGTGGTTCTTGCTTCTATTCTCAATATGTGCCATGTGTGGGCAGCTAAGGAAGAAATCTATTACATTGCATCTCGTAAGCATAAGGCTTCATGAAAAGGAGGAACCTCGGGTGTTGAAGGAAGACAAAAGAGCATCAACAAAATATTTCCATGGATAAGAATGAGACAAAACTTAGAAAGTTCATATGTTGCTATTGTTATTGAATACTTACTTATCCCATGAAAACCGAGCCTAAACCCTTAGAAACCCTAGGATTCTAATCCACAAGTGTAAATAAACCCTTGATTTGATGCGTTAGACTTTAGTTGTAGGCGAAACTTTAATTTCCTCGACCAAAAATCCTAACTTGGACCCTTAAAATTGGCTTTTATCCTAAGCCCAAACCCTTAGATTAATTAATCTTGTATATATATATATATAGTGTGAAACCAAAATCTTTCTCTAGGAAAAATAAAAAGAAGAAATACCAAAAATAGAACTAAGAGATGTGATTTTCCCAAAATAGCAAATGACCATGCAAGATGATTCTGGAATTAGAAAGTTGAGTAAGGAGGTTAGAAGCTTCTAGAAGGAAGTCGTAGAGAGAGTCTATAAATAAGTGCAAATTCATTTGCTTCTTTCCCACCTCGTGGATCTTGCTTGTAGAACTTCTTTCCAAGTATGCTCCTTGTCTATTTTTGTTCATTCATGTTTTTCATGTTCTTCCTCATGCTCTTCATTATCATGCCAAGAGAGAGAGAAATAAAAAGGAAGATGATTATGGGTTGATAATGAGAGAGAGAAATAAAAAGGAAGATGATTATGGGTGATTAGTTATTTGGTGTGTGTCTTCTGCATGAGTACTTAAGCCTCATCTTTGAGCTAGAGTATGTGAGTCCATCGATTGTGATTACCAAACGGTTTAAGCATTGGCAAAGGTGTTAGATCCCAAAAATGATGATGCTTGTTTTTCATAACCTGCTCCACGACGATCTTTGTTCTGCAGAGAGAGATCTGCCTTCTATTGCTACGAAAAGTCTTTCAAACTCTCAATATCTTATAGGTCCCCACGGAGCTGCTTCTCCGCCATCACCGCAGTATGACCCCTCCCTCCCTCCTTTCAAGCATATTCATGCTCTATGAATACATGGGCTTGTGAGTGGTTGATGACACATGGAGAGAGAGAGGAGAGAGGCAGGGCTTGGCTTAGCTGTCGACACGCAGAGCATGGAGAGAATAAGAAATTACCCATGAAGGGTGCTGTAAATTAGCACCGAGAGAGATAGCCACTGACTAGGGCAGTAGAGAGAGAGAGCGCGCGTTGATGGCTAGCAGAGAAGCAGCGGAGTGCACGCTGTATTGAGAGAGAGAAGTCTTGATGCCTAGACTTCTGATGCAAACGAGAGAGAGAGAGAGAGAGAGCCACCGACACATACGTCTGTTGACGTCGATATCCTAATAGGAGATCCGCAGAGAGAGAGCGAGAGAGAGAGAGAGAGCCGGAGATATGGTGCTGAGGACATTAGAGGAGGAGGCAGATTGTCGGCGTGCTACGTATCAGAGAGAGGCAGATGGCATACTTGCACGTGCTGTTGGCAGAAATGCCAGAGAGAGATATGGCGGCGATACACTCATTGCCGGCAGTGGACAGGTCACTCCGGAGTTTAATCAAAGCCGACTTCACGTTCCAATTGGCATTAAAAACTGCCAAGTTTCGACACCTTCATAAACGCCACTGAATAATACTCCTCCACAAGTTCCATAGGACAAGATCAAGATCAATACAACAGCCGAGTAAAATTTCAAGCCCCGAGATAGACCCTCTGCCTCTAAGGGAAATAATTTGATCAAGTAATCCCCAAGATTCCTTGGCAACCACACAATTCATGAATAGGTGGGGTAAATCTTCCTCCTTGCCACAGTGTATACAACTCCCAACGTTAATACTGATCTTTTGGGCACGACTTTCAATCCAAAGACCATTATGAATAATGAGCCATTGGAGAACAGAGTGCTTGTTACAATTCGAGAAGGCTCAGATACATTTGAACCTGTATCTCCATTGATGCGAGGACCAGTTGACTTTCCATCTCTGGTTGAGTTTGTTCTTGAGGTTCTCGACAGTGCCTTTGCTCTTCTTGAAGTTCTGCATCCTGACTTCAGTAATGTCTTCCAACTTAAGTTTTAACCCTTTTGTCCTGGCTAGTGGACAACACTTCCCTAAGGAATTTAGCTTTCTTTTTAAGGATCTACTGGCATCCAGCAGACACGTGATCTACTGGCATCCAGCAGACACGTGATCAATATTTTCGATCTGAATATCAGAGAGAAGTCTGTCTTGATAGAAGAAGTCTTCCCAAGCCTGGAAACCAGCCTTAGCACACTTGTGCTCCTTGATCTCGAGAGGGTCATTATTCTTCTGAGCATTCAACCGAGCCACGGGGATTCCTGCAGAAGAAATTATTGTTAGTAACAAGATTGTCCTGAGGAATATAGGCCTGCTTCACCTTCATCCAGACTTTCCACATTCTGGATGCGAGCGGACTACCAGTCGGGACGAATTGCTTGGGGGAGACTAGGATGTCCCACAGCCGAATCACTTTCCAGGCTTTGTAACTCTGCAAATGAAAGCGATTAGTGTTTCTGCTGAGTAATAAAGCCCACAAGTTGTTGGAGAAGCTGCATCTGTAGATCCATTTGGCAATCATATTTTCAGCCATTTTTATGGGGCATAAAATACCTAATCCACCCTCACTTTTAGGGAGGCAGCAGGTATTCCAGGAGACTTTGGTAATCTTTTGGACTTGATCATTACCACCCCAAAGAAATCTTTTAGATAAACAAATAATCTGATTAAGTTGCTTACGAGTAGGTAACCAACAAGACAAAAAATAGGTAACTGAGGGAAGCAGATAGTAGTTCAGCACAAAAGCCCTATGAGACAGGGCTTTTGTGTTTGACAATTGTACCAGGAGAAGACCTTACCTCTGAATTTATTAACCACCCATTGCCATCTCTGGTCAAACAAAATGTTGAAGCCCATAGGGATCCCCAGCAATCTGAACACCTCACCTTCTTTTATATGGCTGCAACCTAGGTCCATAATAATACTAGGGATAATCTTATTGGACGCCCAAAAACCCATTTTGGAGTGGTTCACCCTAGAGCCGCTGGCCAAGCAAAAGGTGTTAAGACAATCAAGAAAGGATCTAGCAGATTGGTTATCGGCATTGATCAGCACATTGGTGTCGTCAGCGAGCATCTGGAGACACAATTTCTTGTCAGAATTAGTAATATTAAGACCTTTGATAAGACCTTTCTCCATGGCATCCTTGACCATCCAACCAAGCGAGTCGCTGACAATAGCAAACAAAAGAGGCGCTAGGGGACAACCTTGTCTTATAGATCTTTTAAGGGGGAAAGGGTCAGACAGTCTACCATTCAGAGAAATTCTGGAATAAGCATTACCAAATAGAGTGCTCACAAACCTGATGAAGTTCTTACCAGCACCGATGTCATGGAGAGACTGCAATATAAAGTTCCACTCAACTCTATCATAAGCTTTATCAAAATCAAGTTTAAAGAAGTAAAAATCTTGCTTATTATCTTTCGCCTCTTCCATACCTTCCCACAAGGCAATAATGGTGTCGAGGATGAAGCGGCCCTTGATGAAGCCCTTCTGCTCAGGGAGGATAATCTTGTCCATAATGGGGCTAAGCCTCCTAGCTATACTAGCCGCAAAGATCTTATATATAGAGGAGAGACAAGATATCGGATGCCAATTGTTCAAATCCTCCTTGTTCCCTTTTTTGTGAATCAGCCTAATAACCCCCGTGTTGACCTGAGAGGGCATGTACCCCTTGCCAACCGCCTCTCTCCAAATCAAGAGAATGTAAGGCGAAATAAAGTCTTTAAGCTTAGTATAGAACTCATTAGGAATACCGTCCAAACCAGGAGTCTTCCCCATTTTAAGCTTGTCGATAGTGTCTTTTATCTCTCTAGTAGACAGAGGCAGATCCAAGACGGCAGCCAGGCTCTGAGGGACAGTTTTTTTCCTCAACAAAGCAATATGAGCCCTAGCGCATCCGATCTCATCCCCTGAGCTAGGAGGACTAGAGAACACTTCAGTGAAAAAATCAGTAGCCACCTCCAAACTTTCTTCTGCATTAATAGCCGAAACACCATTTTTCTTTCTAAGAAGAGGGACAAAGTCTTTAATCTTCTTCTTCCTGAGCAGGTCATACATATTCTTACAAGGTTTGTCCATTTTACCGGCCCAAAATTTTCTAGATTTGGAGAGATCGCGACAGGCTTTGAGGTAGAGCTCCTTTCTCAAGCAACACTGGAGCTCTAAGAATCTTTCACTATTGGGGGAGGAGTTAAGGCCATTGAGCTCGGACAAAATCTTATATCTCCTAGCAGCCCTGATGACTTTCGCTTTAGAGGTGTAGTGGGCGAACAGGGACTGGATGGCCTTGACGGCCCTCTCCCAAGCTATAGCAGGAGAGGGATGGGAGGAAAAACTCCTGAATATAATCAACTTGGTTTGATCGATGACCAGAGGAATGTTAAGCAGATTAGCATCCAGATGCGGCCAACCCGCTCTGAAATTAGGGCAATCTTTTTGAATAACGACAAGGAGGGGCTTATGGTCAGACAAAAGGAGAGTGTTGTCAAGATTGCATTAACGTTACTCCAAGACTGAAATAGGGAGGCACTAGCGTAGGCTCTATCAAGTCTGGTAGCAGTGAAAGCATTCCCTTTTTTATTATTGGACCAAGTAAACCCCGTATGCATCGTAATATCAATAAGATCATGCTTGTTGCACAGGTCGACCCATGCACTTTTCTCAGCCCCACCAAGAGTATCCCCTCTAGCTTCAAACCTATCTTGAAGAGCCGTAACCATATTAAAATCCCCCGTGATAATAGTGGGACTAGTGACAACACGCAAGTCATTCCAACATTTGACATGACCAGTAGACAGATTACTCGCATAAACGTTAACAAGGAGGAAATCAAACGGGAAACCCAATTTTATTGCAACCCATTGATGATCGTCACTAAAGAACACGTTCTCGACACAGTTGACAGAGGAATTCTGGATGCCAATGGCCACACCCCCCTTATTAGAATGGTCAGAACAGAACCAACTGTAGCTATTAGCAAAAATATTAAGGTTAATATTGAGACGATTCTAATCACATTTCAATTCCTGCAGACAAATGAAGGTAGGCAAAGCATGACATTTTAGCCAGTTCGACAACCATTTAGCCCGGCCAGCATCAGAGAGGCCTCTCACATTTAGAGATAAAATAGATAGAGCAGACATAAAGAACAGAAAAGAAAAAGAACAACTACCAGACAGAACGAGACAAACTACTTCCTATTGTTCTTAGTAGGTTTTTTAACTGCCAAAACACTTCTGGGTAGTTCCTTGCGCTTTGGAACATTAGTCGGGGGGGTGCCTATATCCTCCATTTGGACCCGCGTGTTTGGAACAGATTCAAAATCTTCATCCTGAACCTGATTTGGACACATGTTATCCAACTGCATTTGATCTGCATGATTAAGTTGAGCTTCGAAAGAGGCATCTTCATTGGTAAAGGAAGGGGACTCATTACCTCTGTTCCCTTTCTTTTTGACCAAGGTCCACCCACCATTGTCATGGTTCGGATGGGGAACAACGTTAGACAGGTCAGACTTACCGTTGTTGGGGTCTACATTTTCTTTGCCTGCAGAAGCAGAGGAACCTTCTTCATATGGGTTAAAAACATTGTCTAGAAGAACCTCGAAAGGATTCATCCGTTGAGGGGAGCTCTTCTTCCTTTTTTGCAAAACATTTCTGTTGATTGTCGCGAGGGGATTCCTAGCCACCGGACCAGAACCACCGCCAGAATTAGAGACAGCCTGGCTAGAAGATTTACCCTCCGAGTCGGTATTCTCCTTGGCGCATATAAGCAGAGGACAGTCACGAATAATATGACCCTGTTTATAACAGTTGAAGCACGTGTTAGGCAGATTACGATAAATAACTTTTTGATTGTGCAGCAGCTTGCCATCCGAGTCTTTAATAATCAAAGAAGTTCTGACTTCTTTAGCTATGTCAACTTCCACCATGACCTGAGGATCCCACTTGGGATTAATGCCATTAGGTCTGGCTTTCTGTCCAAGAACCTTACCCACCATGGCTCCTAGACTCTCCACCCAGGGATAAAACTCCACAGGGATCTCTGGGAATTCAACCCAAATGGGAATTTTGGTGGGTTTAGGTCCCCGGGGGTTAAACCCTGGGAACCATTTGAAGAAGGACACGGGAATACCTCTAATAAGCCACTGGCCTTCTGAAATAACATAAAGAGCACTGTTAGCTTCTTCGAAGAAAAAAAGATAATAGCCGTTTGGAAGATATTGGATCTGCTTTACAAACAAACCACGACTTTCCCAGTATTTTTTGATCCAAGCTTTTAAAACATCCTGTGGGGGGCGGGGGCCATGGCACAGGCCTATCACCACCCTCTCACAGAGCTGGTTTTGCCATTTCAGAAATGAGTTACTGTCTATGACCAAAGCTTCATCTACCTCAGAAAAATGCACTTCGTCTAGCACAAGCAAGTGGGGATCGTCCTGCATAACACTTTTACCTTTGATATCAGAAGATCTAAGGGGGGACGACATACTTGTCGCTCCATAAGAGCCGGGTGGTACCTGGGGAACTCCCAGTTGAGCTGCAACCTCTGAGTAGGTGGGCTGTACACTGTATCACGTTACCTTCGACTGGAGCACACTGTGCTGGACCAACCACAGTAGCAGGACATTGCGAGGACCAACCGTTAGCCAGGGTGTCTTGGAGAGCCATACAGAGGGAGGAGGAAGACCCCCTGCCCCCGAAGGAGATAGGGGGAATGGCGTGTGGGAGCACCGACAAGCGGGAAGACACCCACAGCAGTCAATGGGCCACTACGCCACTACGCCCTCTGCACGAAGACACGGACCTTGAGAGTGCCATAGCTGGCAGAGCACTCACAGGTGAATATTGCAAAGACATACAACTCACAAACTATGACTAATGAGTTAATAATTTGGAGTTTATTTAAAATGGAGTTCTCTGTATGTGTTCAAATATGGCATTACACTCAAATTCTTGAGAGTCAGACCGTAAAAACATTGAAAAGCGTATGAATGTGATTGACACAATATCTCTTTACCCAGCATTTGATTATACATTTGCCTTATAGGATATTTAAATATGCGTTTGAATGATCATCTTCTTAATTGAAACTAATAAATATATGCTATATCTAAATTCGTGGTTTCTACGGAAGAACGTTTGCTTTGAGTACCACATAAGCTTAGATTTTGGAAGTTTCAATGGAAATAACAAGGGATTCTTGTTTTAGCCTCAATATTGGAAGAATTGATTTTTGTTGTGCTTTTCATTTTCGAATATGTCCTATCCCTTTCATAAAAGCACAGCTTATTATTTCATTTTAATATGGAGCCTGAAACATTAGGTATTCTCATCCATGGTCATATAACCACAAAAAGGCATATTGTTATGATCAAGGGTAGACTCTGCTCCATGATCCTTGTCAATCAAACATCATCCATAACAGACTTTAGCTAGGAATCAATGGAGGATCAAAGGATCATATTTCAAAGAACTCACAAATATTCCACATGGGCCATTTTTGCCTTTTGAACGATTGCAAAAAGGTTCTAGCAATTTTATTGTGAATTTATTGGCAAAACGATACAACTCTTTGAAAATGAAGTGCTTACAATGAGTCTATAAAAATTCAGGGAGAAAACAAAAAATAAAGTAAAGGAAGGCATAGTTTTATTTAAGAGCGTGCTTTACTTTTTTCAAAAGTACTAATGATGATTTTTTACCCCACCCCGTGGATCTTGCTTATGGAACTTCTTTCCAGGTTGCGGTTGATGATTTTGGAGATTATATGAAGTGAAGACTAGTGTTGAAGTAAAGTCCCCGTGGACATTTCTATGGAACTTCTTTCCAGGTCCAGGTGGAGATTTCTCATGATTTGAAGAGGATCATATGAAGTAAAGAAGGTTTCTAAAGACTCAAGTAAAGAAGAATTACTCCCCGTGGACTATCCTTGCGGATCTTCCCTCTAGGTCTAGGTGGTTCCGGTTGATCTTATTTGAAGTGAAGAGAAGCTTTTGAAGAGCAAAGCAAAGAGCATACACCCTGTGGATCTCATTTGTGGATCGCCTCTCCAGGTTATTACGTGATTGGAAGTAAAGTGAAGAAAAGATCTTGTCGCGAAGATTGGAAGTAAAGCTTGGACTGCAAAGACCAAAGCCGAGACTCGTGTGCATCTTCTCGCACTATAGCGGGAGGTCTACCTTATATTTGGCCGATCCGCACTATAGCGACGACATATTGTATCACGGTTTCGCACTGTAGTGGTTTGCTGTATCAACGATCTGCACTGTAGCGGGAATCATTGTATGACTCAGACCTTATTGGACGACTCTAGCTATATTTACATTGTATTATCGAGCTTTGTCTGCACACCGATCCCGTGACTTCCATGTTTTAGTGTGGTATCTGGATTCTTTCGCTCCCGATGCCTACAGTCTTACACATATGCATGTTCGCTCGTCTCTTTCGAGAGGCAGGGACCCACGACGATCGCCACACCAGGGAGAGGGCAAGGCACCCAACGTGCAGACGCTGCTCGCCGGACGTGGGAACGACACACAACAGGGGCCTGATCCAACCCCGCGCCGGCTCTTCCCATCACCTCACTCCTTTCCGATACCTAAACCCGACTTGAAGCGAGGTAGTTTCCCGGTTATCCTCGACATGCCACCCACTCCTTGAAAAGAGAAAATAGGAACCTGGGCATCGGACAAAGGTTTCCAGGTACCAGCATTTTAAGTTATTTGAATTATTTGCATTGATTCCACACACTTTAAAGAGAAAGATTGTTTATTGCCTGACTTTGATCATCCACTTTTTGCATCAGTTTTGATCATACGAGTGTGCACTTTTCTATTGACGCATAGATTAAGAATCTACTTCTTAGCTTAGATCATAAGAAGAGAAAAATTAAAATGAACAAAATGATTAAAGAATAGTTTAAGAAATATGAAGAGCGATTTAGGGAAATAGAAATTAACACGAGTGAGTCTCTAAAATCAAAATTTAGTATTGTGATGATCCAAATGCAAACAATAAATGCAATATTTGACACTATCCAACTAATGAACATAAGTATTAAAGATGTAAAAGATGAAATGGATTATGGGATTTCTGAA
Source organism: Ceratopteris richardii (assembly GCA_020310875.1). Classification (NCBI taxonomy): domain Eukaryota; kingdom Viridiplantae; phylum Streptophyta; class Polypodiopsida; order Polypodiales; family Pteridaceae; genus Ceratopteris; species Ceratopteris richardii. Next base: position 9,659,157 of record CM035423.1, read on the forward strand.
TTGAAACATAAGGTTGACCTATTGTCTAACAAAGTTAAAGACCTACAAACATTTGTTAAACGTTAATCGTTACTTCCACTTTCAAACTCAAAGTACTTCAAGTTCAGCCGGTTTCGAATCTTTCCTAGCCGTAAATGTTCTCTTAGTCACGTGGGTCCTTGGGAGTGGTAGGGGTCTGTTAGACAGAGGCCCTATACTATTTTCCCAAATCATCACACAATCCTAAATGTTATCCCGTTCTTAGCTCAGTGTCCATCTCTGAACAACGGAAGACTGTTCAGTGTACTGGAATTAGAACTTCAGGACTGAGGGCAGCAATCCGGTTACTTATTTATGAGCAAAATATACTTCAGTAATAAGGTCACCTAATACGTACTTCTTCAGAGCAGATAGGTATACCAACCCGACATTATACCTTAAGGTTATGAGGACTCATCGTATGCTAAACTCGAACAACTAATCTCCTAATAACAAACGGCTAACCATAAACTAACGATGTTCTACTCACCTCCAGACCATTACAGCTACTATTCTTCCTGTGATCGGAATCAACAGCCAATGTAGACTACGGTATCGAATTCGGTCACTTACAGAAACGCTAACAGACAATTAGTTCGGGACTACTTTTCACGTTCCCTGCTCCGCCGAAGAATTGACAAACAACATACTGCACTTGATAACACTCAGAGACACACTCACTCATTATCGAATAGATTCGTAACACAATACAACTGATTCGTAACTCTGTACTAAGGTGAGAATAATCAACTAACCGGAGTACAAAACAGAATAGAACAAAGCATGACTTATTTTCTCAACAACATACACACTCACACAATACGTTTACAGCCCTCACCAAAACGAGACTCACTCAAACGATACACTGCAATTCCCACAAATGGGGCGTTGCCACCACTCTTTTTTCATTGCCTTAAATAGAGGATTTTTTACAAGAGTGCGCAATTCTTCAGTTACCTGCGCGTTTCCTGAAAGATTCTTTTTCATTTAAGATACCTGTCCTAGTACTTTTGTCCTTGTTCGGCGGCCGTCTAACACTTTTACATTTAAGACACCTGTCCTAGTTCATTTGTCCTTGTTCGGCGGCCCTCTAACACTGGCACGCACGGTGGACTCGAACCCGCAGGTGCATTATCGTCTTCGACATTCTTTTGCGTTGCCTGAAGGCCTATTCCAGAGTTCTGCTCCCGAATCATTTCTGGCTTTTCCTGTATATTCTTTTGTAATGGCTCCTCTTGCAATTCATGAACCGACACAAAACATGACCGCACTTGTTCAAGTGGAGGAACAAGTATAGCAAGCCATCTTCTACGAAAAAGTGTCCAAATACTTTGAACACGACTATCCAATTGCTGTTTTAATAAATCTATATCCACATTCGTCATTAATGTGGCATTCAGTTCTACTCCTTCATCTTTTAATATCTGCCTTTCCAATTCCTGCAAAACCTGTATTCTTGAATGCAAAATTTCATTTTCTGCTTGCAGGTTGGCATTCATGGTAGAAAAACTCATCATTTCGTCTTGGATCTGTTTTTGTATATTTTGCTGCCACTGGTGAAATTCTTGAAAACACTTGTTTGCGTTAATCAATTCCGCCATTAATTGCCGTTGGTTACTATGTAACTCCTTCAGTAAGCCTTCTTTGTCGTCCAGTTCCTTTTGCATCTATGTCAGTTTTGCTAATAATGAATTGGAATTATTCATATTAGCGAATAATAATTCTTTTTTCTGCTGAAGCAATTGTTCTTGTTGACGCAAATATTGAGAAACTTCCTGTAATTTATTTTGCATCCCTGTCACATAATCTGGTTGGAGATTGTCATCCGGTAATTGCCCTGGACTGCCAGTGTGTAAGTGGCCTTCCATCCTTCGTTTAATCGACAGCCTAAATGGCGTTCCTACTGTCTGGTTCTGTTCGCTATTACCTGTGTGAAATAAATTTGCCGACGATGTGGAGACTTGGTCTGCTTCCTCTTGCTCTGCACTGTGTGGGTGTCCTGTGTCTATCATGTTATGCTCACAGGAATTAATATGTTGGGACCAGTTCAGCTTCTGCTCTTTCACTGATTGCACAAAATCGAATATAGCAGCTAAATATACTGCTAGTCTGCTATTGGTTTGGGATCTTCGCTTATCCCCGACAAATATTTGTGTATAGAGATGGTTATATAGCCAGTGTGTCCAGCTAACTCTACCACCTCCTTCGGCATGTACTAATGGTGAGAAGTTTTCTCTAGACATCAAATCAAATTTAACTAAGAAACAGAGCTTCTCTAAATACCACTTGAATTGTTCACGGCGCTGATATGTGGCATTTTTCATCATGTAGTATCTTTTGCGGCCTTTGTAGTTTCCAAATTCTTTTCTCAGATCATCATTCGAACATTTAGGAAAACGTGCATCATCATACAACGACAGTTTAAATATGGCTGAAACTAACTGTGGTGAAAATTGTACCTGATTTAAGATGAGGCCTTTTGTTCGTCGTATGCTGTGTAACTGATTCTCTGCATCTTCATTACCTGTCCACTGCTCCCATGGTAACTGAGCAAACTGGAGGAGTCCGATCCTCCGTAGCCAGTTCTCATTCCTCCTAGAATGGATGTCGAGCTTTATTTTAAATTCTGTGGAAAATAATATGTTGTTATGCTGAACTTTTAATGTTGCAGAAGTTATAGAGTCATCTTCATCATCCTGTAATGTAGTGTCTGTTGTAGTCACAACACGATTCTGTGCATTTGCGCGCTTCCTGAGTCGCCATCTTAGTATATCGGATTCAGACATGATTGTAAGAGTCGCCGAAAATAATATGCTGGAAGTTTGTTAACTAGTGCCGAAGCTTGAAGAATACTATGCTAGGCATACACATTTTATAAGCACCAGAGCTTGAACTGCCATTCGCTGGAATGATTATATTTCATTCGGACATGAATCTTCCTTCCCTTTAGCAAAATTGTAGCATGAGTAAAAATCATCATTCTGCGTGTTATTCCGTAGATCGATGCTGGACTTAGCAAGTCTTTACATGTGCGAAAAATATCATGAAACAAAACCTTGGTATCATACTCATTTCGAACTCATCGTTACATTATGAATTCGCATGGTCGAATTTTACTATTCTTTTATGAGGCCTTCGAGGTACATATTCCTGGCTGATCTAAATGTACGAGCTATTTTTTTCTTAAGGGTTTCTAATAATTGCTTCAGAGTGTCGGGTTCTAAAATCTGCGCATCTATTCTGACGGAACTAAGTGCGATTGCTTCAGTAAGCAAGATTTCGGCCTGGGTTTGCAAAAAGGCCTCCTGTAAATAAAAATCATTGGATAATGCAGCATCCCGGGATGTCTTCATTTCGGTGACTTTCTGCTGCATCTCTGTGACTCGATCCTTCTGATTTCGCAGTTGGTTATCCAGTCGCTCGAATTGCTGGTTCTGAAATTCAATCGTTCTGGAATATGCATCTCGTTCTCTTCGAGCATCTGCCAGATCTTTTTGGTATTTTGCTTCCCTGGTTAATTGGCGTCTCAGCATTCTGTTTACCTCGTCCAAACATTCCTGGGCTCTTCGTAGCTCGTCTTGGACTTGTGCTGCTTCTCACTGTTGGTCTTGACTCTTCTGGATACTTTCCTGCAACTGGGCCTTCGTTTCTTCGACCAATTCTTCGAGGGAGGAGCTGATGTCTTCTTTTTCTTGGAGTGCGGTCTTTAATTCCCGGATTTCTTCGTGTGCTTCGTGTAATAGCTGGTCTTTGGCGGCAAGCTGCTCTAGTGCTGCATCTTTTTGCTGTATCAAAGCCTGTTGTTCCGAAAACTGTGCTTGGAGGTCCGCTAATTGTGTCTGTAATTGATGATTCTCCGCTTTTACGGCGTCAACTTCTTCTTGGAGTGGGGTGATGTCGGCTTCCAGGAGGTCGACTTTGTGCTGTAGGTCGTGCCGAATAGTATTTGCGACCTCACTCATCTGTACCGGAAGTTGTTGTGAGAGGGTTATGAGCAGTTGGCCCATGTTAGCCAGTTCAGAAAAGATCGGAATAGAGGAAAGGAGGAGTGGGTGTTGTGGTGGTGTAGAGGTTTGGGTATGGATTTGGGGGGATGTCGGGGGTGAATAATTGGGGGAGGATGAAGAAGATTCAGAAATTGGCGGCGGGAAAGGGTTGGCTGGTGGGGATTGAGGACCAGGGGATGTAGGGTGGGTTACCTGATGGGTGGGTTGGTGTTCACCTGTAATGTGGGCGATGGTGGATTCTACGGCCTTCAGTAAGTTGTTGAGTGCGCTGTCGATCACTTGCTGTTCATCTTCTCGTTGTGCTGATGCTTCTTCGGTTGAGATTGGTTCTGTTTCTGTGTGATTCTGCTGCTCGTGGTGGTCGGCCGATGATTCGTTGTGTATGGAAGTGGCTGTGTCGTGGAAGGTCTCTTCTTGGTCGGCGTTTTGGGTGTCCTGATTCTTTCCGGCGGATCCTTGTGCTTCGCTTTCTGAGGAGCTGATCCAAATTCTCTTATTGCGGAAAAGTTGGTTGATCTCCTCATCTTCTTCTTCTTCTTCGTCGAGTGGTTGAACTGATTCTTCGTGCCTAAGTATGGGACCTTGGGGTGGTGGTTGTGCGGCAAGGATGGCTGGGAAAAGGAATGAGATGATATGGGGAAGGCGAGAGCGCGGGGTGGTACCCTTTTGGAGTTGCTTCATGATAGCTACACATTCTTTATGGATTCTAAGGAAAAAGTATGATGTGAAGTTCATGGGTTCTTGGGCTGCTAATTCTAAAGCGGAATAAAATGGTCGAGAGATGCCGTAGGTGTGCTTCTGCAGGTTAAGTATGGCGACTAAGAATTGCAGGGCGGATCGTTCAGGTTCGGGGCGGCAGAGAATGGTGTATTCATTGGACGAGGAGCGGGGGAATAGTTCATTCATGCGGGCGATGGGAATACTCGGGCCATTTTCACGGCCTTGTGGGTTGAGGCGATAGGCTTCAGCGAAGGCTTGGAAGGTGATGACTGTTCGTGAAGGGAGCGAGAGGAAGACCCAATGGCGTTCGGTGGCGGGGGACTGAGCAATGGCGGTGATGATTTGCGTGAAGAAAGGATGGGCTTCCACCGAGTGCCAAGGCAACTCAACGAAGTTGGCCAATCTCTGCAACGCAGGTATTCACCTACCTCAGTAGGGATACCATCGCGGAAGGCAGCATAGTTGGCTATCGCTTCCATGGCGGTTACTGAGACAGACAATGAACACGGATGCAGAATGCACGAAGGCTCAGAACACTAACATACAACACAATAGCTTATTTCGGCGTCGTCGACAGGGTTTAAGTAGAAACAATACGGTGGGGAGGAAAAGGGGGTTGGATATCATTGTGCAGTGCGGGAATAATGCTGGTTTTCATGCAGGCATGCGTACTCGAGTGACTGTTAAGGGGGCGGCTGGTTACATCAAGATTGTACAAAACACGGCTATTTATAAAAAGCAGAAAGAAGGAAAAGAAAAGATTAAACAAAACGCGGTCCATCGTCGAAAACTTAATGCGGGCTAGTGGTGTGATGATATGGCCGCAACTTCGACCCATTAATTACCTTTGGGAGTGGATTTCCAGTCAACGTAGTCAACCGAAAAGTTGCCGGACCGACTTGTTCTGAGATCTTAAAAGGGCCGAACCAGCATAATTTGAACTTTCCTGCTGCTCTATCGGATTTTGCGTTATAGAAGAGTACAAGTTGAACCGAAAAGATTGGGGTCTTCAGATATCGATCGTGTGTCTTGGCTTGCCTTAGTTGTACTTCGCGCATGGTTAAAAAGCTGAGCCATCGGTGCTCATCAAGTTCCCTGAGTGCGTCCATTCGTGCTGTCAGTGACTCTTCCGGTAGCATTTTCTGGGTGATTGCTACACGCAGACTTGAGATAACTATTTCCATGGGTGCTATTGCTTCTAAACCATAAGCTAGTTTGAAAGGTGTCAAACCTGTTGTTACCTTATATGTAGTTCGGTATGCCCATAATACTGCAGGTAGTAGTTGATCCCATCTTTCCGGTGCTTCCATGATCAGTTTCCGGAGGATATTCAATAGTGATTTGTTTGTACTTTCGGCCAAACCATTGGCGCGAGGGTAATATGGAGAGCTGAGTTTATGTGTCACCTGGAATGATTGGGTGAGTACCTTCATTAATTGATTTACGAAGTGAGTACCTTGATCTGTCACCAATTCGAGTGGTAAGCCAAATCGTGGGAAGACATCATTTAACAGACATTTTGCTACTACAACTGCTGTAGCAGACCATAAAGCCCAAGCTTCTGCCCATCTCGTTGCATAGTTTGTACAGGTTAGTATGTATCTGTTGTTACTGAAGACTGCTGGAGGTGTGATTGGACCGACAAAATCTAATCCCCATTTCTGAAATGGTTCGAGTGGCATAATAGGCTGCAAGGGAAAGAAGTGTCGTTGCAGTGGTTGTCCAGACCTTTGACAGTTATCGCAGTTTTTGACGAATTGGGCCACATCTCGGTACATAGTAGGCCACCAGAGACCTCCTTGCAGAATTTTCCGGTGAGTTAGATCTGTGGCAAAGTGACCACCAGTAGGGGTTGAATGAGCCATTGTGATGACCGAGTTAATTTCGTGCGGAGGAACACATCGAAGTAAGATTCCGGTGTGATCTACATAATATAGTTCTTCTGCAACTAACCGGAATCGGCGGCTAAAGACTGCCATTTTCCTTCGAACTGCCTTGGCGGTCTCAGATGGAAAGCATCCTTCAGTGAGAAAAGTTAGAATCTGATCATAATATGTAGGTGTTGCTTGTAATTTGGCAGTCTCATCGATCAGTGGTTCAGAACAATAAATTGCTGGAGTCGTGTCATCTATGCCTATCGGAACTTCACCAGAATCTAGGCGAGATAAGAAATCTGCTAAGGCATGTGCATTTCCGGGTCGGTGAATGACTTCACAATCAAATTCCTGCAAGAGTAGCACCCATCGTGCTAGTCGTCCGCCTAAATGTTGTTGTCTTATTAGATAGACAAGGGCAGCATGATCCACATGAAAGTTAAATTTCCGGCCTAATAGATAATGTCTGAACTTTTTGATGGAGTAAATTAATCCTAGACATTCTCTTTCGGTGGTAGAATAGTTCTTTTCTGCCGGTGCAAGCCTTCTGCTGGCGTAATAGACAGGGCGAAACCACTTATGTGTTTGCTGCATCAGAATACTGCCGATCGCAACATCTGAAGCGTCGACAAAAACATGGAACGGATTGTCCCCGTCGGGTGGTTGTAAGATTGGGGCCTGCGTTAATAGATACTTGAGTCGTTCAAATGTAGTTTGGCATTCTTGAGTCCATTCGAACTGTCGGGGAGTTTTGGTGATTAGTCTGTTCAGTGGTACAGCCAGATGAGGAAGCCACCGTAAGTGTCTGCCGTGCCACCGTACTTGACCCATAAAACGCATCACTTCTTTTGGAGTGGCGGGTACTGGGGCTTCTAAAATTGCCGAAATCTTATCTGGGTCTACTCGGATACCTTGGGCAGATACAATATGACCAAGTAGTTTGCCACATGAAACGGCAAACACAGATTTGCTTGGGTTAAGGCAGAGTCTGTAGTCTCGACACTTTTGGAAACAGCATCGTAGATGAAGCAAATGTGCCATCATCTTTCCAAAAATTGAGAAGTCATCGAGATATACTTGCATAAACGAATTGAGATAAGGAGAGAAAATCTTCTGCATACATCGCTGAAAGGTGCTTGGTGCGTTTCTCAATCCAAACCACATTACCGTACAAGCAAAGACACCCCAATTGGTAATGAAGGCAGTTTTTGGGATATCTTCTTCAGCCATTCTAACCTGATTGTAACCGCTGTATCCGTCTAAGAATGAATATATTTTGTGGCCTGCTACCCTATCAAGCATGGTATCTAGAAAGGGAATCGGGAAAGGATCGAGTACTGTTGCTGTGTTTAATTTCCGGTAGTCTACACAGATTCGTAGTTGCTTATTTTTCTTTGGCACGATCACAATTGGTGAAATCCATTCAGCATGTTCTACTGGTATGATGAATCCAACTTTTAATAATCTATCAAGTTTGGCTTTTACCTGTGATGCATAATTGGGATTCATCCGATAGCTGGGCTGCTTATTCGGTTTAGCTTCAGGCTTCAGCATGACTCTGTGCTGGTAGATGCGCGGATCTAATCCTTTCATATCCTTGTAATCCCATGCAAAGACGTCTGAGAATTCGCGAAGTAGTCGAATCAAATCAGCCTTAAATATTTCCGGTAAGTTTTGCCTTATCTTTACAGGTCGTGGATGATCTTCGTCTCCTAGATTGTACGAGGTCAACTGGTCTTCGGAGACATAAAACTGTTGCGGTTTCTCTGTATTGTTTGTCGACCGGAATAGTGGTTGTAATTCATTGTCATGTGTTGGCATAATATCTTCCTACTTAGTTTTTTGGGTGATTGGTGCAACTGTACATACTGAAGTACTCCAGTTATCTATTACGGACTGTAGATCAACAGTCCCTAAGGTCATCAAGTCAGCGTTATTCTTCAGAAATTCCTCTTCTTCATCATCTGATAGTCCATCTAACATGTGGACTGGTTCAGCAAAATATGGTCTAGCGTGAAGTTCGCAAGGTTGTATAGCATCTAATTTTACCACATATCTACGGTTGGCATCTTTGAACGTAAGTTCTTGTGCAGACCAGTCCTGTATTACCTTCGCATGCTTCAGCCAAGGTCGACCAAAAAGAAGGTTGTAATCCAAAGTGGATTCCGGCAGATCTAGTATAACAAAATTCATTTTGAAGGTCGTACCTTGTAAAGTAATGGGTACATTTCGCACAAGTCCTACAGGATGGACTCTAGATTGGTCTGCCATTCTGACAAAAAATTGAACTGGTTCGATTTCGGTCCATCCTAACCTATTGCATAAGGATGTAGTTGCAATGTTAACACCCGAGCCTCCATCAATCAATACCTGTGTAATTTTATGATTCTTATACATTCTGTAATCAAGGGAACTGAATGATCACTCGTAGAATCAGGTTCCGGTTGAACTGCTGCTGTCGCCGGAATACAAGAAGGTACCGGACTGAACTGTTGCTGGAACTGTTGTCGAACCCCAGGTACTAATGCCAGTAGTTGGCCGAGAGGCAGAGTGATAGATGCCTTGGATAAAATTTCCCAGGCCTGCTGAGATTGGTTATCCTGCTCTTTTGAACTTAAGGTCTCTACTGATGCAGAAGTATCTGCTGTTATGTCTACTGCTGATGGTGGCTCCGCTGCTGCTTCCTTTTGTTGTGTTCCTCCCTTTGTCGACGAGATCTGAGTCACCGGAATGGGTTCTGGGAACACTGGTGGTTCTGTTGCGGTCCAGTGGCTAGCCTTGTTATACATCCTATGTTGTTCTCGTATCCCTGGTTCAAATATTTCCGCTGCTGACTGCAGCTGTTTACCTGATCGGGTCTGGACTGTAGCAGTTTGCGTTTCTACCGGTGTAATTTGCACCATGTTGGCCATTGGGTTTTGCCGCTCCTTCTTCCTTTGATCATACTCAGCTGCATCCTTGCAAAATCTTCTAATGTGTCCGAATTCACCACAAAAATGACAGCGTGGTGGTGGTAAATTGGGATTTTCCGGTGGTGGTTCATTCTGCCAGCGGTTTGCATTATAGTTATTGTTTCTCTTTCCTCGGTAGTTTCGATATCCTTGCTGTTGATTGTTTCTCAGTTGCGGAGGTACATAGTGATTCGCTACCTGTCCATGTTCTTGAATAACAGCATTGACTGTTGTTGTTCCCTGTATTCTGGCATTGTAGACACAATTTCCGGTGGTGTGTCCGGCAGTGTTGCAGATAGCGCAGAACGTTTGATTTAGCGCACAATTGGCACTAGTATGACCTGAATTTTTGCATGTGATACAGTACACTTGTCTGGTTATATCTTCATTCATAGTTTTGTTCGTTTTTAACCACTCTAGATCTTCTGTAAATCCACCGACTTTGGATTCCAGTTGTAGAGCCATGGCAATAACTGCATCCAACGTCATTGCTCCGACACATCTTATGATCATGATCTGCTTCAATTGCGGGGTTAAACCATTGATAAACCACTGAGTGATGACATCATCCGGTAAGTTAGCGTGGGCCTGTGGTATCTGTCGCAAGTGTGTTCTAAAAAGTGTAGCATATTCCTGGACAGTCTGATTCGCCTTCTGTCGGTTGTTCTGTAAATAATCAAAGATTTCGGCGGGATTCTTCTTTAGCCTGAATTGTTGCAGAAAAGCATCTCGTACTGCATCATAGATACCGAAATGATTAATGTCGTATTCTGTAAGCCATCTAGCCGCTTCATTGACCAGTGTAGATTGAAAAACAATGGCCTTGTATGCCTGATCCGGTGGATGGTTAAGGACTGCATAACTGATCTCGAAAGTGCGTACGTGAGCATCCGGGTCATCTCCTGGGAATCCACCAAATTTCGTGTATGTTACTCCTGTTGGAGGCGGCCTTGGTTGACATAACTGTTGTTGCTGTTGTTGTCCGTTCATTGTGAGTGTATTCGGCCCTTCTTCTGTATCTTGAGGTTGATTGGTTGAACTATCAGAACTTGGATCGCCGGATGGCGTGCCTTCCGGTGTGCTGTTTTTGTGTAGGATACTTCGGATCTCTGCTTCGAACAGCTTTCCTTCCTTCTGGATGTCCAATATCCGAAATCTTTCTTCCAAGCACGCGGGTCGAGCTGAGGATTCCGCAAAAAATGCTAATCCTTGGCCGCCAGTTGGTGTTTCTATCACCGGAATATCACCGGAATGAACTGAAAGTGTACCAGACTGCAGTGTTTTTCCGCTTTTACCAATTTCTTTTCCTATAGTATTTCTGATCGTGGATAACTTTGAATCTTTATACAAGATTGTTAAACTGGTTTCCAGCGGCGTCTTGGTAGATTCTGGAATTACTGTATTTTCGATAGGCTGGGTCGAAGTGACACCAGAATGTACCAAAGGCGTTGATCGTTCCACCGGAATATGACCGGAATTAATTCTAACGTCCTTAACTTGCTTGACCACTGGGTCAGGCCGCGTTATACCTTCTTCTCCTAGGGTTGTCTTTAGTACTTTTCGTGTTCCAGTCGTATGGTTCCTAGGATACATTTCGCCAGACCGAGTAACCGGCATGTATCATTGTGTAGTAGCGCTATCTGAGCAGTTGGCAACAATCTGGCTCTGTTGCTACCGTCAGTCAATCGAACAATAAACGTAATGTTTGATTCTGAAAAACAGCCGGCACGCTACTGCCACTTTTCACAGATAACTGGCAACCTGATGCCACTTTCCCACAGACGGCGCCAAATGTTAAACGTTAATCATTACTTCCACTTTCAAACTCAAAGTACTTCAAGTTCAACCGGTTTCGAATCTTTCCTAGCCGTAAATGTTCTCTTAGTCACGTGGGTCCTTGGGAGTGGTAGGGGTCTGTTAGACAGAGGCCCTATACTATTTTCCCAAATCATCACACAATCCTAAATGTTATCCCGTTCTTAGCTCAGTGTCCATCTCTAAACAACGGAAGACTGTTCAGTGTACTGGAATTAGAACTTTAGGACTGAGGGCAGCAATCCGACTACTTATTTATGAGCAAAATATACTTCAATAACAAGGTCACCTAATACGTACTTCTTCAGAGCAGATAGGTATACCAACCCGACATTATACCTTAAGGTTATGAGGACTCATCGTATGCTAAACTCGAACAACTAATCTCCTAATAACAAACGGCTAACCATAAACTAACGATGTTCTACTCACCTCCAGACCATTACAGCTACTATTCTTCCTGTGATCGGAATCAACAGCTAATGTAGACTACGGTATCGAATTCGGTCACTTACAGAAACGCTAACAGACAATTAGTTCGGGACTACTTTTCACGTTCCCTGCTCCGCCGAAGAACTGGCAAACAACATACTGCACTTGATAACACTCAGAGACACACTCACTCATTACCGAACAGATTCGTAACACAATACAACTGATTCGTAACTCTGTACTAAGGTGAGAATAATCGACTAACCGGAGTACAAAACAGAACAGAACAAAGCATGACTTATTTTCTCAACAACATACACACTCACACAATACGTTTACAGCCCTCACCAAAACGAGACTCACTCAAACGATACACTGCAATTCCCACAAATGGGGCGTTGCCGCCACTCTTTTTTCATTGCCTTAAATAGAGGATTTTTTACAAGAGTGCGCAATTCTTCAGTTACCTGCGCGTTTCCTGAAAGATTTTTTTTCATTTAAGATACCTGTCCTAGTACTTTTGTCCTTGTTCGGCGGCCGTGTAACACTTTTACATTTAAGACACCTGTCCTAGTTCATTTGTCCTTGTTCGGCGGCCCTCTAACACATTGAAATGTGATAATGAGCATGAGGTAAAAGTTCAAAGCATATCTACACATAAAAAGTCATTATGTCTTAGGGGATCACGCCTAGAGTGACACCTAGGAAATCAAGTTGGGCTGAAAAGATACCTATACGATGTCTTTGGTGTGATCAGTTTGGACATATGTTCTGGGATTGCATAGCATATGAAAGTGCATGCAAACATAGACTAGTAAGTGAATGTGAAGGTAAAATTTGTAAATACCAAGATCGATCCCCTTTACCATTGAATGTAGGAAGAGGTGGGATGAAGGAATATTTTGAAGAGACCAAAACTAGATCGAAGTCAATTCAAAAGTGTGGAAACGAAAAAGCCTTGAGAACAGTAAATTTGATGAACAAACAAGAATGCTATCTATTGAGAGTCAAGAGAAACCTACTCAAGAAACCAAAAGTAGACAAATAAAGGTCGAAAAACAAAATATTGAGCAGATATTGAGAGAACAAATGGAAATAGATCATAAAAGAGAATCTGATAGAGAAATTCAAGAGAAATTAAAGAAAAACTAGGAGGTGCATGTTTCATTCAATCCAGAACTTTTAACTGATAAGAATCTATTTGATCAAGAGAAAGTTGTGAAATTACAATCCCAATTAAACCTTGATAAAGAGATTGAACAAGAAAAGAGTAAAGGAGAAACTCCAGAAGATATAAAATGAGTTAACAAAGCAAAGAAACAGTTGCTTGATGATATTATTAAGCAAATCAAGGGAGGAGTAAAGATGACTTCGAAGACTTCTAAGACTTCGAAAAAGAACAAGAGAAGTAAAACTCTAATTTTTCAAGATATATTTGCAAATGTTGAAGGATGATTGAAGAAAAATCGTAATGAAACATACGAGAATGATCAAGAACTATTCATTGATGAATGATTATGTTTGATGAATGATGATGATTGATGAATAATGGTGATTGAAGAATGATTATGATTGGTGAATGATAATGATTGGTGATGAATGATTGATAATGATTGATGACTAATGAATGACAATGATTGATGAATAATGATTAATGAATGAATGATAATGATTGATGATGAAAATGATGATGATTGAGAGTTTATGATGATTGATGATGATGAATGATGAATGGTGATGATTGATTGATGATGGTTAATGATAATGATTGAAGATTGATGATGATGATGATGGTTTATGATAATTGAATGATAATGATGATGATGATTGATGATGATTGATGAGGATGATGAAAGATAATGATTGATAAAGATGATGATGAAAGATGATGATTGATAAAGGTGATGATAAATGATGATATTTAATTATGATGATGATGATGATTGATGATGATTATGATGATGATGATGTTGGAGGATACTGATGATACTGAGGCTGATGCTGATAAAGAATGAGAAATCAAGAAATTGAAGAAAAGCTAGATCGATCAATGATGAAGATAAACCGAATGATTAGGTGAAATGTTTCCAATTTCAAATTTTGTTTTCTTTTGAAAGAGCATTTGCATTGCATTTTTGTGTGTGATAAAGATATGTACGAATTGAAGAAAATCATGTAGAATCAAGATAGAAAATATCTATTATGAGTTTGCATGAAGCATGAACGACTAGGAATGATATGAAGAGAATCAGTTAGCAAACTAGAGATTTTTGGAAGTGAAATCTTGGGAATGTGATGGCATGCTTAGACTGAGTGCATGTATATGCTGATTGATTTGAACGCTTAGTGAGTGGGATTCTTTGGGTCCTACTATTTGTTTCTTACAAGATCTTATCTCCATATGGATCATGATTCATGAAAAATATTCATACTCATGCCAGTTGTACATGTGTATGTATGTTGTTAGTGCGCTGCGATGGGCTAGTAGGCGGGTGGAACCACCTTGGTCGGGTGATCAAGGCCACGAGCTGATGCTAGTTTTGTCGTAGGCCTAACCTATCTGTTGTCATGAGCCTGCATGGGTCAGTAGGCGGGTGGAGTTACTCTGGCTTGGTGCTCAGAGCCACAAGCTGACATTGATTTGATGTAGGGCGGACGTTGTGTATGTTGTGTGCTAGGTCGGGTCGGCAGACAGATGGGGTAAACTTGGCCAGGTGGACAAGTCCATGAGTTGCACCCAATTTCTACATAGACCGATTTGTGAAAATAAAAATAAAAAGGAAGATACTGAGCTGAGATAAAGTGAAAAATAAAAGAAAAGATAAAAAATAAAAATAAAAAAATGAAAAAGATAAAAGAAAAGAAAAGATCTGATGGAGACTTAGATAGTAGGAGATAAATAGGGGAAACAGGGCATATTCTACAAACTGAGTTAGTAGAAACTTAGTGTATGCTAGTACTTAGGAGGAGTTGCTGGACCTGAACCAGTTGAACAATCAGAAGATCTAGAAAACCAATGGTTTATTCATATGGTTACTTGTCAGATTGCAGAAGCAGAAACATAGTATGATGGTTGTGAAGCTTGCATTTGCTTAATTTTCTAAAATTTGTACTAATCTTTATAAAGTTGCATGGAGCATGAGATCATGATTTTATTCTTGAAAAGGAAAAACATAAAAAGTAAAAAGAGTTTCAAAAGAACCCTGATACACTTCTGTTAGATTTTGCAGGTTGGCCCATCGGGATGATGTGCAGGTTTCGTGGGCACGAATGTTGGGATGAAATCCCTCGCGGAAGTGTGCATGGTTTTTGTCAAAGTTCATTGATTTTTGGGTTTTGTGTGATGTTTTGATTGAGAAAGTGGTATAAATTCTGTATCTTCTGGCAAATTTGAACTGTGAGAAGCAAAGCCATGTGATTCTTGAAGATTAAGTTTGTACATATGTAAATATCTAACTTTTGACCCATTAATCCCTAGGTTTGATCCTTAAAAACCCCTGAGAAAGCAAGTTAATCCCATGAAAACCGAGCTTGAACCCTTAGAAACCCTAGGATTCTAGGCCACAAGTGTAAATAAACCCTTGATTTGATGCGTTGGACTTTAGTTGTAGGCAAAACTCTAATTTCCTCGACCAAGAATCCTAACTTGGGCCCTTAAAGTTGGCTTTTATCCTAAGTCCAAACCCTTAGATTAATTAATCTTGTATATATAGTGTGAAACCAAAACCTTAGTTTAGGAAAAATAAAAAGAAGAAATACCAAAATACAAGTAAGAGATGTGATTTTCCCAAAATAGCAAATGACCATGCAAGATGATTCTGAAATTAGAAAGTTGAGTAAGGAGGTTAGAAGCTTCTAGAAGGAAGTCCTAGGGAGGGCCTATAAATAAGTGCAAATTCATTTGTTTCTTCCCCACCCCGTGGATCTTACTTGTGGAACTTCTTTCTAGGTATGATCATTGTCTATTTTTGTTCATTCATGTTTTTCATGTTCTTGCTCATGCTCTTCATTATCATGCCAAGAGAGAGAGAAATAGAAAGGAATATGATTATGGGTGATTAGTTATTTGGTGTGTGTCTTCTGCATGAGTACTTAAGCCTCATCTTTGAGCTAGAGTATGTGAGTCCATCAATTGTGATTACCAAAGGGTTTAAGCATTGGCAAAGGTGTTAGGTCCCAAAAATGATGATGCTTGTCTTTCATAACCTGCTCCACGGTGATCTTCGATCTGTAGAGAGACATCTGCCTTCTATTGCTACTAAAAGTCTTTCAAACTCTCAATATGGTTGTGCTTATAGGTCCCCACGGAGCTCCTTCTCCGCCATCACCGCAGTATGACCCCTCCTTTCAAGAATATTCATGCTCTGTGAATACGTGGGCTTATGAGTGGTTGATGACACATGGTTGATGACACATGGAGAGAATAAGAAATTACCCGTGAAGGGTGCTATAGATTAGCACGGAGAGAGATAGCCATTGACTGGGGTAGTAGAGAGAGAGAGAGAGTACGTATTGATGGCTGGCAGAGAAGCGGCGGAGTGCACACTGTAGATCGTTGGGAGAGAGAGAAGTCTTGATGGCTAAACTTCTGACGCAGACGAGAGAGAGAGAGAGAGAGAGAGAGAGAGAGAGACACCGACACAGACATATTGATGTCGATATGCTGATAGGAGATGCGTGCACAGAGAGAGGGAGAGAGTCGGAGATATGGTGTTAATGGCATTAGAGGAGGAAGCAAATTGTCGGCGTGCCACGTATCAGAGAGAGGCGGATGGCATACTTGCACATATTGCTGGCAGAAATTTCGGAGAGAGATATGGCGGCAGAAGGTGCACGCGCCCGGGTGATGAGAGATTCGATGGTAAGAGAGAGAAAGAGAGAAAAAAGGAGAGAATGTGATATGGTTATGACTAATGAGTTAATAATCTAGAGTTTATTTAAAATGGAGTTCTCTGTATGTGTTCTTTTTTTTTTTTTGAAAAAACAGGAAGCATAAAATTGATGCTAAACAGAATTACATCAGAGAACGACCTACCCTCAATAGGGAGGGGGAAACCTCACATGAGGTAAGAGTTAACATAATCACCAAGAAAAGTGATCATGTCCCTTCTAGGCTTTGAGTACATGAGCAGGAGTTTAGCTTTCCAAACATTACAGCGGTTGTTCTTCAAAATTACAAAGGGGCTCATAGGGACCGATTGGGAATCCTGACAAGAGGTGAGACAAAGGTTGAGAATTTTTCTCATACCCATAAGACAGGAGAAAAAGTGATCTTTGCTCTTCATACTAAAAATGGCATTATTTCTATTTTTCCAAATAGACCAAAAGAAGTGATTTCTGATAATCTGCCACAGAAGGATGTGTTCAAATATGGCATTACACGCAAATTCTTGAGAGTCAGACCATAAAAACATTGAAAAGCTTATGAACGTCATTGACACAATATCTCTTTACCAAGCATTTGATTATACATTTGCATTATAGGATATTTAAATATGCGTTTGAATGATCATCTTCTTAATTGAAACTAATAAATGTATGCTATATCTAAATTCGTGGTTGCTACGGAAGAACGTTTGTTTTGATTACCACATAAGCTTATATTTTGGAAGTTTCAATGGAAATAACAAGGGATTCTTGTTTTAGCCTCAACATTGGAAGAATTGATTTTTGTTGTGCTTTTCATTTTTGAATATGTCCTATCCCTTTCATAAAAGCAGAGCTTGTTATTTCATTTTAATATGGAGCCTCCCTGTTGAAACATTAGGTATTCTCATCCATGGTCACATAACCACAAAAAGGCATATTGTTATGATCAAGGGTAGACTTTGCTCCATGATCCTTGTCAATCAAACATCACCCATAACAGAGGTTAGCTAGGAATCAATGGAGAATCATATTTCAAAGAACTCACAAATATCCTACATGGGCCATTTTTGCCTTTTGAATGATCGCAAAAAGGGTCTAGCAATTCTATTATGACTTTATTGGCAAAACGATACAACTCTTTGAAAATGAAGTGTTTACAATGAGTCTATAAAAATTGAGGGGGAAAACCAAAAATAAAATAAAGGAAGGCATAGTTTTATTTAAGAGCGTGCTTTACTTTTTTCAAAAGTACTAATGATTATTTTTTACCCCACCCTGTGAATTTTGCTTGTGGAACTTCTTTCCAGGTTGCGGATGATGATTTTGGAGATTATATGAAGTGAAGACAAGTGTTGAAGTAAAGTCCCCATGGACATTTCTATGGAACTTCTTTCCAGGTCTAGGTAGAGATTTCTCATGATTTGAAGAGGATTATATGAAGTGAAGAAGGTTTCTGAAGACTCAAGTAAAGAAGAATTACTCCCCATGGACTATCCTTGCCGATCTTCCCTCCAGGTCTAGGTGGTTCCAGTTGATCTTATTTGAAGTAAAGAGAAGTTTTTGAAGAGCAAAGCAAAGAGCATACACCTCGTGGATCTCATTTATGGATCGCCTCTCCAGGTTATTGCGTGATTGGAAGTAAAGTTACCTGTTCTACTTATTTTACAAAGATATTTATCACATTTTGCAGTTCGTTCTATCGAACCCTAATTTTCACCTAGAAGACTTTCGACTTGTTCATATGTGATAGCTTTACACATGAACATGCTGGAAGTCTCTTGGAATGAGAATTCTTGAAATAAATATACAAAACAATGGATGGGAAAAGATTAGTGCAAACCTACAAATTTAGACACTTTTGTGAATTTCAAAGAATTACGTATATCCATTACCATCTTGTGCTTTACAGATGATATGAACCATATATCAAGTTTTGGCCACTCCAAGCTAAGATTCTCTCTCTTCTTCAATTCTCTCTAACCTTCCAAAACCATTGATTGTAGAGGGTACAACATATCTATGTGTGTAATACAAGACTCTACCATGATAAAGTTGAGCAGGAGATATTTTTGGAAAGACTAGTGCACCAACATCTACATGCAATGCTTCGAAAGTATCTATAAGACTATGAAGTGGTTGCTCTTCCACCAAAGTAGAAGAAAATATATATAAAACAAATAAAATCATATCTAAATAGTTCATAAAACATGTTGTACAATAGCAACCATCCCATTGTCTTTGTGTTTCTTGAAGCCAAGTAGCTTTGCCTTCCAATGAAGATCCAAGTTCCCATGATCTCTAACTTGATGAGGCCCAACTCTAGAGGGTTGTATGTACACACATGCACCTTTCGAGTACTCATGTGATAGCCATTATCCATCTATAGCTTGGATATCATGACATCTTAATGTAAGGACTTCATCTTTTGGTTGTCTAAAAGCTGTCAATGTTGCCATTGAAGTTGAAGGTTTTCAACCTACAACAACAGTTCAAGATAGGAGATGCAGATAGGTTGGAATGTAGAAACAAGCGCTTGACCAGTGTTCTAGAGAGAGAAAGTAGTGGAAAAAGATGAATTTTTGGTACCTAGTTATGAAAATGTGAGATGTCAGAGGGGAATGATTGTTTTTTGAGTTTTTCTTGAAAAAAATCATTGTTCTCAAAACATGCATGGATTTCAAATTTGGGTCAAAATGAGTATTTTTTACCCTAAAAAGTAACGAGGGGTCCATTCTCGGGTGTTATGATGAGTTTTTTAACTTCTTAATAGAATTGATTTTTTAGATATAACCAAGTTACGAGATTCTTTCTCTCTCTAGAGGTAGCTCATTAAATAACGGAGAAATTTGTCCCCTTTGTTGGAGGAGATGGTTGATAGTCACAAGAGATGAGTTGGTGTAGCTAAAACCTGCTTCACACCTGCTATAAGTGATGGCTATAGATTGTTGTGGGCCTCTTTAGCTAGCTAACAAGCATAAGTAATCACATATGTTGCTTGCAATATGATGCACTAATGATAGGATCAAAATAGATAGGTAGGCATATGATTCAAGATACAAAACTTGCTATTTTGGTTGAGACACCTACTCAGAGTTTTTCACCACTCTTTGAGTACAATAGGAATTAATAAAATTCCTTTTGGGGAACTTCAATTACCTTAACAAGCTACAAATCATGAGTGAAATCATCTAAAATGATTAACTATATGTAGAGAAATATGTTAGCAAATCAAGCTTGCATCCTGACATTTACGGGCCTTGATAGTCACAGATTAGTGATTAATGATTGATCAATATCTAATGATCATGAGAAGCACTAGTAATGAAATTTTGTATGATTAAAGTAGACATTATGCTCGAGCTATCATGCTTTAAATCAAGAGAAATGATCCACCTTACAATGAGAACCAGCTTAAACAAGTTCACTATTTTGATGGAGTGTGACAGAGATATGAGAGTAGGAAGTAATGAGCATGTATGAATTAAATCATGTAAAAATATGATGTCATTGGAAATAAGTCATTGGTCAATGAGTGAGAAATGAGTGGGCTTTAAGGTACACTTCTCTTTGCAATGAAAGTACATGAATATGACCTCTGAACCTTGAGATAAACACGGGCATTTCATATCCTCTTTTATAGCTGTTGTTGGAGCCAAGGATTTGAATTCAAATTCAAATCTATACCTAAAAGTGAATTCTAAATTATAAGATTGATTCTCTCTTGACTCAACTACCAAAATATATGAGATAATATGTTTCCTAACTCCTCATGGATTTAGTGACCTTTTACAATGGTAATTATAATCCAACGTTACAAGAGGTGGTACATGTGAAGCCTTCCAAGTGTAATGCTAATACATCAAGCTTATGTGAAGTGATGAAGTATGTAGGCTTGTGCTAAATTGCATCAATAGCTCCCCCTTAAGCCTAACATGTTTGATCTTTATTGCTCCTTGATTTCTTGCAACCCAATCATCAATTTGAACCTGTTCATCTTTGTTCCATCTAATGCTTTCGTAAATATATCTGCACATTGCAAATGCATTGATACATACCACAATTGGATATCCTTGCTAAGCAATTTCTCCCTAACATAATGATAGTGCACTGTCGGAGAGTGTTAATCTCCTTCAGAATAACCTACTCTTGTGATTAGAGCACCTCTATACCAAGAGTAAGTCAAAACTTTACAACACAAACATTCTACTGCACGATTTCTTTAAATTTATCTTCACAGGTTACTTTTGTCTGAAACTGTCATTTTGAACAGTCGACTTAATACCTGTAACTTCTAAGACTTGGTTCTCCTTGAATAGAACCCGTTTAAGCAAATGCTTCTGGTTACGAGTAGCTTATCTTCTAACTTAAAGATTAAGCTCTCACTCATGCAAAACTTTAAAGTATGCACTGAGAAATGATCAAAACATTGATCACCGAAAATGCGCCTGATTCAGTAAACTTTGAACACTCAACACATAAGAATGTTCCTACTGACAATTCTCGGTTTCCGTTTACAATTAAACTCTGAAACTTAAGCTATAGATTGATTAACTATAGACTTAGATATCCTCAATAGGATTTCACAAATCATCTATCACAGATGAAAAACACACAGAAATTTCGGCGCAATTTTTCTTCGATTACTCAGAAAGTTACAGTTGAGTGATGAGAGGAAAACTCAACTAACTTCTCATATGTCTCATGACATCTAACTTCTCATTCTTCTCTTCTATTCCTTTCTCTCTCGTATATGCTTCTAATGCCTATACGCCTCTCATTTCTTCCATTCTATTCATCACTACGCGCCTCGACATTTTCCAGGTATTTATAGATAAATTTGTACAAGCTTATAACGCGGACTATACTACTGTACATATGTGTACAATTTTTCCGGTTCTTCTCCCAAGCTTCAAACTTTGTTCTTTTCTTCCTCTTTCCATCCTTCAAATCTTCATGAACTGAAATCTGTAAAAATGATCTTTTCCGGTAACATTCCGATGACTTTCCTGTGATCTTCCGGTGACTTTCCTGTGACCTTCCGGTACTGTTCCGGTGACCTTTTTAAAGAAATTTTTGCTGACGTCTCTGCGGACTTAAAGACCTTCAATTGTTGATTGTCTTGCACCAACAGCTCCCCCTCAATCATCAATTGAGGTTTTCTCTGTCTTCTTTATTCCTGCCATATCTTTAAACCTTTGTAACTTAGGTCCATCCAAACTTTTTGTAAGCATATCAGCTATCTGATCTTTCGTTGAAGTATGAATTACTTCAATCTCCTTATCCATCACCTTCTCTCTTAGAAAGTGATACTGAATCTCAATGTGTTTAGTCCTGGCATGGAAAACAGGATTAGCAGCTAAATATAATGAACTCATATTATCTCCAAATATGATTGGAGTCCTCTGTATAGTGTCAAAACTCTTCATTAAAGTCTTTAGCCAAATCACTTCTTTTGCGGCTTCAACCATGCCTTTGTACTCGGCTTCGGTAGACGACAAAGCAACTGTATGTTGCTTCTTAGAACACCATGAGATTAGCTTATCTCCCACATAACACATGTATCCATAGGTTGACCTTCTGTCATCTGGATTACCTGCCCAATCTGCATCACTGTATATTTTGATGTTTGTATCTGATGTAAAACCATAATACAAACCTTCTTTGAGTGTACTCTTTATGTACCTCAACACCCTTTGTCCTGCGATCCAGTGTTCTTTCCTTGGACAGTGCATGAACTGAGACAATACTCCTACTGCATATGATAAATCAGGTCTGGTTAAAGTAGCATAGATAAGACTACCAACCAAACTCTGATATTGTCTCACATCCTTGAATTCTTCACCTCCAAACTTACTCAGTTTGTGATTCACCTCCATTGGGGTAGGTGCTATCCGGCAATCATTCATTTTAAACTTGATTAACAAATTCTTCAAATATCTTTCTTGGGTCACGAATACTCCATGCTGAGTATATGTGATCTCCATACCCAAGAAGTAAGACAAGTCTCCCAAGTCACTTATCTTGAACTCCTTTTCCATTTGCTTCTTGAGTCTTTGTATACCTGACTCATCTGTTCCTGTAAGAATTATATCATCAACATATATGCACATGTATATGAAACCTTTATCACTTGCTTTAATAAGCAGACTACTATCTGCTTCAGACACCTGAAAACCAAGTTCTTTCAAGAATTTTACAAGTCTAAAATTCCACGCTCTTGGCGCTTGCTTCAAGCCATACAAAGCTCTCTTGAGCTTGCACACATGTTCTGGATACCTTTTATCTCTGAACCCTTGAGGTTGCTCCATGAACACATCATCTGAAATATAACCATTCAGAAAAGCATTTTTCACATCTAACTGACATAACTTCCAACCTTTGCTCGCAGCAACAGCTATGAGCGTTCTGATAGTTGTCATCTTTGCTACTGGACTATAAGTCTCATCATAATCAACTCCATAAGTCTGAGCAAACCCTTTGACAACAAGTCTAGCTTTGTATCTAGACACACTTCCATCTGCAAATCTTTTGGTCTTGTAGACCCACTTGCATCCAATAATCTTCTGGTTATTTGGTTTAGGAACCAAATCCCATGTTTGATTTTCCATCAATGCATCATGTTCTTCCTGCATAGCTTTTTCCCATTTTTCCTTACCTTTTGCCTCTTCATATGTAGAAGGGTCTTCATCTGCTTTCACTATGTAAGCATAATCTTTCGTAGCCAAAAATGAAGTATCATAACTGTACCTTGTAGGTTGCCATCTATTTCTTGATGACCTTCTGAGTTCTCCAGTCCTTGAGGTTTCTGGTTCTTCACACTCAGGATCAAATCTTGGCCTTTCTTCAGCTTCTTCCTGCACTTCATAATTTTCTTCTTCATCAATTATTTGAACCTTTGATTTACCTTTCTTCTGACTCACTTCTTCTTCATCACCTGTATTGTTAATAACTGTTCCTGCATACCAAGAACTTTGTTCATCAAACGTAACATCTTTTGATACCAGAAAATGTTTTGTGGATGGATTCCACAACCTGTATCCCATCTGTCTATCATCATAACCAATGAAAACATATTTTTCAGCTTTAGGTTCCAATTTGTGTCTTAATTGTGATGGCACATATGCATATGCCACACATCCAAATACTCTGCAATGATCCAGGGTAGGTCTTTTACCCCACCAAGCTTCATATGGTGTCATACCTTGCAGGGCTTTACATGGTAACCTATTGACCAAATAAGTAGCTGTGTTTACAGCTTCAGCCCACAAATAATTAGGGCAATTTTTCTCATTCATCATGGACCTTGCAAACTCAACAAGAGTCCTATTCTTCCTTTCTGCTACACCATTTTGTTGAGGAGAATATCTGCAAGTAATTTCCCTTTTTATACCTGCATTCCATAAGTAGTCACTGAACTCATTGGAAAAATACTCTCCCCCTCCATCTGATCTTAGTCTCTTCAGTCTATGACCTGTAGTTCTTTCTGCATACGCATGATAATGTCTGAATGTATTGAATACTTCTGACTTATCTTTGATCACATAGATAGTGACCCATCTGGTAGCATCATCAACATAAATCACATAATACCTTGATCCATTTATACTGAAATCCTTTGATGGTCCCCACACGTCTGTGTGTATCAACTCAAGCTTCTCTGAGTGCATAAAACCATGCTTGGTATAAGAATTCTTATGAGCCTTACCAAACTGACATGCCTCGCATTTGTATGTCATATGTTGACTTGCAACATTAGGCAATCCAAGCACCGAACCATTGTTCACCATATCTTTAATACCTCTTTCATTGAAATGTCCAAGTCTCTTGTGCCAAAGATCTAACTCAGAAATTTTCTGTCCCTCATATGTAAACATGGCCTGACCAATGTTACCTTGAATCTTCAGTGTAAACAGTCTTCCTTCTTTTTTTCCTGAAACAATCTGTTTATATCCCTGACTGGGATCTTCCACGTATACTCCTTCATTAGTGAATCTTACTTCATATCCTTTTTCAACAATTTGTCCTACACTTATCAAATTCTTAGGAATTGTAGGAACATACAGAACCTTACCCAATAAGGTACTGCCGTCTTTGGCTTTTACTGATCCAATCGACTGCACTTTATGCTTTGTGTTGTCACCTGTTTGAACAACATGATTAGAAACTTTATTCTCCAAATCAGTCATTAGTGATATGTTTCCACTCAGGTGATTACTACACCCTGAGTCAATGTAGAAGACTCTTTGATCTTCACTCTGACTTTCACAAGTAGCATTCAATATCATTGTTGAATCTTCCTTCTGTTCTGAAGCGTAATTGTAGTAGGTATTGTTATATTGTTGACTTTGGAATCCTCTTCCTGCATTTCTTCCAAAGTAACTCCTACCACCTCTGCCTCTGAAATTTCCTCTTTGATTTCTGCCACCTCTTCCTCTTGCATTGTAGCTTTGACTATATCCATTATTACTTTGAGTATTGTGCCAACAATCATTAGCTAAATGATTTGTCTTACCACAAATCCAGCAGGCTTTACCTCCATCTTTGTTGTTTCTGCCTTTTCCTCTACCTTTGCCACTTCCTCTTCCTCTTAGGAAGTTGGCTTGGCTAGCTATTCCTTCATCTTCATTTGCTTGTTGCTTTCCTTTGCTATTCTTCTTTTTATCTTTTGAGTACATTGCGTGACCTGCACTCTTGTCACCATCTCCTTTAACATCATTCTCAAATGTTAGCATATGACCTAACAATTGATTTAAGTCTGGAGTGAAATGGTCAAGTGATAACTCTGTAGACAAAATAAACGGCTTCCATTTATCATCACCTCTTAAGCCTGTAAGAATTTGCCTTACCAATTTATCTTCTTCGATATCTTCGTCAACAGCTCCTAATGCATGTGCAATGTCTTTCATTCTTGTCACATAGTCTGAAACGGACTGAGAAGCTTTCTTCTTGAAGGTTGTAAACTCTGCCCATAAGGATGCCTTTCTTGACTTAGTAGTATTCTGGAAATGCTCCTCCAAAGCATTCCAAATGTCCGTTGCACTTTCAAGACCTCGAATATGAGGTAGCAAGTAATCATTTACTGCCATATAGATAATGCTTCTAGCTTGCGCATCTTTCTTCATCCAGTTTTTCAGATCTGCTAACTCTTCCCTAGTCGGAACACTAGGATCTCTGAACTGTGGCTTTTCTTCTTCTCCTGTGATATAAGCTATCAAATCTTTGCTCATAAGATGAGCTTCCATCCTCATTGACCACGCAGGATAGTTCTCCCTATCCAGTTTCTCTATCTGTAGAGAATCTCCCATCTTGTGTCTTCCTGTGTATTTAAAACTTCAACCTTTATGAATAATGTATGTACCTTTGCTTCAAATTAGACTCCGTTTGTCTTTCTTGATGCCGTATGATCTCTTCTTCAGGTTTCACCTTCAAGCTTTCACCTTTTAGTTCTTCGGTTGTTGAATTCTTTGTAACCGCAGCAAACGGGAACCTCCTTTCTTTGATTTTGGTGTCTCCAGCTCTAATACCACTGATTTTGATGTTTCCTGCTTTGATACCACTTTACCTGCTCTGATACCACTGTACCTACTCTGATACCACTGTACCTGCTCTGATACCACTGTACCTGCTCTGATACCACTGAACCTGCTCTGATACCACTGTCGGAGAGTGTTAATCTCCTTCAGAATAACCTACTCTTGTGATTAGAGCACCTCTATACCAAGAGTAAGTCAAAACTTTACAACACAAACATTCTACTGCACGATTTCTTTAAATTTATCTTCACAGGTTACTTTTGTCTGAAACTGTCATTCTGAACAGTTGACTTAATACCTGTAACTTCTAAGACTTGGTTCTCCTTGAATAGAACCCGTTTAAGCAAATGCTTCTGGTTACGAGTAGCTTATCTTCTAACTTAAAGATTAAGCTCTCACTCATGCAAAACTTTAAAGTATGCACTGAGAAATGATCAAAACATTGATCACCGAAAATGCGCCTGATTCAGTAAACTTTGAACACTCAACACATAAGAATGTTCCTACTGACAATTCTCGGTTTCCGTTTACAATTAAACTCTGAAACTTAAGCTATAGATTGATTAACTATAGACTTAGATATCCTCAATAGGATTTCACAAATCATCTATCACAGATGAAAAACACACAGAAATTTCGGCGCAATTTTTCTTCGATTACTCAGAAAGTTACAGTTGAGTGATGAGAGGAAAACTCAACTAACTTCTCATATGTCTCATGACATCTAACTTCTCATTCTTCTCTTCTATTCCTTTCTCTCTCGTATATGCTTCTAATGCCTATACGCCTCTCATTTCTTCCATTCTATTCATCACTACGCGCCTCGACATTTTCCAGGTATTTATAGATAAATTTGTACAAGCTTATAACGCGGACTATACTACTGTACATATGTGTACAATTTTTCCGGTTCTTCTCCCAAGCTTCAAACTTTGTTCTTTTCTTCCTCTTTCCATCCTTCAAATCTTCATGAACTGAAATCTGTAAAAATGATCTTTTCCGGTAACATTCCGGTGACTTTCCTGTGATCTTCCGGTGACTTTCCTGTGACCTTCCGGTACTGTTCCGGTGACCTTTTTAAAGAAATTTTTGCTGACGTCTCTGCGGGCTTAAAGACCTTCAATTGTTGATTGTCTTGCACCAACATGCACTTGAATGTGCTTAGACCTCACATGGTACACACGATTAGTAGCCAAATGAAGTGAACTAGTGTCATCTCCAAAAATAATTGGAGTGTAGGAATGTATCTCCAAATCTGCATACAATTGTTTAAGCCACATAGCTCCTTGAGTTGCATTTGCCAAACTTATATTTATGTCAAAAGTAAAGGGGTAGAACAATCCTTCATTCATTGTACCCTTAAGATACTTAAGCACCCTCTTTGCAGCTTCCATATGAGACTTCCTTGGTACATGCATGAATTGACTTAATATGCTTACTGCATAGGCAATATCTACTCTTGTCAAAGTAGCATAATTAAGACTACCCATAAGTTGTTGATAACCTATAACATCTTCAAATAGTTCACCTTCATGTCAACTTAGCTTATGATTGATCTCCATAGGAATACCTACAGCTTTAATGTTCTCCATCTTAAACTTTACCAACATATCATGTATGTACTTCCTTTGTGTGATGAATATAGATGAATCTGTATAAAGAAGCTCTAAGCCAAGGAAATAGGTTAATAACACTAGATCCTTGATTTTGAATTCTTTCATCAATTGAGCCTTGACGTGCTTGATACCATCAGAATCATTACCTGTAATAATAATACCATCTTCATAGAAACATAAGTAGATGACCTCTGATTTGTTCCTCTTAACAAGTAAAGAAGAGTCTAATTTGCTTGCCACAAAGCCTTGATCCTACAAATAGGTAACAAGTCTATGGTTCCAAGCTCTAAGAGCTTGCTTGAGACCATAGAGTGATTTTTTAAGCTTGCATACATACCCTGCTTTTTCTTCATCTTCAAAACCTAGTGGTTGTGCCATATACACTTCTTCTGATATCCAATCATTTAAAAATGCATTCTTGACATCTAACTAATATAAATTCCAATTTTTGGATGTAGCAAGACTTACCAATAGCCTGATTATTGGCATCTTTGCCACAAGTGAAAATGTTTCTTCATAGTCTACTCCATGTGTTTGGGCCTTCATATCCGGCTTCTTGGGAACTAGATCCCAAGTGTGGTTTTCCTATAATGCTTCCACTTCTTCCTGCATGGCTTCTTTCCACTATTTCTTCTTCCTAGCCTCTTCAAATGAAGAAGGCTCCTCTGCCATGGAATCTTTGGTGATGTACACAACGTGCTTTGTGACTAAGGATGTATCATATCCATACCTTATGGGCTTTTTACTTTCTCTTTGTGATCTCCTTAAAGCTTGATTCGAAGGCTCGGGTCAATCCTCTAATTGCTTGTATTTGAACTTGCCTCTTGACTTCCAAGCTTTGAAATCAATATGCTTCTCATCTTCTGAGTTGATGTCCTCTGCTTGGTGTTGATCTTCTTGAGTTAGGGTTGGAAAATCATTTTCCAAATCATATGGTAATTTGATTTTCCTACAATCATATTCAAACCATGAATTATTCTCATCAAATACTACATCCCTACTAACTATGAAGGCCTTGTTAGTGGGATTGTATAGTCTATATCCCTTTTGATTCTAATCATATCTAATAAATATACATTTCTCAGCCTTAGGGTCAAGCTTCCCTCCGATTTATGATGGGATGTGTGCATAAGCAATGCACTCAAATACTTTGCAATGATTTAATGATGGTCTCCTACCATTCCATGCTTCATATGGTGTTATACCATCAGATTCTAATGATTTGGATGGAAGCCTATTGACCAAATAAGCGGCTCTGGAAACAACCTTTGCCCATAAATAGTTAGGTAATTTTTTTCTCATTTAACATAGACCTAGCTGCCTCAACAATTAACATGTTCCTTGTCTCTACCACTCCATTCAATCTAGGAGTGTGCCTGGTTGTTACTTCCCTTTTTATGCCTGTGTTCTCTAGAAATAGATCAAACTCATGTGAAAAGTACTCACCATCCCCATCAGATCTGATTCTCTTCAAGCTCCCTCTTGTTTGGTTTCCAAATAGTTCCAAATACTTCTTAGAGCATGTAAATACCTCATCCTTATGCTTCATGAAATAGAGGATTTTCCACCTATTGTAATCATCAATAAAAGAGACATAGTACCTTGAACTTGAGATGGATGGATCTTTGCTAGGACCCCACACATTAGTGTGTACAAGCTCCAAATAATCTTCATGGATGTACCCTTTCCTGTTGAATGGTTGCTTGTGGGCTTTGCCAAATTGGCAAGCTCCACATTTGTAAATCATGTGATGCTTGGTCACATTGGGAATGCCAAGCACACTTTGATCCCTGCAAATTTGCTTTAGAGTGCTTTCTCCTATGTGCCCTAGCCTTTTGTGCCATATTTCCAACTCAGATAGGGTTCAGTCTTTATAACTATAATAGTGCTATGTTCCTTGTGTCTTCAATTTCAAAAGTAAACAATCTACCTAACTTCTCACCTTTGGCAATCCTTTTGAATCCTTGTTGGGGGTCTTCCACATATGCTCCATGCTTAGTGAATCTAACCTGTAGACCTTTCTCTACAATCTGCCCAACACTAATTAGGTTTTTGGTTATAGTAGGCACATATAGAACTTTGCTCAAAAGGTTCATACTACCATCAAATGTTTTGACATTTCAAATTTTCTTGATTGAATGTTTAGTGTCATCACCTGTTTGTACTTCATGCTTCCCCTTGGGTTCTTCAAGATCAGATAATAGAGCTACGTTTCCAACGACATGATTGGAACAGACTGAGGCAATCTAGAAAAGGTGCTCATCATCTTTACCTTGCTTGGATGTCATGTTCATGATGAGTAGAGAGTGTTCTTGATCTTTGGTATAGTTGTTGAAGTCCCTTGTTCCTCTAAACCCTCCTTGATAGTTGTTGTTGTTGTTGTAGCCTTGATTGTACTTATGGTTGTAGTTGCTTCCACCATTGTTGTACCTAGATCTAGTTTGTCCATAGCTTCCTCTATGGAAGCCTCTTCCCCTTTGGTTCCTGTTCTGATGGAGTGTGACAGAGATATGAGAGTAGAAAGTAATGAACATTTATGAATTAAATAATGTAAAAGTACAATGTCATTGGCAATACGTCATTTCTCAATGAGTGAGAAATGAGTGGGCTATGAGGTAAGCTCATCTTCACAATGAAAGTACATGAATATGACCTCTGAACCTCGAGATACATGCAGACATTTTATATCCTCTTTTATAGCTTTTGTTGGAGCCAAGGATTTGAATTCAAATTCAAATCTACACCTAAAAGTCAATCCTAAAGTATAGGATTGATTCTCTTGTGACTCAACTACTAAAAAGATACGAGATTATATGCTTCCTAACTCCTCGTGGGTTTAGTGACCTTTTACAATGTTAATTATAATCCAAAGTTACAAGAGGTTGTACATATGAAGCCTTCCAAGTGTAATGCTAATACATCAAGCTTATGTGAAGTGATCAAGTATGTAGGTTTGTGCTTTATTGCACCAACACCCTCTCCCCACTTTAGTTTAGTATTTTATAGGGTATAGAATATGGTCACCACCCTCTTCTAATTGGTCCATCACCAATCACTCCTTAATCTAAAAGGCCCATGTAGGGTTCATTTTTCCCCTAATGATAACCCCTGGAGAGAAGAGAAATGAGAAGATAAAGTCACAAGTCAAAGTTGATAAGCCTACAGGACATCTTGAAGTGATATCTCCTTAAGGCATCAGAGATACCTCCCCTTTGTCACATATCAAAATGTACATAATAAAAAGTTCTATGTGGTTTTCTCTTCAAACCTTCATAATAGACAATGTATAGAGAGAAAATGGGCTTCAAAATAGTGCTGGAAAAGACCTTACCTTATGTTAGAGCTTCTTAGGCATGCATGGAGTCATCAACACTTGGAAAAATGCCTTCAAGCCTTGCATACTCCCCCGAAACACTAACTCCTTACCATATCCACATCCAACTAGCAAGGAGAAGAGAGAAACATGCATGGGAGAGGAGAGTTACAAGATTTCAAAAGTTTTCTCACTTCACAAATTGGAAAAGTCTACAAAATGAGCTCTTCCTAAGCTTTATAAAAACTTTAGTGGCCTTTTCCACACCTAAGAGTGAACACTCTTGTTAAGAATAGTCCTAAACTAGTTGTAGAGCTATTCTAGCCGAACTATTGAGCTATCTAACCTATGGTGAGTGAAATAGATACAATGGTGATCTTTCACATGGTCTTGGTAATTAGAAACTTTACTACATCGATAAGAACATGGAGATTTAACTTAAGTGGACAAGGGTAAATGCAAAAACATGATTCTCTTCAAAGAATCATGATTCTCTATGGAAGGTAAAGGTCATCAAAAATTGCAAAAAGTGTAAAAAACATTTTAGTGGAAAGGAGGAAGGAGAGCACATCAAGGATCATTCGAAGGTAAAATCTAAGTTTTCATGATAAAAGGGTGGAACTCTTGATTGTGAGTGAAGGATATAAAAGCACGACTTTGAAAAAAATTGGTTCATTGTGTGTGTGTGTGTGTGAGAGAGAGAGAGAGAGAGAGAGAGAGAGAGAGAGAGAGAGAGAGAGAGAGAGAGAGAGAGAGAGAGAGAGAGAGAGAGAGAGAGAGAGAGAGAGAGAGAGAGAGGAAAAATCTCGACTTTGTGAGCGAGGAGAAGAAA
This sequence comes from Ceratopteris richardii, assembly GCA_020310875.1. Taxonomy (NCBI): domain Eukaryota; kingdom Viridiplantae; phylum Streptophyta; class Polypodiopsida; order Polypodiales; family Pteridaceae; genus Ceratopteris; species Ceratopteris richardii. Next base: position 9,691,137 of record CM035423.1, read on the forward strand.
ACAATATTCTTAAAGATTTGAGTGCAAGAAAAGTAAAGGTATATTCTGTTGATAATGAATAGTTCAATGTTTTGGAATTTTTTGCTACAAAATGGTAAATACTAAGTAACAGTAGAATCGAGACTTTGGATTTTTCATGCTTCAATGAGAAAAAACTACTTTATATTAGATTTTCTTGATTACATGGCACTAAAATGAAAAGACACTTCTAGTGCATGTTAAACATTAAAAAATCACACCAAACTTTCACTAAAGATCAACATAAGATTGTGATTCTATGAAAAGATAAAACATGGTTATCTAAAAACATGATTTTCATTGAGAAATGCATAATTTCACGATTATGAGAAATCACGATTGTGATAGAGAATCATGATTGTGAGGTTCAAGGCTTTCATGATTTTGAACTCACAATCGTGAAAATATCACAATTGTGGGAAAACACGATTGTGATTTGAAACATGATTGTGAGCTGAAACACAATTTTGAGCACTTGAAAATCATGATTTTTTGAGAAAAATACGACTCTCATTGAGAATCATGTTTTGATTGAAAGTCATGGTTTGTGGAGTGTGATAATCAAGAATCTCATCTAAGAATTGTGATTTCTCAAAATCATGATTTTGAGCAAAAGAACATGTTTTTTTGCACAGAATCATGATATTTCAAAATCACGCAAAAACACTATTTTCAAGGATTTTCAAAATACTTGGATAATCAAAACATTATAAAATATAAAAAAATTAATAAAACATCCAAAAAATCATAAACATTGAAAATCACAATTCTCTATGAAAAACACAATTTTAAGTTTAGAATCATGATTTTTTTAGTTGAGAAAAAAGTTGAAAATTTTGACATACACACAAAATTAACCATATTATATCTCTTAGTAAGGGACTAATTGAGGGAAGAAATACTAGAGATAAGGTAAAGAAAAATTTAAGCCTAGTTAAATTAGGCTTTTTCTAGGAAAACACCTTGAAATTGATGAGATTGAGATTGAGATCAGGACTTGTCACTAAATGTAGTCAAGGATCAAAGAAATCTTGGGCACAAAAAAACTATAGGTAGGGAGGAACAAAACACACAATTTTCACAAAGAAACATGGAAAATCAAAATGAAGAAGGAGAAACATCTAGCGAGGGAGTCGATAGAAACATCCTTAAATACCTATATACAAATAGTTTTAGTGCGTATGGGTATGAGGAAAAATTGCATAAGGAACTCATTAGGTGGAGGAACTTAGAAATTCCTTTAAACTTGATGTGAGTGGCTCAAAAGGTTAATGTGTCACGTGTTTAAAGATTTTATAAGAAATATAGTGGAGATATATGTAGATTACTTATGTACTTTCTCAAACTAGAGGGAAGATCATCTATGCGACCTGGGAAATATATTCAAAAAATGTAGAACTTATAGAGTTTGTCTAAACCCTGAGCTCTGAAACCAGTGAGTCCGAGATGTCTCAAGGTATGGAGAGACCCACGGGAAGTTCAGGTGTGCCATACTTACACATGGTAGAAGGCCCTTACAAGATGCAAGTCAAATACCTTAGGACCAACCGATTAGGTGCTTGCATCTATGAGGACGGCCTAGGAAGATCTGTGGTCCAGATTAAAAACCCTGACCAATCCATTGGTCTAGAGCACCCAACTGTCAAGTTTGAAAATGGAGCATACCTAGACAAGGAAGGAACCATTTATGTAGTCACCAGTCATCCAGATAGGACAGATGAATTTGGAAACGTGATCCCAGAAATGGACTTAGGTGACCTGGAGCAAGGAAACATGGGTGTAGAACCTAGAACCCCCCAAGGCAATCCGTTCTCACTAGGATTATCACACCAGAGTGGATTCCCCAGAGACCGGAATAGAGATAGACCTGAGGTAAGCTTCGCCAACCCACTCGGAAGGGAACAAACGAGAATGGAAACAGATAGAGTGGAACCTGAGAGGCTTAGAGTTCCTAGAAACCAAAGAAATGTGGATGAATTCCCTCTACCAAGGCCTAGGGAACACACCAGAACCTTGAGACCTACACAGCTAGTTAAGTCCATGAAGAGCTACTTCGATGGCACTGGAGACCCATATGATCATGTGGCCGAGTTTAGGCAAGTGTTGAGAGCAGAACAAGTTGAGGATCTATTCACGCAATACAATGCCTTTGGTCTAACCCTTAGGAACACAGCCCTTACATGGTTTCAACCATTGAACGAGAGGCAGTTCAGGAACATAGACCAACTGCTAGAGGCATTCATTATCGAATTCTCTAAGAGCGGCATAAGGCATAACACATCCTCATTGATTCACAGCTTTAAGCAAACCCCTCAAGAGACAGTCAGGCTTGCAGGAAGGAGGTTTCAACAATACCTAGAGAGATGTCCTGTTTCTGAGTTACCCACACCAGCCAAACAAGTGGCTTTATTCCTGGATGGATTGCTCAATACCAAACTACGATCATATGTGTACTTGAAGGATCCTAGAACTATAGAAGAGTGTATACACATGTGCATAGACATTGAAGATAATCTAGGGGAGGAATTAGAACTATCAAAAATCTACAAAGATTCAGATAGTTCCTCTAGCCTCTCTTCCTCGCAATCCACATCTATCGAGGAACTCGTTGAGAAAGTAGCTCAGAAACTAGGTGTCTCCAGCAAACAAATCCCAAGAACTGCCCCAGTTAAACGGTGCTATACTTGTGGAGGTGACCATATGGCGAACGTATGTCCCATTATGGCTCAACCCCAAGTGAACCCCAGTAGCCAGTACTGCACCATAGAACGGAGATACACTAATCACACAGCACAAGATTGCCCATACAATAAGCAAGCGGTTAGGCAAACCTACCCTCAGCCACCTCCACAACAAGGAAGATATCAGAACCCATACCCACCACAGTAGTTTGCTAAACCTCAAAAAGTCTACCCACCACAATATCAGGCTCAACAGAGACCTCAACCAGTGCTAGCACTACAACCCCCTGCTCCAGCTAATGTGATTTTCGTAAAGTATGCAGCTACAGAAGAGAACCTGAATAGAGCCATAGTGCCTGTGACACCATTGCTTTCAGAAAGTGACCCGGGTGAGCATAGTTTTGATTCTACTCACATTGATAACCCCCAGGCTTACTATTTGCAATCTCCTGAACATGTTGAATCCTACTATAGCTCACCTCTCAAACGAACTCTCACATCCCACCTCCACCTTCATTCCTATCACCATCTAACCCACCATCTTTCCACCCACCTCAAACCATCCTACCACCCCCTAGAGTAGGATCAGTGCTAGCTGACCCCACTCCTGAGGACATAGACATGATGCTTAAGGCATATCAGGCCAGAATCCAAGAAGGGCCAAATGTGATGGATCATGACAAGTGCTACCCTAGAGCTGACCTAGAGATAGAAAGAACCAAGCTTTGCGCGAAAATGGTCGCATTGGCTCAGACCATGTTTGAAGCCAGTCGCCTCTTCAACTACTCTGGCTCAGCTAAGACACAATTGCACTTGGATGGTCTATTAGAGAAGTTAGAGAGCATAATTGCAAGATTTTTCAAGGAAGAAAAAAACCAAGGAAGAGATGAGGCAAGTAAAAGAACAAGCATTCCACCACAGGAAGCTTATGTGCCCAATTCCACTGAACCAGACACCTCTTCTTCTATGAATAGGTACACACCAGAATTCCTACGAGAGATTCAAGAAGAGAAATGGGCAAAAGAGAGTGAAGTCCCTCCTCCCATTGAACTTGTGGATGACGCACATGAACAATTCCCGCAAGATATTCCCTCCATTCATGGAGAGCAAGAGAGTGCACAAAGTCAAGAGAGATTAGACTTTGAGTCTAATTCTTTAGAGGAATTACCCCACTTCACAGGCCTATGGGAAGCCAAGTCTACTTGTATGAGAGCACCCACAATCATGGTAAGAAACGAAGACTTAGTCATACCTAGGAATACGGAGGTAGTGAAAAACACTAAAGTGCAGTGCAACCTCACTTTAGAAGAGCTACTCAAAGTTAGGCCAGAGTTATGGAAACATGTAGCTAACCAAGTGCCAAAAGTAGTGAAACCCCGATCCCAGGTAGGTTCTCTTAGAACAATGCCAGAAATTCCTGTAAACAAGATAGGAGATATGAGTGAAGGTGAAGAAGGAAACACCTATCTTCCCATTACCCATCATGTTGGTGCAAACAAGCCTACACACATTGGCTTGGACCCTTAGAATCATTAAAGACTAGCATGGATAAAGGTTTATCAAAGCATCACTCAAAGCAAGGGTCATGTGAACATATGCTTATATGTTCTTACTTCCTTACCCCTTGTAAAAGTCTAAGTGACTCATCATTTGTTTGTAACCACTTAAAGTCATCCACCTACTTCATTAGTCGTGGAAATTTGATTGTTGAGATGGAGAGAATATCTCCCTACTTTTAGAGGAGAGATTCAAGGGAGCCTAAGTTTGAATTTCAAATTCAAATGAAGACCAAACTCCTATAAAGGATGTACTGAAAAAGTCGCGGGTTACACTCTCATTCTAGCTCACTCCCCGAGGCCAAATCTCTTTGTAATTCATTGTGTGTGAAGGTTACTCCATAGCCAACACCACAATACCTCATTTAGCTCTGCTTGGCAAGCTAATGAGATTGTACAAACACATTTATCAATAGAAGTATACATTCATCATCTCTGTTTTGTCTGAGTCACCTACTCCAAGTCTGTCAACTTCAGAGGAGCATTGCTCTGGATCTACTGAACCAAATCAAGAGATCTATAGCTCATTGGAACCAGCTCAAAGTCTACTACAAGCATACAAAATTTCAAAGGATTCCATTCAGCCATTTGGGAGAAAATCAAATCGAGGTGCACACTGGTATTTGTCTGCAGAGTTCCTGAAAAGTCGGGGGTGATTATAATTTTGCTAAACTTATTTCTCAGTGCATAGTTTATCAATTGAAGTGATTCCACTTGTGATTGGTAGCTTACTAAGGTACATTAATACTCCCAAAAGGAATTGTGCCAATTTTAAGTGTGCTGGACACACTGAGTAAAAGTCTGAGCAGGTATCATTACAAGAATAGAAGGTTTTGCTTGATTTGTGAAGTACCAACTTATCTGTTTTGATTTGGTCATTACCCAAATCATTTCCAAAGTACATATATGGTTTCTTTATGTCATTTGGAAGCTAAGCTTATGTACTAAGCATATCAGAAGTGAAAAGAGGGCAGGTGTGAAGCAGGATTTGCAGCACCAACTGATTTCCTGAGTGCATCCATCCATCACTCTCAACAGTGGTATCAGAGCAAAAAGAAGGTAATCATGGGTGATGGTTTCCCTTCCTTCATTGAAAAATTGGACAGAAACAACTATCAAGCTTGGTCACTGAGAATGAAGACCTATCTACAAGGGAGAAGTCTATTTGGATACATATCAGGAGATGAGGAGTTGCCCTCATTCAAGACTAGAGGACTACCTACAAAGGATGAGCATGAAAGACTTAACCAGTGGTGTGCAAAGGATGCTTTGGCAAGGTCTTATCTCTTAAACTCTATATCTGACTTTCTTTTACCTCATGTAAGAAACTGTAAGACTTCCCAAGAGACTTGGGAAACCTTGTCAAATTACTTTTCTTCCAACACAAGGGCTAGGAAGAACCAATTATGGATTGAGTTCACAACACTTAGGAAGCAGCCCAAGCAATCAGTCTCAGACTATGTGACAAAGATCAAAGATGTGGTAGACCAACTAGCAAGCATTGGAGAGGAAATTGAAGAGGAGCAAATAGTCAGGCAAGTGACAAATGGACTCAAGGCAGATGATAAGTGGGAAAGCTTCACCACTGCAATGGACCTCTACATGGACATGCATACCCCTGATCTCACAACACTCATGGGCCAACTATTTACACATGAAGCAAAATTCACCAAGGCTGGAGATCAATCAAAAGGTAATAACCCCTCTGCTCTCTTTACTGATAAGAAAGTTAAAGATAAAGGCAAGAAGAAACAGGATGAAGAAGGCTCTACCTCTCAAGCCAATTATGCAGGGAGAGGTAGGTCATCTAGAGGAAGAGGCAGAGGAGGTAAGTCAGGTAGGGGGAGACCCTACAACTCATCACCTTGCAACATCTGTGGGTTGTCAAATCATACCACAGATGAATGCTACAAGAACTACAAAAATCAGAGAGGAAGAGGCTACTCAAGAGGTGGATACTCTCAAGGAAGAGGCAGATTCAACCAATATCAAAGCTACAATGGATACAACAATCAATACAACAACAATTACAATAACAACCACAATGGAAGCTACCAAGGTGGATCCAGAAATAGAAGAGACTACAACAACTACACAGAGGAGCAAGATGACTCCTTATTGATCATGAACATGACCTCAAAGATAGGTACAAATGATGATCATTTATTTTACATTGACTCAGGATGTTCTAACCATGTAGCTGGCAATGTGGCATTGCTTTCTGATTTGGAAGAGCCCAAGGGCAAACATCAGGTACAAACAGGTGATGACACTAAACACTCTGTGGTCAAAATTGGAAATGTGAAGACATGTGATGGTAATCAGAACCTATTAAGCAGGGTACTCTATGTACCAACAATAACTAAGAATTTGATGAGTGTTGGTCAGATTGTGGAGAAAGGTTTGCAGGTCAGATTCACACAACATGGAGCATATGTGGAGGACCCAAAACAAGGATTCAGAAGGATAGCCAAAGGGGAGAAATCAGGTAGATTATTTACATTTGAGCTAGAAGATACAAAAAACATTGCTTTGTATAATTATAAGGATCAGACACTTTCAGAGTTAGAGATATGGCATAAAAGATTAGGGCACATAGGTGAAAGAACTATCAAGCAAATGTGCAGGGATCAATGTGTGCTTGGGATACCTAATGTATCCAAGCAACATATGATTTACAAATGTGGATCATGTCAATTTGGTAAGTCTCACAGGTTACCCTACTCAAGAAAAGGTTTCATGCATGAAGACTACCTAGACTTGGTACACACAGATGTTTGGGGACCTAGCAAGGACCCTTCCATTTCTGGTTCAAGATATTATGTGTCTTTTGTTGATGACTATAGCAGGTGGACCATTTTATACTTTATGAAGCATAAAGATGAAGTGTTTAATTGTTTCAAGAGGTATCTTGCACTTGTTGAGAATCAAACAGGTAGAAGCTTGAAGAGGCTAAGGTCAGATGGTGGAGGAGAATACTTCTCCAATGAGTTTGAAGATTTCTTGCAGGAAAGAGGCATCAAGAGGGAGATCACTACCAGATATTCACCTGAACAAAATGGGGTAGCAGAAAGAAGGAATAGACTTATAGTGGAAACAGCTAGGTCTATGCTCATTGAGAAAAAGTTGCCAAATTACCTATGGGTAGAGAGTGTGTCCACTGCCACTTACCTCATCAATAGGTTGCCATCCAAATCACTTGATGGCATGACACCATATGAAGCTTGGCATGGCAAGAGACCCTCTCTGGATCATTGCAAAATCTTTGGTTGTATAGCATATGTGCATATTCCCTCACAGGTAAGAGGAAAGCTAGACCCAAAGGCAGAGAAATGTATCTTCATTGGCTATGATTTAAATCAAAAGGGATACAGATTCTACAACCCCACAAACAAAGGCTTCAAGGTAAGCAGAGATGTCATATTTGATGAGAATGACTCATGGTATGAGAATGAATGCAGGAAAGTGAGTTTACCCTATGATATGGAGGAAGATTTTCCAAAGCTTACAAAGGAAGAGCCAACTCAGCAAGAAGACTCAAGCTCAGATGATGATACCATAAACCTTGAAGAGTTCAAGGCTTGGAAATCCAAAGGAAAGATGAAGATGAAGCAATTGGAGGACAAAGCAGAAACTTCTACTCAAGCTATGAGAAGATCTCAGAGAGAGAAGAAGAAGCCTATCAGATTTGGGTATGACACATCACTTGTAACTAAACATTCTGTATATCTTGCAAAAGATTTGTTGAATGAAGAACCAGGTACCTATGAAGAAGCAATTACAAAGCCAGAATGGAGAGAAGCCATGGATGAAGAGATAGAAGCCCTCAAAGAGAGTGATACTTGGGACTTGGTACCCAAGAAAGATTCTATGAAAGTAATAGGATCCAGATGGATCTACAAATTGAAGAAGAATTCAGATGGAACAATTAACAGGTACAAAGCTAGGTTGGTAGCCAAGGGTTTTGCACAAACCCAAGGCATTGATTATGAGGAGACATTTTCTCCTGTGGCCAAGATGCCAACTATCAGAGTTTTGGTGAGTGTAGCTGCATCCAAGAATTGGAACATGTACCAATTGGATGTGAAGAATGCATTCCTAAATGGATGGATATCTGAAGAAGTCTACATGTCACAACCACCTGGCTATGAAGATCCAAGAAAGGTACATTATGTTTGTAAATTAAAGAAGGCTCTGTATGGTTTGAAGCAAGCACCTAGAGCATGGAACTACAGATTGACCACCTACCTCCAAGACCAAGGATTTGTGATGAGCAAAGCAGACACTTCTCTATTCATAAAGAGAAGTAGTACAGAGGTAATTTACTTATGTGTTTATGTTGATGACATCATCATTACAGGTAATGATGTCAATGGGATTAGACACATCAAGGGTCAGATGATGAAAGAATTCAAGATTAGTGATCTTGGATTACTAAAATATTTTCTAGGTCTTGAATTGATCTACACAAACTCAGGTATATACATTACTCAAAAGAAGTATGTACAGGATATGGTCAAGAAGTTTGGTTTGCAGGATGCCAAGGTATCTACTACTCCAATGGAGGTTAACCAAAAGCTAAGTGCTCATGAAGGAGAAGAAATCAAGGACATTACAGGATACCAAAGTATGATGGGTAGTTTGAACTATGCTACCTTGACAAGAATTGACATAGCATATGGAGTAAGTGTGCTTAGTCAATTCATGCACAAACCTAGAGTACCTCACCTAGAGGCAGCAAAGAAGATCTTGAAGTACCTCAAGGGAACTCAAAGTCATGGTTTGTATTTTCCTTACACATCAGACATTGATATTAAAGTCTATTCAGATGCAGATTGGGCAGGATGCAAGGATGATAGGAGGAGCACCTCAGGATACATTTGTTTTGCAGGGGATAAGCCTATCTCTTGGTCAGCTAAGAAGCAACCTACAGTGGCATTGTCATCCACTGAAGCAGAGTATAGAGGACTTGCAAATGCTACTCAAGAAGCTATCTGGTTGAAGCTTCTATATACAGAGTTAGGTCTATTCACAAGACCACCTATCATATTTGGAGATAACACTAGCTCTCTTCACCTTGCAGCAAATCCAATTTATCATGCCAGAACCAAACACATAGAGGTTCATTACCACTATGTGAGAGAGAAATTGTTAAGTAAAGAGATTCAATTGACATATGTTTCTACTAATATGCAATGTGCAGATTTACTTACAAAGGCATTGGATGGAAACAAGCTAGGCAGATTTAAATCTATGATTGGATTGCAGGAAGTGATTGAAGAATGAAAGAGAAGACTTAAGCCAAAGTGTTTGGCTTGAGGGGGAGCTGTTGGTGCAAACAAGCCTACACACATTGGCTTGGACCCTTAGAATCATTAAAGACTAGCATGGATAAAGGTTTATCAAAGCATCACTCAAAGCAAGGGTCATGTGAACATATGCTTATATGTTCTTACTTCCTTACCCCTTGTAAAAGTCTAAGTGACTCATCATTTGTTTGTAACCACTTAAAGTCATCCACCTACTTCATTAGTCGTGGAAATTTGATTGTTGAGATGGAGAGAATATCTCCCTACTTTTAGAGGAGAGATTCAAGGGAGCCTAAGTTTGAATTTCAAATTCAAATGAAGACCAAACTCCTATAAAGGATGTACTGAAAAAGTCGCGGGTTACACTCTCATTCTAGCTCACTCCCCGAGGCCAAATCTCTTTGTAATTCATTGTGTGTGAAGGTTACTCCATAGCCAACACCACAATACCTCATTTAGCTCTGCTTGGCAAGCTAATGAGATTGTACAAACACATTTATCAATAGAAGTATACATTCATCATCTCTGTTTTGTCTGAGTCACCTACTCCAAGTCTGTCAACTTCAGAGGAGCATTGCTCTGGATCTACTGAACCAAATCAAGAGATCTATAGCTCATTGGAACCAGCTCAAAGTCTACTACAAGCATACAAAATTTCAAAGGATTCCATTCAGCCATTTGGGAGAAAATCAAATCGAGGTGCACACTGGTATTTGTCTGCAGAGTTCCTGAAAAGTCGGGGGTGATTATAATTTTGCTAAACTTATTTCTCAGTGCATAGTTTATCAATTGAAGTGATTCCACTTGTGATTGGTAGCTTACTAAGGTACATTAATACTCCCAAAAGGAATTGTGCCAATTTTAAGTGTGCTAGACACACTGAGTAAAAGTCTGAGCAGGTATCATTACAAGAATAGAAGGTTTTGCTTGATTTGTGAAGTACCAACTTATCTGTTTTGATTTGGTCATTACCCAAATCATTTCCAAAGTACATATATGGTTTCTTTATGTCATTTGGAAGCTAAGCTTATGTACTAAGCATATCAGAAGTGAAAAGAGGGCAGGTGTGAAGCAAGATTTGCAGCACCAACTGATTTCCTGAGTGCATCCATCCATCACTCTCAACACATCAAGGGTACACAACCAAGGCAATTCTAGACTCAGGTGCACGAGTTGCTATTGCTACCACTTCTCTATGGAAGCGTTGGGGCAAGCCAGCACTCATGCCCACGAGGATGAAATTGCAGATGGCCGATGGTCACATGGAAAGACCCTTAGGCTTGCTGGAAGGAATAACTTTCACTACAGGCGGTGTTGAGTTTGAGCATACTTTCGCCATATGTGATTTCAGCAAGAACCATGCCTATGAGATGATTTTGGGAAGACCATTTATGCGACAGCTGCAAGTGGTCCAGGATTGGGGAACCAATTCCTTGTATTTGCAACACTTAGGTGTTACGACCAAAGTCAATCTCAAGGATTACTCTCATAGAGATGTACCGCCTATTCAATGGAATCCCATCCATAGAGCCAAGGATGACACGGAATCTGTGCACTCCATAGGATCAGGATCCTCATGGATGCATGAAGACACTCACTTATGGATGTGTAAAGTAGCAGTAGAAGAAGAGAAGAGAGAAAAGGCCCAGAGATAGGTGCAAAAGAAATCCATAGATCAATTCAAGACCCAGCCTACGCACCTGTAGTATTTCTTGATGAAGAATTTGAACCTCACGGCTGGGCAGAAATTTTAGCAACAATGGACGTAGCCATCAATGAGGAACAATGGACACCCCACTGTGATGAGGATGGCTATGACATTTCAGTCTTCTCCATAGAACCAATCATGGGAGATGCAGTTCTGGAAGAATGCGAACCTAGCCCTGATGCATTTGAAGATGCAAGTGACTCCGATCTAGAGTCAAACATTATGGACCCACCATTTGCATCAGATGAAGAATACTTCTATGAAGTTGAAGCTCACCCTAAGAGACATGGAGAGCTCACCAATGACGTGAGGTTAACCACACAAGTGACCCCTAAGGATGAAGGAAAGAAAAGAAAGAAGAGGAAGTCACTCGAGAAGAGGAAGAATCCTTGTTTGAGGTCCCCGAGAATTTCAAAAAGTATGAGATAGACGATAGGAGAGTCATGGTAAGAATGCCAAAACGCGAGGCACAAGCAGGAGAGGCCTATGATAACAAAGAAACTACCAAGAAAGTAGTCGTAGCCATAGAGGAAGGAGAAGAAAGATGCACGTACATAGGCCATGACCTGACAGAGGAAGAAGAGCATGAGCTAATAGCCTTGCTGAGGGAATATAGAGATGTATTCGCTTGGAGTTACAAGGATTTAAAAGGTGTCGACCCTGACATATGCTCACACACTATCCCCATGACCTCAGATGCCAAACCCTCCAAGCAAAAGCCATACACATACAATGATAATTATGCTGCCAAGATCAAAGAAGAGATAGATCGTCTGGTGGAAGCAGGATTTATTTATGAAATTGAGCACACAGAGTGGGTATCCCCCATTGTAGTGGTGCCCAAAAAGAATGGTAAATTACGTGTGTGCATTAACTTGAAGAAGGTTAATGCAGCCACCATTAGAGATAATTATCCACTTCCTATCACTGAGCATCTACTGGAAAGAGTAGCAGGCAAGGAAGTATACAATTTCCTTGATGGATTCTCTGGCTACAATCAGGTAGCCATTGCTCCGGAAGACCAGCATAAAACGGCTTTTGCCACAGAATGGGGCATATTTGCTTTTCGAGTAATGCCATTTGGGCTTACCAATGCGCCTGCAACCTTTTAGAGATTGATGTGCCATGTATTTAAAGAATTCCTGAGGAAGAATTTAGAGGTCTATGTTGATGATCTTTGTGCACATTCCAACATTAGACAAACACATATACCTGAGCTCAGGCAAATCTTTGACAAATGTAGAGAATATCAAGTCTTCTTGAATCCAGAAAAGTGTGTTTTCATGGTCAGGCAGGGCAAGATTCCAGGACACAGTGTCAAAGAATGGCATATCTACAAACGAGGAAAAAGTTAGAGCTATTGCAGAGCTACCTCGCCCCAAGGATTTCAAGGAAGTACAAGCTTTCATGGGGCATTGTGGTTATTACCGACGGTTTATACACATGTATGCCATCATAGCAAAGCCTCTATATGGACTTTTGAGTAACTTTGAGTGGACTGATGAATGTGAGAATTCCTTCAATGAGCTTAAACGGCGATTATGTTTAGCACCAATCTTGACAACACCAGATTGGAATAAGCCATTTCATGTTCACGTGGATGTATCCAATTATGCTATTGGATGTGTACTCGCACAACCTACAGGCGAAGGTAATATGGATCTTCCAATTGCCTATGCTAGTAGATAGTTGAATGCAGCTGAATGAAATTATACCACCACTGAACGAGAAGGATTAGGCATGGTATATGCTGTTAAAAAGTTTAGACACTATTTGCTTGCAAATAAGTTTAATTTTTTTTACTGATCATCAAGCACTGTTGTACTTGGTAAACAAGCCATGCAATACAGGTAGATTAGTAAGATGGTTTCTCTTACTAATGGAATACGACTTTGAAGTTGTGGTGAGGAAAGGGAAGACTCACTTGAGAGCAGGCCATCTCTCTAGGCTCACATCTGGAGAAGCCACACAAGGAGTATCAGATGAACTTCCTGATGCTTACTTGTTTAATTTGGAAGTTGTACCTCAGTGGGCTAAGCCATTAGTGCCAGTGTTGACATACGGGCCTAACCACCCAGTCATAAACACTCAAGATAGAGAGGTAGTAAAAGCCCAGAAGTACCATATCATGGCAGGAAGTATGTACAAACAGACAGATCAAGGGATATTGGCTTGTTGTGTGGAAGAGGATGAGTACGCAAAATGGTTGCAATCAGCCCATGTAGGTGCATTAGAGCAACACCACTCGAGGCAAAGAACTTTACAGACACTAAGGAGACTCGGAGTGCATTGGCCTACTATGGAAGCTGATGTACATAAAATGTGTAAAGAATGCCCAATCTGTTGCACTAAACCACCTGTGGAACATGCCACTCTGTATCAAGTGTCCATAGTGCCAGATTGGAGTGAACCATTAGTAACCTTCCTGAGGACAAGAACATTCCCTCAAGATATGACACTGGCCAGACAAAGAAGTCTAGAACAAGAAGCCCTAGATTACTCACTCATTGGTGATAATCTATACAAGCTGGTAAAGATGGTTACCTAAGATTGTGTGTCCATGAGAGTGAATATCTTAAGATCTTGGAAACGGCTCACCAAGGTGTAGCAGGAGGACACTTTGGACTAGATCGGGTGATCAAGGCAATCCTATTTGCAGGCTTGTGGTGGCCTACCCTTCACATGGATGCACATACCTATGTGAAGAGATGTGATGTTTGTCAGTGAACTCAGTATCCTATCCACAAAGATGATATGCCTTTGAAACCTATGATGGGTGGACGTGCATTCTCTAAGTGGGGAATAGACTTTGTTGGTTCTATTAATCCCCCAGCTAAGGGTTCACATGCTGAATATATCATTGTGGCCACAGACTATCTAACCAAGTGGGTAGAAGTGAAAGCTACAAGGAAGAACGATGCTCAAACGACCGCTAAGTTCTTATTTGAGAATGTGTTCACTAGATACGGGCTACCTATAGATCTAGTTAGTGATAGAGGGACTCACTTCTTGAACGAAGTTATTGAAAATCTGCTCCAAGAGTTCTTGGTAGTACACAAGAAGTCTGCCCCCTATCACCCACAAGCTAATGGGCAAGCCGAAAGCACAAATAAGATTCTATGCAATGTGCTGACTAAATTGGTGAATAATAAACGCTCTGATTGGGACAAACAACTACACCATGCTGTTTGGGCATACCGAGTTGCCTATAAAACGGTACTCCAAGCCACTCCTTTTCAGATGGTGTTTGGCTAAAATGCAGTGCTACCATTGGACTTCTTGATACCTACACTAAAGGTAGCACAAGAGCATGAGTGGACGGGCCATGAGCTCTCCTCTAGGATCTTTGACCTTGAGCAATTAGGAGAAACAAGACTGAGGGCTGCCGCAGGAATATATGCAGCTAAAAAATGATAGAAGGCGTACTTTGATGCCCATGTTAAGGATAAAGGATTCAAGGCCGGAGACTTAGTTTTGGTGTACACATTGAAGCAACATGCGAGGAAACTAGAGAAGAGAGGCTATGGACCTATGATCATAAATAGGATCTCAACTAGTGGAGCAGTTCAATTAGCCACACTAGAAGGTGATGTTCTCCCTAGTTACATTAGCGGATGTAGGGTCAAGTTATATCAAGAACCCCTCACTGAGGAGATGTTAAATCGACTCAATACTCCAAAGAAACGCAAGGAGGAAGAAAAACGAATTCGAGAAGAGGCACATGCAGAAGCTCTGGAACACATCCGAAGAATGAAATTGAGAAGACAGGGCAGAGAGCAGCCTAGGACAGGTGACTATGCGGACCCTCACAAGAACATGGAAATATGAACCCAAATGATAATGAAAATGAAAGTATATTGCTTGTACAATACAATGGACTTACTGATACATATGTGTGCCTTGGAATCACACCTTGATATGGCATAAAGCTCAGCTCTTGGAGGTCTTCACATAGGTCTCTCTAACCACGACTAAAACTGCCATCTATTTATAGTTGAGTTTGAGAGGCTACCTTCCCTCAATCACTCTCCAATCAATCAATGATTGATTTGATTCTCTACCTACCACAAATCACAAATTCGTGGCTCCTCTTTCCCTTTTTGATCATGTGGACTCAACCACTTAAGATTCTTTCACTTTTACATTAAGTAAACTCTTCAAAAGTTACAAGAGGTAGTTCACAAGTGATCTTTAAATAGTCTTCATTTTGAAGCTTCTTCTAAGACTTTGTGAGACTCAAGCCAATACTTAGGCTTGTCATAGACTTGCTCCAACAGTGTAGGTATTTCTTCCATGGTCTGGTACTACAAATACTCTTTCTGAAGTTTCATCCAGGTATACCACCTTTCTAGGTGTATCTGGGTCCTTAAATTCATAGATTGTGATGATGCCTACCTCACTAGGTTGTTCCGTTCTGTACCTCCAAAATACTTTGTCAGTTTTCTTATTCACAAACAACTCTATGCTTCAGTTATCCTGAGGGTTCCATTCTGGGATTAGTACTCTTGTCAGTACAGATTTCCCTCTAGGTGTCCTAGGTTCTTCTAATGGTTCTTTTCCTTGGGCTCTCGCTTCCGTCTCTAACTGAATTACACCAAACTCATTGGTATTATTTGGTTGAGTACTTCTGATGTACATTGTTCCTTCTTTGTCTATGTATGCGTCTCTCTCGAATTTCACCACTGGACGTTCCAATCCAATGGGTTAATCAGGGTTGTGCATTTGCACCACTTGCCTTCGCAAACCATCCTCATAGATGCGAGCACCTAAGCGGTTGGTTCGGAGAAATTCTAATTGAGTTCTATAGGGTCCTTCGAGTCTTTCCAAATATGCTATGTTTGACCCTCCTTCTGGTCTCTGTGCTAAAAGCCATTTCCGATTCACTCATATCTGAGCTCACATCGTAGGGATAACTATTATTCAATTGTTGTGCCCAGGATCATGCAGTAGTTCCTACACTTGCTTTTGATGATCTAAGGCTTCGTCGATCTGACTTGCCTATGGGTTTGCCTGATCTAAGGTTCATGAATTTTCTTCGCGGCACTCTCTGATCGTCAATGGTTCCTTGTTATTGATTTTCTTGTTTCTCTTTTAATTTCTTTTAACTTCTTGTCTTATCTTACTGTAAGTGTCAGGAATCGACTTTCCGTGGTACTCTTGAGTTCTCGTTCCGTCAAACTTAAGTTCTTTCCTTTAGGTTTTCGTATCATACACGTTTACTTTAGTCTTTTACTTGAAAAGTTAAATCTCTTGAACTTGATGCGTTCCTATCGTCATCAATCCACAATGCTATCGTTTAACCTAAGCTAATAATTGACTGAGGGGGTTGAGTATTCTTCCAACCTCAAGTCAGCTGCTTTGAGTGCTCTGATGCCCAAGAAGTCGCACTTCCCAAGCTTTGCGTTCTTCACTGCCTTGCCTTGATTGCCCTTGATTTCCCTTGCTAGACCTGTAAAAATGTTTAGACCAATTCTCAAATGGATGATCAAGCACTTGAATAGATACACTTTTAAAGGTCCCTTCCCTTTTGCCCAAAATTTTTATGCTACCCTCTCGCTTTTCTAGTCCCACACTAGGTCAACCTCAAATTATCTTCTCAAAAACTCAACATCTTCTTTTTGAAAGAAACAATTGAGGTCACGTAGTACTCATAGAGAGCTTTCTAACGAGCTATAAAGCTCAAAAAATGGACTTTGTATGAAAAAGATATGAGTGTTCAGACCCTTGGGGGTAAAAACTGACAAACATGTTTTTCCTTCCCTATGAGCTAAGGGCTCTCCTACGAGTGCAATCACCCAAAAATTTTAAAAAAATAGCCCCAAATTTGCCCAGAAAATCAAACCCTAATAATTGCATTTGGGGTGGACAATCGCGATGGTCCGCAACAACCGCGATGGTCTGGGAACGTCGCGATGGCTCAGGTGAACCGTCGCAATGGCGTGGTACAATCGCGATGGTCTGAAGGTGCGAACTATCGCGATGGTCTGAAGGTGCGAACTATCGCGATGGTCTGAAGTGAACAATCGCGATGGTGTGAATGAGCTGTCGTGATCTTATCGGCGAGCGATTGCGATGGCATCGGTCAACGGTTAATGCGACAATCGAGATGGCATGAGCCCATCACGATGGTCACGAGGCATGATGGCTTGAGCCAATCACGATGGTTCAAATTTCGAGGCATCACAATGGTCTGAGGGTATTGTCGCGATGGTCTAGCTTGCCACGTGGCAGCATCGGCGCGATGGCATGAGCCAATCGCGATGGTGTGGGGTCGACGGGATCATCGCGATGGTCAAGGACCTTCACGATGGTCAAGGACCTTCACGATGGTTCAAGGGAACTGTCACGATGGCGTGAGGCCGTCGCGATGGTCCGGCCGAGCCATCGCGATGGCGTGAGCCAATCGCGATGGTGTGACACAATCGCAATGGTCTGAGCCAATCGTGATGGTCCACCAAAATGCAAATTTTTGAAATGCAAGTGCGGATTCCTATATGCGCAAGGATGCTCTACAGCGTGGTGAACTCGCTTACCTCAAATTCCAAACTTGGCAGACCATCGCGATGGTCTGACACAATCGGCATTTTCTGACAGAAAGTGATTTTCTTACCTTTTTGCAGCTTTCCTGATGCTCTGGAGCATTGTACCTGCAAGAAAACTCAAAAACACAAAAGCACATACAAGCACAAAAGCTCTCTCTCTCTCTCACATGCACAAATGAGGGAAAATGAGGAGAATGGGTGGATATGGTGAATTTCCTAATTTTTTCGAAGTGGAAGAAGATGATGCGGTAATGAAGAAGGAGTGTAGAGGAGATGAAAAACACAAAAAACTAATGAAAAACAACAACAAAAACTGAAACTTTTTTACCTTCCAATGCCACTTCTTGCGATACTCTTACCATCACACATTTGTCCTAGATTCGATCCCCAACAACGGCGCCAAATTTGGTGTTGCTCTAGCACAATGGTGAGAACCACGTTAAGAAGCTCCACCTCCTTAATGTCAATATGCGGAAGAGATAGGAGTGATATGAAGATCGTGAAGATGAGTTGAAGTGAGAATGATGGTGAGAAGCATAAAGATGCACACCCACATACACACACACAACGAAGAGACAAGCAAGAGACAATGGAAGGTAGGAAATAAACTCTATTACTCAAGAACACTCTTACAAGCTCAAAATAGCTCTAAGATCTTCTCTACTCAAACAAGCTAACCTCAAAAATGAGCTCTCTAGCTCTTTTTAGGATTATAGACTAGTTTTGACCGGTTTCACATCTAGTGACCGGCATAGTTAAAAAATAGGTTATGGATGCTATTTGAAAGGGTAAACGGTGTCTAAAAATAACCAAAATTGGTATGCTCATTCTACCTAAGCTCCTCAAGCTCGAGGACTCCTTGGCTTGCACAAAATGGAGCTATAAATTAGAGTTCTATGTTACATATGGTACAAAAGCGATGAAAATCACTCTTGGAGGTTTTTGAAAAGTATTTTGAAATATATTTGTTTGAAAAAATGATTCGACTGGCTCCCTGCTACTTCATTATGCTCTGTCTTTACATGCTTCCTCGACGTCTATGCCTCTGGCTATTGCCAACAGAGCCCATTTATGCACAAAGAGATCTTGACGAAGATGTAGAGATGTCAAAGGAAAGCTTGGACCTATCATGCTCATTGGAAAGCTATGTAGATAAAGCTTTTCGTATGTGTTGGGGGATTCTTAGACAATAAGGAGTTTAAGGGTTTGTAGGAGAAAAGGAAAAGACCAGAAGAGGAAATACACCTTGGAAGCCTCTGCCGATTGATTACAGTAAGACAATTACAATGTTTGAAGCACAATACAAGCCAATAGTTCTGTGCACAATCCCACAGAGTGCTCAATTACAAAATACCAAATACCCAAAGTCTTCTTGCCGCCGGCCTCCTCTGCACCAGACCTCCACCTGCTTCAAGCTTATCCTTGTTCACACCTTGCACCAAGCTTCCACTAAGGGGGAGGAATGAATACCTTCTGTCGGCACGCGCACACTGCAAGGAGACCTTGAGATCCTTGGGGGACTAGCTTAGCACTCTCTGCACAATCCCTTAGTCACTCTCCATGCACTCCTTCACTTCCACTTCTCTGCGTCGCACACTGGTGACTCTTGCACTTCCCTCTCTTGCTTCACTTAGACTATGCTTCTCTTGCTTACTCTAGAATGGTCCAAGAATAGTCCTTGCCTTGATTTGAGTGTGTCGATCACGTACGCTCCTAATTGCAATAGTATCTTGGTGCTCACTTTGATGTCCCAAGATTTTCTTCACAAGTGGCAGCCAACGACTCCTTGTTTTGTCCTGTAGTGACTTTAGATTAAAACCAAAAAAATTTAATTGGGGGGCCATACTTTCCCCTGTGCGTACGCTGCCACTTCACATACCTTCACATTTCCTTTTAAGTCTTCACTTTTGCACATAAGAGAGGGTTCACCTGAACCTTCCAAAACACTTTAAAAAACACTTTGAACCTTAGGGAAATTAGAGAAAATACCTCTGCAACCTGCAACCCACTTTCTCCAATTTACCCTTTGTGGACAATTAATTGTGCACTACCTGTGCACTTTGACACCTGCACTTTAGCACTTTGACTTCGCACCTATTGACTTTGACTTTGACCTTGTTGACTTTGACCAGTTGACTTTGAGCTTTTGACTTTGATTGTAGTTGTCTTTGACCAACATGACTTTTATGGGCTCAACAGTTTCCCTGCACCTAATGTGCTCTCCGTCCCAGAGACCTATAGCCAAGACTCTGAGCATAGAGGACCCCATGAATTTGGAGTTGCAAAATCTTGAAGAGGACACCTGAGCAGCAACCAATTCCACCAGAACAAGCACCAGAGAAGAACCAGAAGTGGGATTTTGTTATGGAAAAGCAAAAGGGGGGCAATGGGAGGGTAGAAAGGAAGGGGAAGGGAGGGCTGAGGGTGTGGAGATGGATGGGGCAGGGAGGGGTAAGGATGTGGCTGGGCAGATTGTTAAAGGGAGGGAATGGGAGTAGGAATCAGGGGCCTGGAGGGGGTGAAAATGATCAAACTAGAGGGCCACAGAGGGTACATATGGGAAATATAAAAACCTAATGCAAGATGAAGTGAGAATAGACCATGTGGACAATGTGGTGAAATAAAAACATGTGATAAATGTGCTCAAAACATGAGGGTTTTGACCAAAATTAGGAGAAAATGTGGGAATTTGGAAAATAAAGTCAAAAACTGAGTCGGGAGGTGTCAAAAAACATGAAAATGAGTCCAGTTTTGTGAAAAACAGCCAAGCAAGGCAAAGCTAAAGAAAAATACATAAAAAATCCAAAAAAAAGGCAAAAAGAAAAATCCAAAAAACCTTCAAAAAATTTTGAAAAAATTTCCTATAGGTTTAGGCCAGTTTCTTCACTCAAAACCACAGAGAGCTTCTTTTATTCCTCAAATTTGGCCAGAAAAAGACACATGAAAAAGGAGAAAAATGCTAGAAAAATTCTAAAAATTGCTTGAAAAATTCTGAAAAAAATTCCGAAAAGTTCCAAAAATTGTACCTTGCAAAGTTTATGAAATGGCTGCTAAATTTGCTAAAAAAATCAAGAAACAAAGATGAAATGGATAAAGAAAACTACTAAAACTTAAACAAACAGGAAATGAGAGGGCTATGTACAACCTGGACAAATTTTGCAGGTTCCAGGTGATCCATAATTCTTCATATGGCTTGATGATAGGCCTTTAGCCATGATCTTTATATGTTGACCCCGAAAAACTCCTCCATAACCTTCAATTGTGTTGCACTTCATTTGTTTTATCTTCTTTTTGGGCATGCTGACGCTCTGATAGACTCACCTTAAATTCTTTAGTACAATATTATCTCCTCCATACTGCATCTTTTGTTTCCAAAGACTTGCAGGTACTCCGTCCCCATCATTGTAAAGCCCTGCACTTACTATCATAAAAATTGACACAACAGATGATATCCATACCAGGATCCATAAAACAGTGGCCATTGACATATGATTTGAAGCATCTTCATCACGGCTGCACTTAAGGGCTTTGCTTTTCTTCTCTTTTCCATGGCCTTTGACTGAGACTGCTTCAACCTGAGTGATTTCCTCTTTTTCTTCTCTACTTGAGTTTGGGAAAATTCCATAGTAGGAAGATGGGTCTTCTACATGGAGCCAAGCCAACATGTTTTCATCTTCATATAAATCTGCTCCTTCAAATAGATCTGCTTCTGGGTTGTCCACCACTTCTTCTTCCATACAAAAACCAATTGTCTGCATCATGCTAGTATTTCTCTGATTGTCTGGTCCTTCTTCTAAAATTATCTGCTGCAACTCTTTTCCCTCTTGCTTTACCCACATTGTGTCCTTGCCCCAGTCATGCAACACATTGGCATGCCTTAACCAAGGTCTCCCAATTAACAGGGGGAAACTTCCTTCTACCTATGGCAACCTTAAAACAACAAAGTCCAAGTTAAAGATGGTACCTTGTATTTTGACTGGAACTCCAGGGACCACTCCATAGGCCTTACTATGCTTTGGTCTGCCATTGTTACAGTGAAGTTGGCATGTCTTGAAGGGTATAGTCCAATCTTTTTCATGGTATATTCAGACATCAAGTTAATGCCAGAACCACCATCCACAATAACTCTTTGAAACTCATGACCTTTAATAGAGACTGTTAGCCGAGGGCTCTTGTAATCTGTGAGGGGTGCTTCCCCTAAACTTTTATCTTTATGCATAACAACAGCCTTTGCCACCAAGCTTGTTGTGGACATTTCATCAATTATCTGCAAGAGTTCTGACCTGAACTTCCCATCCATCTTTATTAAATAAAAAATACTAACCTCCTTTTTCATGGACTTGATTAGTCTGGAGGCTTCTGATTCCTTAAGAGCCTGGGCTCCATTTGACTTATCAAACTCCTCATGAGCCCTGTTGAATGCATGTCCGATGGCATCACTGGTACCTATGAAATTTTCATTTTGCCTTGTGTCTATACATGTGGTGGCTTTGTTCTCAAGTGCACCTTTGTCTTTGTTCAATCCATTAATCATTGATTCTTGACCTATTTCCACTTGAGCCTTCCCCTTGCTTCTTGTCTGCACTGTAAAAGATTCTATTTCTTCTAAGTGCACCACCCTGGTAGATGGTGATGGCTCATTGACCTGATGTAACAGTTCTTCTTTGTGTACAGAAATCATTTGAATGTGAGGTCTAGATGAAGATGCCTGGTTCTTAGGACAACAATTAGTATAGTGGTCCCTAGCCTCTGGGCAGTTCCTGCAAGGAGGGGCATTTTCTGGGAGAGTGCACCTACTTTGATAGTGCCCACATTCTCCACATTTGAAACAAATAATTGGCCTTCTAGGCCCATTTCCAAAATTATTCCTCTATCTAGGGTTATAAGTGTTACCTTGATTGGGGGCAGCTGCCATCACATTTGCTGGTGGTAGGGGTCCTCCTTGTGTCCAGTATGTCGTTGCAGGCATTCCCCTTGATTGGCATTCATGGGCCTCATGACCAACTTTCCTGCATAATTGGCAAGTCAGACTTAACAGAGGACATTCACTTACTATGTGACCTTGCTTGCTACACATGGAACACCAAAGTCCACTCTTGATGCCACCCCCTTTGAGTTCCTGCAGCTCCTGTCGCAGCTAAGCCAATTCCTCTTCTTGGGCCTCCTCCTCCTTTTGGAGCTTTAGTGCTTCAATCTCCCTTCTCAACTGAGTTACAGTATTCTCCTACTCTCTGTGGGGCTTATTTCTTTTTAAGCCCTCCAACTCCTTCCTTAGCTGGATTACTGGATCCTCCAATTCTATGGAATATGGTAATTGAGAAGAAGTAGCTCCTTACTGTTGCCTTATCTGCTCCAGTCTTGTAGCTATGTTGATGAACTCCTCTATGGAGGTTGTAGGTAACACTAATTCCTTTATTTTGCATTGGGTGGCCACTGGTAAGGGCTTGGCTAACCATTTCTTAACAAAATCATGTGGTGGATCTGGCAATTTAGCCATTAGTGCTTTGGCCCTAGTCACAAACTCTGGGAACTTTTCTCTTGGACCCAATCTCAAATTTTCTAGTTCTTCTATGATGATCTCCGTAGTGTTGCCATGCTGGAATTGATTTTTAAATGCATCTTTCATCAAATCCCAAGTGGTAAAATGGTTTTCAGCAAACTGGCTGAACCACTTATCTGCTAATCCTTCTAATGTGGCAGGGAAGAGAATAAAAAAGGAATCCTTCCTACCCATTAAGCCTCTAGTCTTACATAGTGCCAAAAACCTTCTAACGTGTTCATCCGGATCCTCCTGAGCTAGGCCTTTGAAAGAAGGAAACTTTAATTCTTAGACAATAAGGAGTTTGAGGGTTTGTAGGAGAAAAGGAAAAGAAATTTTGCCAGAACTGCTCTGTGTAGGTAGAGATTGTGTCACCCTCCTTCCATGTAAAGGTTGTCCATGCACATCAAACATGTAGATGATATTGAGGAGGAAGAAAAGGATCCTTCACTTTATCTTGGAAAGCCTTCCATGTTATTGGAAGATCTGTACTATGGCGCAAGACATTCCACCAGAGCTTAGCTTTTCCTACTAAATAGTTAGTGGCAAATTTGACTTTTTCACTTTCAGCATATGTTTCATCTGTATAAAAAGTGTCAGTCTTTGATAACTATGAAAGAACTAAAGGGTCATCCTTACGACCATCAAACCATAGAAACTAGTAATTTTTGACACTAATCTTGGAACGTGTGCCATTGGATTTGGCAGAGATAACACCTTTTACCACCCTCATAAGGTTATCTTCATCAGATTGCATCTTTTGAAATACTTCATCGCGTTGCCAAATCTCATCCTAAGCACCTCGAAGTTCATGCTGCAGGAGCTCGAGTTGTTGCTCAAGTGTTACCTCGGGTAGAGGTGACTCACCAAAATCCTCTATGGTGTTTGTAGGGTCCATGGGTATGCGGAGAACAAAAACCTTTTGCTAGATATGTAAAAACAATTTTGAGATTGCTTGAATTAAAATGTAAAAGGAAGGATTGTTCTTGGGAATTGAAAAAGTAAGAAAGAGATGAAAGTTGTGTTAAATATAAGAAAAGATAGAACTAGAATGACAACACAAAGAGATAGTGTAGAGGTAAAACTGCTCCCTTGTGTGAGTGAGGTTGAGGGTTCAAATCCTCCTTCCTTGCTGAATATAGAACTCCTTATTTCCACTCATACATTAAAATTGGTTCGCACATTGCCAATTGTTGCCAAGGGAGTGATGGGTGCCAAAGATTCCAAAGTAATGCCTTAGTTATGCCTAAGTTCTATGCCTTAGTTGATGCCTTAGAGTAAGCGAAAGGAGTAAACATCAGTTCTCATTCTAGAATTGGAACAGAAAGAGAAATAGAAATAGAAACAAAAATTGCAATCGAAAAAGAAAACCAGAATCCGAAACTCCAATTATAATCGAAAATGGAAACAAGAACCAGAACAAGAATCAAAATCGGAATAGAAAACGAGAATGCACAACAAACAAAGGACAAAATGAATAGAAACAGACCCCTCCGTAGTGATGCATGCAGAGCTCTGATACCATTGTTATCAAGATCTTAACTTATGCACCCACAAAGGTTATGGACGCTGAAAACACACAGAGAAAATAAATATGCAAGGAGGTGAGGCAAAATGCAGTATTGGGTGCAATCACCCCCCATGCACTCTGTTTCGATAGTCCATAGAGTGCATGCATTTATAGGAATTTTTTATTATGACAAAATAGTGGTTACATGAGAGCGGCTTCAAAAAGCACGCGTGAAAGTAAAAGTTGGTAACTTTTGCAGAAAGCCTTTGCTTTTAATATTAGAAATTGTGGTCTACAATGACACTTATTCTAACCACTAGTTTGCTAAATGTTTCTAAAACCAGTACCCTCTCCATGAGTTTATTTACAAACTATATAAATTATAAATTGGATTATTGATGTCCACCCTTTCATGCCTTTCAGACCCTCACAAACCTTCAGCTGCTACATCAAAAACACCAAAACACATTAATACATTAATAAATTAACACTCCAACAATTCCTTGTTCAACACATTCCATAATTCATACCAATTTCTCTAATAGATTCTTTTATCAATTTAGTTGAAAATTGGTGCCCTTGCATTCCGCAACGAGTAAGTCCTCTAGCTGAAATTGTGTGGAAAATGATAATGTTTTTCTTGTGACCTTTTTAATCTCGACATTATAGTATGCTAGAATAAAAAAATATGGCTGATATCATAGTTCAAAAGAGATAGTGAGACGTCGATAAGCTCGATTTTGAAAACATTCTGATTTGAGCATAATCTCTTTCATAATATGCATAGCATGGATCCAAAATTGTTGAAAATATGTAACATGTGCAAGATCCAATTGTGCGGCTTGACACATACGCACCTTCATTATGTACCTCTTCATCATTTATGTATTTTTTTGTAAGCCCAAAATGAAGCTAGGCCTTGAAGACATAAACCCTACACTCTTTTTTTTTTAATAAAAGGAAGTTCGGCCTTAGCCTATTCTCCCGGACTTTAATTAAAATAAAGAAGAAAACTTACAAGTGAATGGGACTAGTGCCCATGGGACCCCCCAAATCCCACAATGCAGGGGAGGTGTATGGCAAGCTAGACGACATTACAAATGAGGTGGATAAATCTATCATCTCCCTCATGTGGGACCCATTTGGGTTTCAACTTGTTGTTTTCGAGGAGATAAATATAGTGATGTCTAAACGGTGGAGATCTCTTATCTCGGAGATTCTTTTACCTAAAAGAAACAAGGATTTCTCGATCGACCATTCCTTAGGAGTTTGGCCAAAATTGACAGCACATCGCTCCCTCCAAATCTTCCAAAGAGTCTCACCCCTGATGGCATTCCATAGTCTTGCTGAGCAGCCAACCGCCTCTCCCAACAACGCTTGTTGCCAATTGATTTGGTTCTTAAGTCTCAATACCTGCATCACATGATGCCAGATAACCTGGGACTTGGGGCAATCGAAGAACAAGTGAGCCAAATCTTCGATGCATCGAAGGCAACGCTTACACCATGGTGGTGCACCACAAATTTTGTTAGCCCTTGCATTGGACCAGATACCTTTATGCAAGATCTGCCACATGAGAACGGACTTTTTTATCTCAATTAGGGGGTGCCAAAGAGACATGAACTTTAGCTCCCATCGAAGTTTGGTCCAAGAAAGGCACCACCTCTTGTTGAGAGTGTGATGAACATCTAAGTTCTCTTTGAAGTTGGGGATTCTGGCAAGTTTCTTACCATTGCTCCATTTTAGGCCCTCCAGGCAAGGAGGATCCTGACCACAGAGAAGGCGGGTAGTTGAGCGGTCCCAAGCTAAACACCTACCTTGAAGAAGCGTCCATTCCTCGAGGGTAACTCTAAGTCTCGGGTCTAAGTCTTCGAACCTAATCCACTGGCTGGTCTCTTGATTCCAGAGTTGTTTCCACTGTTTGAACCCCTTGTTCCATAGACGCTTTGCAGTTTTGAGGTTCCAAGACTCCACCTTTGGAATGCCACCGATCGGGAACCAGATAGAGTCATTTTGTCTTATCCTAGCCGCCCACTTCCACTCCTCATTGATTCTGATGAATTGTTTGGCCTTGTTCCAACTCTTCCATAACGAACATACGAGGCTAGAGCCTTTAGGGGACACTGGGTGGGGGGAGAACAGAAGTGTGAGAATCCCTACGTCCTTCCAACCTCGAAGACCAACTAAGGTAAGGTCTTCCCTGTTTCTAAAGATCAATTTAGCCCAAAAGGACTCACTATTGCTCCAAGCCTTGATAAGCCACTTTGCTGCCAGCTTGTCAGCCAACCCAATGATATCCAAAATTCCCAGGCCCCCTGAGTCTTTCGAGCTAATGCAAGTTTCCCATTTGATTTTGGGAATCCCCCTCCTATTGGGGTCCCCAGTCCATAGGAAGTTTCTGCAGATTCTTTCCACTTTGGCCAAGTCTTTCTCCTTAGGTCTCCAACATGAGACAAAGTAAATAGTTGTAGACAACATAAATGTGTTAACAACCATAGCACGCCCTGCCAAGTTGACTTGCATACCTTTCCAATGATTTAGTTTGCTATCTAGCTTGGATAGCACCCAGTTCCATCATTGGTCCATTGAGATGTCGAATCCCATTGGAATGCCGAGGAGACGGAAGACTTGACGCCCAGGGATAACTTGACATCCCTGATCTAACAACAATTGGGGTGTAGGTCCATTGATTGCTCTAAAAGCAGTTTTAGCATGGTTGATTTTTGAACCTGACGCCACACAAAAGGTGTCGAGGCACCTCCAGAACACCTCTATGTGTTGGAAGCAGCCAGAGGCACAGACGACACGGAAGCATGTAACGACGGAGCAGGGAGCCAGTCGAATCGTTTTTCAAAGAATTATGTTTTCAAATACTTTCCAAAAACATCTAACAGTGATTTTTATCACTATTGTAACATATGTAACATAGAAAACCCCATTTTGTAATCCATAGCTCCATTTTGTGCAAGCCGAGGAGTCCTCGAGCTTGAGGAGCTTAGGTAGAATGCGCGTACCAATTTTCGTTATTTTTAGATACCGTTTACCCTTCCAAATAGCATCTAGGACCTAATTTTTAACTATGCCGGTCACTAGATGTGAAACCGGTCAAAACTAGTCTAAAAACTATAAAAAGAGCTAGAGAGCTCATTTTTGAGGTTGGTTAGTGTTGGCTAGTGTGAGCTTAGAGCTATTTTGAGCTTGTAATAGTGTTCTTGAGTAATAGAGCTAATTTCCCACCTTCCATTGTGTCTTGCTTGTCTCTTCATTGTGTGTGTGTATGTGTGTGTGCATCTTGGTGCTTCTCACCTTCACTCTCACTTCATCTCACATTCACGATCTTCATATCACTCCTATCTCTTCCGCGGATTGACAATTAAGGAGGTGAAGCTTCTTAACGTGGTTCTCACCATTGTGCTAGAGCAACACCAAATTTGGCGCCGTTGCCGGGGATCGAGTCTAGGACGAATGTGTGATGGTAAGAGTATACCAAGGAGTGACGTTGGAAGGTAAAAATTTCAGTTTTTGTTGTTGTTTTTACTTAGTTTTTAGTGTTTTTGACCTCCCCCACACTCCATCTTCATCACCGCATCATCATCTTCATCTCCAAAAAAATCAGAAAATTCACCATATCCACCCATTCTCCTCATTTCCCCTCATTTGTGCATGCGAGAGAGTGAGAGAGAGCTTTTGTGCTTGTGTGTACTTTTGTTTTCTTGAGTTTTCTTGCAGGTACAGAGCTCCAGTGCATCAGGAAGGCTTCAAAAAGGTAAGAAAATCATCTTCTGTCAGAAATTTCCGAGTGTGTCAGACCATCGCGATGGTCTGCAACCTTCGGCATTTTTGGTAAGCGACCACACCAGCGTGTAGGCGACACCAGCGCCTCTACGAATCCACAGCTGCATTGCAAAAAATTCATAGTTTGGTGGACCATCGCGACGGTCTCTGACCATCGCGATTGTGTCACACCATCGCGATAGGCTCACGCCATCGCGACGGCTTGGCCGGACCATCGCGACGGTCTCAGACATCGCGATTGTGTCACGCCATCGCGATTGGCTCACGCCATCGCACCGACGGTGCCACGTGGCAAGCTAGACCATCGCGACGGTGCACTTCAGACCATCGCGACACTTCAAAAATTCAGACCATCGCGATTGGCTCACGCCATCGCGCCCAGACCATCGCGATTGGCTCACGCCATCGCGCTCAGACCATCGCGACGGTTCACTTTGGACTATCGCGATTGTGCACGTTGACCGTTGACTGACGCCATCGCGACGGTGCACTTTCACGCCATCGCGATTGTCCAAGTTCACGCCATCGCGACGGTGCAATTTCACGCCACCGCGATTGTGCAAATTCAGACCATCGTGATTGTGCAAATTCAGACCATCGCGATTGTGCAATTTCACGCCATCGCGACGGTGCACCCTCACGCCATCGCGACGGTCCCAGACCATCACGATCATTTCAGACCATCGCGATTGTGCACCCCCATCGCAAATTTTAGGGTTTCATTTTTTGGCTAATTTTGGGGCTATTTTTGGGGAATTTTTGGGTGATTAGACTCATAGGAGACCCCTTAGCTCATATTTGGAGAAAAACCTGTTTGTCAGTTTTTACCCCCCAGGGCCTGAACGGTCATAACTTTTTCATCCGAAGTCCGTTTTTTGAGCTTAATAGCTCGTTAGAAAGCTCTTTACGAGTAATACGTCTATTTTTAGATAAGCTATTTTGAGGTTGACCTAGTTTGGGACTAGAAAGCCAGGGGGCAAGCATTAAAAATTTGGGCAAAAGGGAAGGGACTTAAAAGGTGTATATACTCAAGTGCTTGATCATCCAACTGTGAATTGGTCTAATATTGGATTTTTCCAGGTCTAGCAAGGGCAATCGAAGGCAACCAAGGCAAGGCAGTGAAGGGCATAAAGCTTGGGAAGCGCGGCTTCTTGGGCATCAGAGCAACCAGAAAAGCTGACTCAAGGTTGGAAGATTACTCAACCCCCTCAGTCAATTCTTAGCTTAGGCTAAACGGTAGCATTGTGGATTAAGACGATAGGAACGCCTCAAGTTCAAGAGAATTAAAGTTATCAAGTTCAAGACTAAAGTAAAGGTGTGTGACACGAAAACCTAAAGGAAAGAACATAAGTCTGACGGAACGAGAACTCAAAATTATAACGGAAAGTTGAATTCCTGACGCATACATTAAGACAAGAATCTAAAGAAATTTAAAAAGAATCAAGAAAGTAATAACAAAGAATCGTTGACGATCTGAGCGTGTACTGAGTGTGCAAGGAACAAAATTAATGAACCTTAGATCGGGCAAACATATAGGCAAGTCAGACCGGCGAAGCCTTAGATCATCAGAGGCAAGTGTAAGAACTACTGCTCGATCGTGGGCTCAGCAATTGAATAGTAATTATCCCTACGAGAGCTCAGACACTAGTGAATCAGAAATGGCATTTAGCACAGAAAGACCAGAAGGAGGGTCGAATGTAGCCTATTTAGAAAAGCCAGAAGGACCCTATAGAACGCAACTAGAGTTTCTCCGAACCAACCGATTAGGTGCTCGCATCTATGAGGATGGTTTGCGAAGGCAAGTGGTGCAAATGCACAACCCCGATCAACCCATTGGATTGGAACATCCAGTGGTGAAATTCGAGAGAGACGCGTACATAGACAAGGAAGGAACGATGTACATCTTAAGCACGCAGCCAAACAATACCAACGAGTTTGGCGTGATTCAACCAGAGACGGAAGCAAAATCTCAAGGAAAAGAACCATTAGAAGAGCCTAGAACACCTAGAGGGAAATCTGTACTAACACGAGTACTAATCCCAGAATGGATCCCTCAGGACAACAGAAGCATAGAGTTGTTTGTAAATAAAGAAACTGATGAAGCCTTTTGGAGATACAAGACCGAAATACTTAGTGAGGTAGGCATCATCACCATATACGAGTTCAAGGACCCGGATACACCTGGAAAGGTTGTCTACCTCATGATTTTTTGCAAAGTCACAAATGGCGAAAGTATGCTCAAATTCTACACCACAAGTGGTGAGAGATATTCCTTCTAGTAAGCCTAATGGTTTTTCTATGTGTCCATCAGCCATTTGTAGCTTCATCCTGGTGGGTCTCAATGTTGGCTTACCCCAACGTTTCCATAAAGCGTTGGTAGCGATGGCTACTCCGGCTCCGGAATCTAAGATGGCTTTCGTGGTGTAGCCCTGATGGGTTATCGGAAGATAAGTGTCACCTTCCTCTCCTTCGCTCACATCTCCAATCTTTTCTATGGGTATCTCTGGTACCTTATCTTGTGATCCTATTTGTGAGGTAGTAGTAGCAAGCTCAGGGAATTGATTTGCTACATGTTTCGACAATTCTGGTTTTACCTTCAACAACTCCTCTAGAGTGAGATTACATTGTACTTTAGTATTCTTGATCACTTCCGTGTTTCTAGGGATTACTGATTCTTCATTCCTCACTATTATCGTGGGTGCTCTCATACTAATAGACTTTGCTTCCCAAGGTCCTGTGAACTGAGGTAATTCTTGTAAAGAATTAGATTCAAATCCTGTGTGTTCACTCAGTTGTTCTTCCTCTACATCATCGTAAATAGAGGGAATGTCTTGGGGAAATTGTTCCTGCAAGTCGTTTATTTCTTGAATAGGAGGATGAGTTCCTTGTTCCTTTCTCCACTTCTCTTCTTGTATTTCTCTCAAAAATTCATGTGAGTACCTATGTATGGAAGACCGGTCGTCTTGACTTTCTGAGTTGGGTACTTGAGACGGGGATGGCGCATTCCTTTCCTGTGTCTCTGGGACAATAGGGTTCCTAGGCTGATCCTTTTTCTCTTTGCTTTCAATCAAATATTCTAGCCTCTCCATTAGTCCTTGAAAGTGTAATTCCGGTTTTGCCATGTTATTCCAATTGAGATATCTAGAGGCTTCGAACAAAGCTTGTGCTAATTCTACCATCTTCATGCACAGTTTAGTTCTCTCAATTTCTAGATCAGCTCGAGGGTAGTTTTTGCTCATTTCAGCTACCTGAGGTCCTTCTTTTAATCTAGCCTGATATGCACGAAACATCATGTCTAGATTTTCTGGTATGGGTTCCGCTAAAACTGATCCTGATTTCTGAGCTGGATTCTCTTGATTCAAGTTCTGTGAAGTTAATTCTTGGATTTTGGCGCTAGATTCCTTCAAACTTCCTTCCAACTCCGTTATCTTTTTACTCCACTTTATCTTTATTCTTTCTCTAGAATCTTTCCAAGATTTTGTCTTTTTACTGCTAGATTCTGCAACTTCACTGGTTCCGGCTACTTTCTCTTGATTAAGCTTTTGGTTCTGTAAGAGCGCCTGGGCTCTTGTTATAGCTTGGATAGGCACGTATGTAGGGTTGGATCCATCTGCGTTATTTACAATACCTATCACGTTGATCGGTGTCACATTCGAAGCGTTAACTGGATTCTTGGGGCAATCTTTGATTATGTGCTCTTTGCCACAATCATCACAAAAGCCTTGGATGTTATAGTACTGTGATTGTCCTGCTATCGGGGGATGTGGACAGTCCTTTATGAAATGATCTCCTTGGCACCTAAAGCATGGTCCTCTAGGGCCCTGTGGTCTTTGTTGTCTCAATTGGGGCCGTGGATTTGGGTTTGTGTACATCACATTAGCATAGTCTGGCTCCCAACTAGGTTCCACTGGTGGACTATCATAATGATATGTTTCTACGTGTTCTGGTGACTCTGTGTAATATGCGGGTGGACTATCTACATGCGTAGAGTCAAAACTGTTTGAGTGTGGGTCACTCTCTGTGATCAAAGGTGAAGAAGGCACTAAGGCCCTACTTAGGTTCTCTTCTGCAGCAGCGTATTTGACTGAGATGACATTCGCTGGTGGGGGTGGCTGTTGAGCTAAGACAGGTTGAGGTCTCTGTTGAGCCTGGTATGGGTAGTTCTGAGGAGGCCTATAGTAATAGGGCTGAGCATTGTATTGGCCTTGATACCTACCTGGCTGCGGGTATGCTTGCGGATAGTTCTGTCTCATGGTTTGTTTGTTGTATGGGCAGTCCTGAGCCGGATGATTCGTGTATCTTCTCTCAATTGTACAATATTGGCCACTAGGGTTGGCTTGTGGTTGTGGTGCATTGGGGCACACATTTGCCATATGGTCACCACCACAGGTGTAACAACGCTTGTTCATTAGTACCCTAGGTTTGCTAGAAACTCCTAATTTCTGGGCCACTTTTTGTGCAAGGTCTTCTATTGAGCTAGACAATTTGGTGGATGCTAGAGATGAACAGTCTGAGTCCTTATAGACCTTTGAGAGTTCCAACTCGTCTCCTAAGTTGTCCTCAATGTCTATACAAATTCTTACACATTGCTCTAGCGTTCTGGGTTCTTTTAGGTTTACGTAGGAGCGCAGTTTAGAGCTCAACAAGCCATCTAGAAACAATGACACTTGCTTGGCTTGTGAGGGTAGTTCTTGCATTGGACATCGTTCAACATATTGTCTAAACCTACGTCCTGCCAGTCTAATTGTTTCCTGAGGGGTCTGCTTGAAGCTATGAATCAACGAAGACGTGTCATGTCTAATCCCACTTTTAGAGAATTCGGTGATGAATGACTCTAAAAAGTGATGGATGTCTCTGAATTGCCTTTGTTGCAGAGGTTGGAACCAAGTTAAAGCGGTATTCTTTAACGTTAGTCCAAATGCATTGTATTGCGTGAACATGTCTTCAACTTGTTCGGCTCTTAGTACTTGCTTGAATTCTGCGACATGGTCATAGGGATCTCCTGTCCCATCAAAGTAATTCTTCATTGATTTTACTAACTGTGTGGGTCTCAATATTCTTGCGTGTTCACGTGGTCTAGGTAGAGGAAAATCATCTCTACCACCCGGTATTCCATGATCTCTTTGTCTATCTGCTCTATTAGTGTCTGTGGTTGTTCTATCTCTCCCTATGGGATGAGTGAAGCTTACTTCCGGTCTCTCTTTATTTTTTTCTCTTTGATTTCCATGGGCTGAGGATGTTCCTGCCCCTTGTTGACTTGTATTCATGTTTGTTCTAGATGGAGGGAATACCAATTCACCTCTCCATGTGTATGTGTTTTTAGCGCGGTCAGGCACCACAAAGACTCTTTCTGAAGTCTCATCCAGGTTGGGTGACTACCAAAGTCAATCTTAAAGACTATTCACATCGAGATGTACCCCCAATACAATGGAATACCATCCATAAGACACCAGTAGAAACAGAATCCGTGCACTCATTAGAATCAGATCCTTCTTGGTTGCATGAGGATACCCATTTATGGATGTGTAAAGTAGCCAAACAAGAGGAAGAAAAGTTAGGAGCCAGGACCTTAGGTGCAGAACAAAATCCACGAACCCTTCAGGATCAGCTTACGCACCTGTAGTATTCCCAGACGAAGAGTTTGAACCCCATGGTTGGGCAGAAATCCTAGCAACCATGGACGTAGCCATCAATGAAGAACAGTGGACACCCCACTGTGACGAGGATGGCTATGACATTTCATTTTTCACGATAGAGCCAATCATGGGCGATGCAATTTTAGAAGAGTGTGAACCTAACACTGATGCATTCGAGGATGCACGCGATTTTGATTTAGAATCAATTATCATGGACCCACCCTTTGCATCAGAGGAAGAATATTTTTTCGAGGTAGAGACTCACACTCAGAGACACGAGGAAATTACGAATGAGGTGAGGTTAGCCACTCAAGTGACTAACAAGAGTGAAGGCAAGAAAAGAAAGAAGAAAGAAACCATGACAGCAAAAGAAGAATCTTTATTTGAAGTACCCGAGAATTTCAAGAAATATGAAATCGAAGATAGGAGAATCATGGTACGAATGCCTAATAGAAAAGCGAATGACGGACAAGTATATGATAACCGAGAGAAAACCAAGAATATAATAGTTGCTATCGAAGGAGAAGAAGAAAAATGTACATACATAGGGCATGATTTGACGAAGGAAGAAGAAGAAGAATTAGTTGCCCTATTGCGCAAATATAGAGATGTTTTTGCTTGGAGTTACAAAGATTTGAAAGGAGTAGATCCAGATATATGTTCTCATAGAATCCCTATGACTCCAGATGCAAAACCGACAAAACAGAAACCGTACACGTATAATGATAACTACGCTGCGAAGATTAAAGAGGAGATAGATCGCTTGATAGAAGCAGGATTCATTTACGAAATTGAGCATACCGAATGGGTATCCCCCATTGTGGTTGTGCCCAAGAAGAATGGAAAATTGCGTGTGTGTATTAACCTTAAAAAAGTTAATGCCGCAATGATTAGAGACAGTTATCCTCTTCCTATCACGGAACATCTATTGGAAAGAGTTGCGGGCAAGGAATTTTACAACTTCCTTGATGGTTTTTCAGGCTATAATCAAGTAGCCATTGCTCCAGAGGACCAACACAAGACGGCATTTGCCACTGAATGGGGCATATTTGCATTCTGTGTGATGCCATTTGGCTTAACAAATGCACCCGCCACCTTCCAGCGACTCATGTGTCATGTTTTTAAGGAATTCTTACGCAAGAGTTTGGAAGTTTATGTCGATGACTTATGTGCACATTCAAATGTAAGACAGACACATATCCCAGAGTTAAGGCAAGTACTTGACAAATGTCGAGAATATCAGGTTTGTTTGAACCCAGAAAAGTGCGTTTTCATGGTCAGACAAGGCAAAATTCTAGGACACATTGTGTCAAAAAATGGAATCTCTACGGATGAAGAAAAGGTGAAGGTAATTGCAGATTTACCTAGACCAACTAATGTGAAAGAGGTACAAGCATTTATGGGCCATTGCTGTTATTATAGGAGATTCATACACATGTATGCAATCATAGCCAAGCCTTTGTACTCTCTTTTAACCAATTTTGAATGGACAGATGAATGTGAAAATTCATTCAATGAACTTAAACGACGCTTGTGCTCAGCACCTATATTGACAACCCCGGATTGGAGTAATCCATTCCATGTACATGTGGATGCATCCAATTACGCCATAGGATGTGTGTTAGCACAACCCACGAATGAAGGTAACATAGATCTCCCCATAGCTTACGCTAGTAGACAATTGAACGCAGCAGAAAGAAATTACACCACTACGGAACGAGAAGGATTAGGGATGATCTACGCAGTAAAGAAGTTTAGGCACTACTTGTTGGCCAACAAATTCAAGTTCTTTACAGATCACCAAGCCCTATTGTACCTAGTCAACAAACCATGCAACACAGGACGACTAATACGTTGGTTTCTATTACTCATGGAGTATGATTTTGAAGTCGTGGTCAGGAAAGGAAAGACACATCTTAGAGCTGACCACCTTTCGAGATTAACCTCAGGAGAAGCTCCTCAAGGAGTAGCGGATGAACTACCAGATGCATACTTGTTTAATCTTGAGATAGCACCAGAATGGGCTAAGCCTATAGTCCCTATTCTGACATACGGACCCAAGAATCCTAGGATAAAGATCATAGAAGGAGAGATTACCAAATCTCAGAGATACCAAATAATGGCAGGAAGCATATATAAACAGGATAATCAAAAGATTCTTGCTTGTTGTGTAGATGAATCAGAACATGCGAATTGGTTGCAATTAGCACACATAGGTGCATTAAAGCAACATCATTCAAAACATCGAACATTACAGACTCTGCATAGATTAGGAGTATATTGGCCTACGATGGAAGCAGATGTCTACAAGTTGTGTAAGGAATGCCATGTTTGTTGTGAAAGACCACCAGTAGAGCATGCTACACTATATCATGTGTCTCTCGCACCAGACTGGAGTGAACAATTAGTGACATCCTTGAGGACGAAGACATTCCCTCAAGGCATGACCTTAGCTCGACAACGCAGTTTAGAGCAGGAAGCTCAAGATTATTCACTTATTGGCGATAATCTATACAAAAGAGGACGAGATGGATATCGAAGACAATGTGTTCATGAGAGCAATTATCTGAGCATACTAGAGACTGCACACCAAGGTGTTGCAGGAGGTCATTTTGGACCCGATAGGATAATCAAAGCCATCCTCTTTGCAGGATTATGGTGGCCCACTCTTCACATGGATGCTCATACCTATGTTAAGAGATGTGATGTGTGCCAAAGAACTCAGTTTCCTACTCGCAGAGATGAAATGCCATTGAAACCCATGATGGGCTGACGTGCATTTTCTAAGTGGGGTATAGACTTTGTAGGACCCATTAACCCCCTTGCAAAAGGTACACATGCTGAATACATTATTGTTGCCACAGATTATCTTACGAAATGGATAGAGGCAAAAGCCACGAAAAAGAATGATGCACACACAACTGCAAAATTCTTATTTGAAAATGTCTTTACAAGATATGGACTGCCTATAGAGTTAGTGAGCGATCGAGGCACTCACTTTCTAAACCAAGTCATTGAATATTTGTTACAGGATTTTATGGTGATTCACAAGAAATCTGCACCATATCATCCTCAGGCCAATGGTCAGGCTGAAAGCACTAATAAGATCCTTTGTAACGTACTGACGAAACTCGTGAACAACAAACGTTCAGATTGGGACAAACAGTTACACCACGCTATTTGGGCATATCGAGTGGCCTACAAGACCGTACTCAATGCAACTCCCTTTCAGATGGTTTTTGGTCAGAATGCTGTGCTTCCTTTGGACTTTTTGATACCGACCCTTAAGGTTGCACAAGAACATCAGTGGACCGGCCATGAATTATCAGCTAGAATAATGGACTTGGAACGATTAGGAGAAACCAGGCTAAAGGCAGCAACAGGAATATATGCAGCGAAGAAGCAACAGAAAGCGTATTTTGATGCACATGTGAAAGATAAAGGCTTAAAAGAAGGAGATTTAGTTCTAGTATATACGCTGAAGCAACACGCACGAAAGTTAGAAAAGCGAGGTTATGGACCTATGATCATTAACAGACTCTCAACAAGTGGAGCAGTACAATTAGCCACTTTAGAAGGAGATATAATGCCTAATTACATTAGTGGCTGTAGAGTCAAGTTATATCAAGAACCTCTTACTGAGGATATGCTTAGACGACTCACGTTGGCAAAGAAGCGTAAGGAGGAAGAAAATAGAATACAAGCGGAAGCTCAGGCAGAAGCAATAGAACGCATTAAACGCATGAAGTTAAGAAGACAAGGACTAGGGAGAGAACATTATAACCATCTGGAAACTACACCCAGATATCCCATGGCTATGTGTGAGGTCAAGTCACGAACTTATCCTAGCATAGTGGACAGGAGACCATTCATTACAGTCAGGTTAGAGCATGGCAACCCTTGCCAAGAGCTCAGGGCTTTAATTGACTCAGGTGCTGCGACTAGTGCGATTAGATGGTCCCACTATAAGGATTCAAGAATAGAAATGCGGCCAATTGAGGCAAACCTCATAGGGCTAGGAGGCATGGAAACCCCTTGCATGGGTGAGGTGGACCTTCCTATCCTCATTAAGGATGTGACCATGACAGCGAAGCTACTAGTGTGCCATGATGACGACCTGATAGAACCCCTAATCCTTGGCCAAGATTGGCTATACGATCACTCAGTGGACCTAAATCTTAGACAAGGCTCCATACAGATTGGAACCTTAGAACAGAAGCGAGTGATACCGCTTGACTTCCCTAACGGCATTCCGATTGAGGTTTGTAACCCTAGACCCTATGAAACGCATGCGACGGAAGACCGGAAGATCTTGGATCAGATTAGTCACGTTACGTCTACACCAACTGTAACATAATCCTGGTAGGAGATGGTTGAACCACACCCTAAGAGAGAGGATTAGGAAGTAATCCTCAACCATGGCTTTTGGGGCAAGTGGTTAGCCCATCACATTCCTAACCAAGAGGTTGTGAGTTCAATTCCTTACATTGGTATGAATGTAAGGAATTGAACTCACAACCTCTTGGTTAGGAATGTGATGGGCTAACCACTTGCCCCAAAAGCCATGGTTGAGGATTACTTCCTAATCCTCTCTCTTAGGGTGTGGTTCAACCATCTCCTACCAGGATTATGTTACATTCTTCCCCCCTTGTTCGATCATTGTCCTCAATGATCTACTCGTGTATCCCTCTAGCCTCGGTGATCAGTCCCTTGAACTCCTAGGTACCCTTGAATTGATGTCCCTCAACCTCGCATAGTTTCTTGAACCTTGTTCGCAACCTTGGTCTCTTGAACCCTTGCTCTCAACCTCGGTGTCTTGAACCTTCTTGTTCGCAACCTCGGTGTCTCGAGCCCTTGTTCTCAACCTCAGTCTTGAACCTTGTTCTCACCCATGCTTGGTATCTTGAACACTCAATCAAGTGCCACCCAAGGATTCCCAAGGAATTCACACTTCCAAGCTAGCTCATTGGAAAGTTCGTTCCGAGAGCTTTCCAACGGTATATTACATGCCTCAATCCGACATACGGATTGAGAGATACACCCCAATCATTGTAAGGTCCATCCTTGAAACCAACGCGCGCGCCTTCCACAATTCCTACCCTTTCACATGGAGGATGCCCAAGCGCCTTTTTTTTAGAGGCCATTGGATCATTCCACCTTGCCCAAGCCTACTTCCTAGGCTCTGATACCAATGTAAGGAATTGAACTCACAACCTCTTGGTTAGGAATGTGATGGGCTAACCACTTGCCCCAAAAGCCATGGTTGAGGATTACTTCCTAATCCTCTCTCTTAGGGTGTGGTTCAACCATCTCCTACCAGGATTATGTTACACCAACCCACTCGGGCTTGGCTATGGACAATTGTCAATCAGAAGGACGACAGGAGATCTTCCTAGGGGCTTCCTGCAAACTAGAAGGGACAGCTACCCAACTGCTAGGGCAGATGAACACAATCAGCGGTCAGGTGGGTTGCATCAGCGGCCAAATGAGCACAACACCCTGCGGTGCTCATCCTTCCAAACTTGCTGCGGACTGGCCTAGATTAAAGATAAATAACGAATCACTTCCTAATGGGCAGGTCACGCAAGTGTTGGATCTCCCTTCTTTTCCAAAGCAGAGTGTCCAATGGACCTCTCAAACCCAACCACGAACGAGTCAACCACAACGGAGGAACCCAGACCGACGACATCACCAGACAAGGCAAAGAAAGCAGCAGTATCAACATCACAGAACAAGTGGCACAAAACAAATATGGGTGCCAAAAGGACAGCAACCACAGGCTATTCGCAACACTGCAGACGAGAACAGGAAAAAGTTGCAACAGAAGCAGAGTCAGCATCCAAAGTCCCCTCGATCTTCTTCTACAAGCACAAATACTCGAAAGATTTGGATCGCCAAGAAGTATCTTACCAATCGACCCACACCCATGCAGATTTGGGTACCCAAACAATGTATTATAGCCCAACCCTCTAGCCATGTAATATATACCCCTCAGAAATCTTTCCATCCTTCAATACCACCACACCCGATACCGCTTTTTGTCCCTCAGCGGAAACACACCACCCACTCAAAGACTCTTAGGAAATGGATACCGAAACGTATGCAGACGTCTTCTTGTACCATCATATCTAACAATTCTCCCACCCTGTTTAAACTCCACCCTTGTATTAATTCACCTTCAACCAAACCTTGTATAAATTCATACACCCAAACCCCACATCATGCATAATAACAGCTCATCAAGAAATGTATGCATAATCTGACCATGTAGGTGTCTAGAGACCTGCATTAGTTTTGCAAATAATCATTGCATCAATCACTTCACGACACTTGGCTACACGGGTTACACATCGGTTATGGAAAGGGATTGCGGTCTCACCTTAATGGGATCATAATTAATTTCCATACTAATGTGTTAATCTTTTGTAGCAGATCTTCCATTAGCTCATCAGTCATCATGCAAACCGAAGCAGGACCATCGGAAGCAGGCCCCAGCGTCGCTGCGGTGCCCCTCAATGTTTTACGCGCAGAATCCCACCCGACCGCTCCACCACCAGAGTTCCAAGGATTTCCGGGACCCATGCCAATCGATAACCCACCTATGGGATACACAGAGAAGATACACCGTAACTCTCACTGGTTCCAAGGCCTAGCAGGACCATTAGCTGATGCTGACTTCATTTTTGAAGCAAATATGACATTTGATGACCGCACATGGGGCAAGTATCAATTCTTCTCAAGAGAATTCGAAGGCCTACAGAACACCCAGGACTTAACTCATGTTTGGGCTAGAGCCAGCTTCACGGAGTATTTCAGTGATCCTCTGCCCAAACCTGACTTTTATAGGTGTTATTACTTAATCACCACTTTGCTGGCCTCAGAGAATAAGGACATCCCAGGAACCTTTATTTTGCCTTCTTTAGTGGATGATCCACCTTACAAAAGATTTTATCTTTCGAAGGATTTAATCAGAGCGGCCATCAAGATTCATGGAACACACACTCCAACGGAGAAAGAACGGCTAGTCCCAGAGCAGATGAAGCGTGGTGACGTAACTAAGTGGGAGGATATTTCTGCTATAACACCTGAGCTCTCTAAGCCATTACGGATATGCATGCAGCACTTTGCTTTCCCAGCTCAGGATCGTTTTACCATGCCCCACAAAAGAATCTGGTTTGGATTATACTTAGCATGTACTGGACCTCAAACGGTTGATCTAGCTAGCTGGATAATTGATCAGCTCTATTTGGCACAACATCGGTGGGAGCGAAAGAAGGTAATCAATGGGTGTTGCGCCCTCACCAGGATCATATATATGTGCTTGGCATATGATTTACCCATAGAGCGTGCCATGACCAGTGAGGAACTGAAAGCATTCAAAGGCACCACTAGGAAGGCTAGAAAGTCTAGCAAAGGTAGAGCCGGAAAGCGGATGAGAGGTACTATCCCGTGCCTACAAGTCCCAGAATCACCCTCGCCACAACCATCTCCAGAGCAGTCACCAATAGCAGCCACTCCCACAGTACAACCTATTCGCATAAGGTTATCTAGACCAGTGGTAACGGAGGGCACCACCAGTACTGTCGCACCCCAAGCAGCCACAACCACAGAACCTATCACCACAGCAGCTGAACTTCCCACCACTATCGGTGCAGAAGCTTTCTCTTTTCCAATACCGCATTTAGAACCAGGACAAGCAGAGCCACTGGACCAAACGTTTGATTTTGAGATGCCTGATGCATTCTCCAACGAGTTCCAGTTTTCAGAAGGACAAATGTTTTCTCAAGAATTTGAAAGGCCTAGCTACCCTACCACACCCAGGGATCAGCCACAAGGACAGGTCGTGTCCAGCTCTGATGACGAAAGAACAGCAATCGATGACGATGAAGGAGACGACGAAGCTAGCCAGGGAACACATGAATCCCAAGAGCATGAACAGACAGATGGCCAAGGCCAACAAACAGACACACATGGCGATACAAGTACCCATCAAGATGAAACTTACGAGGCAGCAGCTTACACACTAGCTATCAAGAAGCTGTATAGAACAATGGAAAAAGTTTGGGCACGCAAAAAGCTGACAGAGGAAGAGAGTCAAACAATAATAGAACAAGAACTTGTCACAGGCGGATTCGAAGACGCATACATCAAAGGATTCAGAGAGTTAGTCAAATCAGTAGGCTCCAACGAAGCCCTCAGGTACTTGCAAAGAAAGCCACTACCACAGTTTGACCCCCGCAGAGTACGACTACTTTCAAAGCCCGGTGAATACATTCGTGTACCAACCGGAGAACAATCTTCAGAACAAGCCAGGGAGGCACGCCTCGTCCCCGAAAGTTCATTGGCCGTAGAAACCATCATTGTAGATTCCCCACCCCGCGCTACAACTATACCTACCTCAGCAGTCACTGAAGTACCGACCACCCCCACCGCTCCTCGCTCACCACCCGTCCATCCAGCCTCCCCTATTCACCCTCCTTCCCCCAGACCAACATCTCCATTCGCCGGTGGCGTTGCAGAAATCGTCTTTACGACCACTCACCCCACAATTCCCGCACCCATCAGCCCTAGTCTACCCCCTCCCCCACCCACCTTTCTACCCAACCCATTCCTTCATCAATCTTTTCCATCTTTCCCCACAACTCCAAGACCCCTCTCCCCATTCCCCCCGCCATTAACCTTCTCCCCCGTCTCACCTCCCCGACCCACTGTAACCCCTCTTTCCCCTTTCCACCAAGCTGCTCCAGCCAGCCCCCCTGTAAATTACCCCTCAACCTTTGTAAATCCCGTATTTACACCAGCACGAAGACCCACGATCACACCCATATTCACGGTCACCGCACTAGATACGTCCACTGACATGGACATCTCACCACCCGCTGCACCATCACTACCTTCACTCCCGGCACAAACATTTTTAAGCACATCATAATTTTCAATAATCACTACATCATCCACCTTCCCATCCCCATTCCCCATTCCCGTTGCATCTACACCAACTGCATCTTCATTTAGCACCCCATTAATACTATCACCCACTGTAGATAATGCATTCCGACAGATGTTCATGTGTATGACGCAAGTAAGAGATGAGTTCACATCTCTTGGTGATCATTATCAGCAGCTGCAGAGGACAACCAATGACTTACAGTCGCAGCTTAACTTATTTTCTATTGAGAATGCCTCTCTGAACACCCGATACCAGGAATTACGCGAGGCATATCACAAATTGGAATTAGAAAGCGAAGAGAAGACCAAGGAAGCCACTGCTGACCTGGATAACT
Organism: Ceratopteris richardii; assembly: GCA_020310875.1. Taxonomy (NCBI): domain Eukaryota; kingdom Viridiplantae; phylum Streptophyta; class Polypodiopsida; order Polypodiales; family Pteridaceae; genus Ceratopteris; species Ceratopteris richardii. Next base: position 9,734,715 of record CM035423.1, read on the forward strand.
TATTAAGAGCCCAGACTGTCCGCAATGCAACGCTAACACGAAATATGGGCTTACTACGAAGACACCTAGCAGCTGCCAAGGAAGAAAACCAGCGCTTACAAGATCAGAACCGAGAAAACTTAGAAGCAGCGCTCGACCACCCAGACCAACCACTCAATCCTAGCAGGTTCAAAGCCATTCCTTCAGACTCGATGAGGATGCTGCTAGACGATCATGTGAGATTGCTAGATGAATATGACCGCATGAACGAGGAGTTACAGAAACTCAAAGAAGATCACAAATTACTCCAGTTACGAGAAACCGGCACACCAAGACATACCAGCACCTGTGGACCCCTCTCCTGACCTCCTAGAGGAACTAAACTCATTACGGGCCTAGGTATCGACCCTTGAATCAAGGATTGCAGTATATGAAGCGCCACCAAGGCCAGATTCCCCACCTGAGCTTCCAGCTGAGGAAGAAACGGTCACCATCCCGGTGGAGGCACAGACGACACGGAAGCATGTAACGACGGAGCAGGGAGCCAGTCGAATCGTTTTTCAAAGAATTATGTTTTCAAATACTTTCCAAAAACATCCAACAGTGATTTTTATCACTATTGTAACATATGTAACATAGAAAACCCCATGTTGTAATCCATAGCTCCATTTTGTGCAAGCCGAGAAATCCTCGAGCTTGAGGAGCTTAGGTAGAATGCGCGTACCAATTTTTGTTATTTTTAGATACCGTTTACCCTTCCAAATAGCATCTAGGACCTAATTTTTAACTATGCCGATCACTAGATGTGAAACCAGTCAAAACTAGTCTAAAAGCTATAAAAAGAGCTAGAGAGCTCATTTTTGAGGTTGGTTAGTGTTGGCTAGTGTGAGCTTAGAGCTATTTTGAGCTTGTAATAGTGTTCTTGAGTAATAGAGCTAATTTCCCACCTTCCATTGTGTCTTGCTTGTCTCTTCATTGTGTGTGTGTATGTGTGTGTGCATCTTGGTGCTTCTCACCTTCACTCTCACTTCATCTCACATTCACGATCTTCATATCACTCCTATCTCTTCCGCGGATTGACAATTAAGGAGGTGAAGCTTCTTAACGTGGTTCTCACCATTGTGCTAGAGCAACACTATGCTATTCATATCATTATACACAATGGCATTCATGTCATCGGCAAAGAGACGGGCAACCATTTGGCCTTGATTCAGAGGTAGGGAAAGACCCTTGAGATTGCCAGCATCCATGTGATGCTTTAGTAGGCGCCTGAGTCCATTCGAGGCGATAGCGAAGAGTAAAGGAGCCAGAGGGCAGCCTTGCCTAATTGATATTTTTAGACGTATGGGCTCAGAGAGCTTACCGTTGATATTTTTTCTAGTTGAAGCATTTTCGAGAAGAGTGGAAACCATCTTCGTGAATTTTTGGCTACAACCAAGGTCTTTCAATGATTGAAGAATAAAGTCCCATTCCAATCTGTCATACGCTTTGTCGAAGTCGATCTTAATGAATACCAGATCTTGTGTAGACTCATCAGCAAACGCAAGGCCTTCCCAAATATCGACAATTGCTTCAAGTATAGATCTACCTTTGATAAAACCTTTCAGGTCCTCACAAAGCCATGAATTTAAATGACAAGAGATTCTGTTGGCGATAACTTTTGCAATTATCTTATATCCCGTTTGGAGATTATAATCGGTCGCCAATTTTCAATTTTGTTCTTATCTCCCCTTTTGTGGATTAACTTGATGATGCCATTATTAAGACACTCAGGGAGGGCACTGAAGGAGAGCGCCTCTTGCCATACCAGACACAGTGGGGTGGCCACCACGTGTTTGAATGACTTGAAAAACTCATTGGTGAGGCCATCAGGACCTGGACTAATTTTCCCATTGGGGAGAGTATCAATAATGTCGATAATTTCATTCTCAAAAATGTTAGCATCCAGTAGAGAAATCATGTTCTCTGGGACTCTAGCTTGGGCAACCCTTGAGATGGTTGCCATTGATTCACGCCTGTGCGGGGAAAGAGGAGCCAAGACCTCGAGAAGATGGTTAAAGTGCTCAACGATGATCGATCTATTCTCAGCTTCCGTGCTACATTCGGTTCCATTGCTATCGATCAAGAAGGGGATGGATTCCCTAGCTTGTTTCCTTTTGAGGATTTTACACATCTCTTTCGATGGTTTGTCCACCTTCCCTGCCCACCAATCTTTGAAGAATATTTGAAGATTTTTCCTTTGAACTTCCTCCTCTAATCTTAGCCTTCCCCTGGTTTTCAAAAGACCTTGTTGGCATTGTAGGTTACCTTTGTTCACCTCTTCTTCAAGCCGTGAGAGCCTTCGGTAGACAGTTTCTCTCCTTTTTTTCCGGATATCTCTTATAGCCTTCTGAGTCCTTATCAGAATTTTTCGCGTCCTTTCCACCGTGCTTCTCCAGCACTTAGTCGGTTCATTACAGTTGGCAAAGGCTTCCACCCACACTACCGAAATTTCTTGGTGGACAGAGGGGAGGGAAAATGACGTCTGACAAGCATGAAACCAAGGCGCTTTCTAGAGCATGGGACTCGGTTTGAAAGACAGAGTAATCGGGTAGTGGTCTAAGATAGTCAGGTCCATGTGTTGGGAAATCGAAGGAATACCCCACTGGAGGATGGTATTTTGGTCGATGTAACATCTATCAAGTCTTGCTTTCCTCAGAGAGTCCCCTAATTGGAGATTTGACCATGAGAATCTCTTCTTGTCTTTCACCTCGACCAAGTCGAGATGGAGCTTGATTTTATCCCATATCTCCTTCTCCTGGCCGTCAATAATTTTCCCCTTGTTGTTCCATCGGTCCTCAGGAAACTCAACCATGTTAAAGTCTCCACAAATCAGAACATTGTGTGAGAGGGAGTCGAGGGAAGCCCAAGTATCAATTCTATCCTCCTCTCCATTAGGGGCATAAATTGAGACCACAGTGAACTGAGTAGGGAACCCGATAGAGGTAGCAATCCACCGATGATTCCGACCTTCAAAGGTCGAGGTCACACTGTTAGACAAGGAGTGACTAATACCAATCGCAGCACCCCCCGCCCCCCTAGGGTGTGAAGTGGAGAACCAAAGGTGGCTCGAAGAAATGCATTTAAGCCGTTTTTGGAGATCCTCTCCGTCGATTTTAATCTCTTGTAAGCAGATAAAGTCGGGGTTGAGGCACTTGTCTTTGAACCACTGGCCAAGAATCGCCGCTCTTGACGGGTTAGACAAACCTCTGACATTTAGGGATGTGAATTTCATTATTGATGGCTACCCTCTTTGAGGGGAGGGACCGGATCTTTTTTCTTCTTGTGGATTTATTTTTTCCTCCCATCTTCTTGACTTAGGATCCTACTCTTGAGGGGGCTCTTCCAAGGCAAGCCCGATGGTTGTTTTCCTTTAAGCTTTGGCTTTTGTTGTTGTAAGCTTGGAAAGCAAGCCGGAAGGGAAGGACCAAGGAAGGAACTTTCACTGTCTGGGTTGTCTTCATTGCTAGTAGTGAAGCCTTCCTCTTTACTCGTGGTATAACCTTCTTGGTTGTCTTCTTTGCTGGTAGAGCACCCAAGGGCATTATCAGTGGGGTCATCTTCATAATGGTTATCCCCTAGGAAGTCGACCTCATTAATCTCGTTTTCTAGGTTACAGTACATGTTATTCGAAGGAGCAATTATCGTAGTGTTCTTTGCAGTTGATCTTCGAGGGCTAACTTTCCTCCTGCGTCTTACTTCAGTGAATCCTTCTAAATCCGTCTCAGCAACGCGAGTTCCCCATCTATGGTGATACACAGCCCCCCCGGTCTATCGCGATACCCGGCCCCCGGTCTGTCGCGATACACGCCCCCCCCCCCCCCCCCGGTCTGTAGCGATACTCGCCGTTCTCACTTTGTCTATCGCAATACGCGCCCTCCGGTCACGATAAACGCCTTGATTTGTGGACTCGTCAGTGCTTCTGCCCCTTGAAACTTATTTGTGCATCTCCTTCAGCGCGGAAGTCCGGCGGGCCTTCTTGATTCAATTCGAGTTTTTTAACAAAAAGCTATATTAAGAGGAGAATTCGTTTCTGGTGGGGGCCACAGTGTGATTTCTTTAGTGTAGGCTTTCAAAATGTGTAACCCTTTGCTTTGGGAGCGAGTGTGGTTAGCGTTTGAAGGTAAACTAGGGGTAGAAGAGGGAAAAAAGAATCATATTTTAAAAAAGGGGTTGCTTAGGTTTTAAGCGGGTAGGAGTTTTTCAACAAGTCGTGTTTCCTAAAGCAAGTTAATTGCGGGTTTTCTCACTTATTTTTATCTAATGGGAGCTCCGTTTTGATTTTGAAGAGAATGCTTTCTTCTCTTTTTTATCTCTTTTACCTTCTAGACCTTACTCCCTAATGTCGACTGTTATCCCCTCATTGGTCGTGAGCAACGTGGTCCCCCTTGAGTCCCATTGCCCCCTCGGAATGGATTCTATCCCATCGGTCAAAGAGTGCAGTCAAGGCAAAGACTAATCCAAACAAGCTTCAACGGTTGGTCATTATGTCACGATACTTGGTGCAGCAACAGTCAGTATTTTGGACTTTTCTCTCAGCTCCGAACTCCAAATATAGCGAATAGCATATGCATTTCGAAGCTCTTGAGAAGATGCATCCAATGGCAGTGGTTTCACTCAATTTTGACACTCCTACTTCAAGTTATGAGCAAAATACTGAGTCGCGGGAAAACCTTCCTACACTTCAGCACTTCCTACACTTCGCACACACCTTACCTACAACAAATAAACACTTTCATGGATAGATAACACTTCCTAACACTCTTTACAAGCAATACACATGCACACAAGCTCACACAGAAGAAGATACAGAGTGAAGAAGACACAAATTCGAATTTTTGTCCTCTCTCTTCTCACAATGGCAAAAAGTTTTTTACAAAGAGTCACCTTTGACTTATATACTTGTGCCCTAAAAATGGTCCTTTCACACAAGAGACCGACACTTTATTCACTAAAAGACTAATTTCCTACTATTTTACATAGGTAAGTTTCTAATCTTCTGTGGGGATGCATCTAGAGGACTCCTCTAGTGCATTTACAACGGAAAATATATTACAAGAGTGGTTATGATACAATGATGTGATGTCCAAATCAGAAAAATTTTGGGGCCCGCCTTTTTTCTGCTTTGTGCTCACTTTAGCTCTGCAACACTCTCCCCCTCTTCATCTCTGTCGTCCCTTGATAGGCTTTTACTTCTTGTCTTCAGTTTGTTGTCTCGATCAGCACATGCATCCTTTGGTCAGTTCTGCCTGATTCTTGATCTTGTATTACGTTTTAGAGGCGCTCTGATTTGTCTTGGTTTCACATATCGGACCTTGCTGTATTACTCAAAGCCTGTTAATTCGGTTTGCCACACACGCCATTAGTGCACATATGAGGATGTAGCTCGTAAGCCTTGATCTGACTCCTCTGTAACTCAAGAGGCTGACGCACCCTCATATGGAATACTTGTTGGCCCTGATTCCCCCTTGTACATTCTCTGGGCCTGATGCACCCGTTTTGCTTGTTCTTTTCTTTTGTATGCCCGCAACCCTTGGAGTTTGATTGACTACCTGATATTCGTAGTCTAATTCACCTATAGGCTCATTAATTCTGGGTTGCTGTGTTAAGTCGGGTTGCCACGCACGCCACCAGTGGAAGGTATGAAGGTAAGGTGCTACAGTCTTCGATCTGGACCTACCAAAGATCAAGAGGTTGAAGCACCCTTGTGGGCTGCGTCCTTTCCTTGGTGTGTGCGCCCCTACGGGGCTTCTTGCAGAGATATATCTTCAGATATTTCCTTTTAGTGAAGCTGCTTCTTTCGTTGTCTTCTTCTTTTCTTTCTTTTACTTGATTCTCCCTCAACATTGCCCCCTTCCTGGACTCTGTCGTCCCTGACAGGCTTTGATGAACGACGGGCATATGTTCTATATATTTTTTGCTCTGTATCATTTAGCAGATTGGCTTCACGTATCATTAGTTGCTTCCATTGTTCTGCCTTCACATCGTCATTGGGTGGCTGTCTATGATCTGCGAAGAAGCTAAGTTCGTATGCCACTAATCTGGCATTTAAATTTGACGACATCTTCAAAAAGATTTCGGAATCTATTTCAAAAAATCCTATAAAGAATGCTTCTTCAAAAGTTTGCATATATATACTTGGCAAGAACATTAATCTGGAATAATACGCCATTATTGTTGGTTGGCTAGGCATAACCGATAGATAAAAAATGAGGATTTCCGTGCCCTGATTAATGCTGATGAAATTCAAAAAGTGTAGGCCGCATGCTTGAATACCTTCAAAACTGTAAGTATCATGCTAAGTATTTTATTGGTCATTTTGACAGTTAAGTCGGGTACTGTCGCATAATTTTGCAGCCAAAATTCGATGGTTTTAATCATATACTCTTTCGTTGGCAAATAGTTATGTGGCGGGCTCGGAAGCATAGGATAATTCAGCCACTGTTTATTTATAGCGCCGCTTCTTTGCAAGTCCAAAAATTCTCTGGTATCCCTTCTGCGTGGTATAGGACAAAATGAAGGGTTTACCTGTAATAAATATGGTGCTGCGTGCCAATGCACCCGTAGTGTGGGATGTTTTTCCAAAAACTTTCTTCGCCAAATAGGTTGCGCTGCTTCGAATTCTTCCTGACTGTACGCGAATGTGTCTTGGTTAAAATTTAGCTGCTCATCTGGACTTTTCTGTGTAATCTTCTTTATATATCGTCTCGTCTTCTCTTTCAATAGTCCGTACGGAATATTGAAAGGTAATCTTTTCCAAGTCTTTACCTTTGATCTTGGCCTCTTTCATTACTTTAATGACTTCATTTTTCAAAATTCTATGTCAATCGGGACACCACTAGTGCCCGTTCCTTCTGACTTATTTCTGTAGTGTATGGCATCGGATGATCATCATGTAAGTCCACCATCTGCTCATGTATTGGAGAATTATAGATCGGGGGAGATAGAGGCTGTACCTCTACCTCGTCAGTAGGATTTTCTTTTGCTGGCACTACTGGTGTCCCGATCGCTGCGTTCTGATTGATTTGAATTTCTAATTTTTCTATGCGTTCAGTCTTCTCTTTATTTTCTTGCGTGGCTGCTCTAAGTGCTTCCTTTGCTGCAATCAATTCATTTCCGATTTCTGCTACATTGTCCATGTTTTCACTGTAGCTTGCGGCAAGTTTCCCATGTGCCGTATTCAGCTGCTTTTGTAATTCATTTATTTCTTGATAGTACTTCCGTTCCGATTCTTCTCTCATTGCGCGCTCTTGTCTCAGCAAATCTTCATGTTGTGCTAGCTGATCTCTTAAATCTTTTTCTTTGGTGTCTGAGGATTCCTGTTGCTCGATCGGTTGATCATATAATAATGATTTCATTAATTCCTTATTTCTGCTTCGTAACGTGTCATTCTCTTCCATGTATAATTTTAGCTGTGTCTCCAGTAGAGTACTTCAAGTCTTCATTCTGTCTTTGTCAGCTTGCATCATGTAATCTTTGTAATTCCGCGAGCTGTTCTTGCAGTTGGTGATGCTGAGTGATTAATGTGTCATATTTAGCTTTGACCTCCAGTATCTCCATATTTTTTATTGCGATTTCCTTTTGAGCCTGAATTAATTGCGATGACAGTTGTTCGCTCATGATCTGGAGTTGATTTTTTTCTCTCATGGCCTTATCATAATCTGCATCTATGTCCATCAATTGTTATTGCGTATCCATGGCCGTCTGAATCATTTGTTTTACCACAGGTTTCAGCTGAGTGACATCCACATTAAGCCATGTTTTTGGGATGCTCGGTTCTTCGCCGGTTGTGACATCTTTGCCCTGTGCCACATGTAATGTAGTGTCATGGGGCTGCCTAATCTAAAGTTGGATCCTTGGCTCAGCCACCATGTTCTCCTTGTTTCCTTGAGGTGTGTCATCTGGTACCTCAATCACTATTTGTTCTCTATTTTGTAAAAACTCCGAATCCGCATTCATTGAAGTTTGTTCTTCCTCTTTTATAGGTGGTTGTGCATATGTAGCAGTTGTTGGAGCTTCTTTGATGCTGATTTTGGTAGTCTCATTCAATTGGATGACATGTTCAAGTTCATCAGAATCTTCTACGTTCTTTTCCTTTCTTTCATGGTCGTCTGGTGTGACTTTACTTTGATTGGTCGCTGTCCATTCTTCTTCTTGAGTTTCTATTCTTATATCAGTGTCTAGAGTGTCTTTTTCAAGACTGTATTCTGTATTGGAACTAGAATCATCTATCCCCAGTTCTTTGTATCTTCTAGGCTGTTTCGGGGTTTGTGCTTGACTCCGTACTTTCGTCTCTTGACTTGCTTGCCTATAATGATGTCCTTGAATATTTAGATTTACCTGTCCTTGCATATACTGATGTGTCTCTTCGAGGGCCGCGGAGAGATCTCTCTTTGTAATAGGCATTTGAGCTGTCGTGATCTTAGGTAATAGATGTGTCCTCTTTGATTGAGGTGTACCTTGAGCTTCTTCCTCTCATAGACGCTTCGTACCCCTCATGGGCTTTGGTGAGCTGGTTTCTGCCTCTTCCATAATTACAGCCGCTTTCTTCTTCTTAGGGACCGTAGCAGATTTTGCATATTTGGCTAGCCCTTCTGATGTCGGCATCTCACGTAGGCAAATTTTCATCTCTAGAGCCTCGTATATGAGTAATGTCAAGGCAAAACTGCCATTTAAAAATTTCTTCTGGCCCCATTTCTTTTGGGCTTCAAATAGTCTTTCTTGGACATAACCAATCAGATTCACTTTGTTTCCTATTTGTCTCATGGCATGAGATAGTAGTTGTACTACGATTTTTTGGGGTGCAGTGTATCTGTGCATGCTCGAGAAACAAAAGTGCTGATGTACCAGACGTACAACATCTTCGATATCTATTCTGTTAATATCCACAAAGGATCTCTTCTTAGGGTCATGACATTCCTCCTTGACATGAGTAATTCCTTCTTGATTCCATCCAAAAGCTTTGTTGATCAATTCATGAGTGAATTGAATGGTCTTCCAAGTACCTACCTTATCCAATACTCTGGCTTCAGGCACAAATACCTTATTAGATGCAGGCTGAAGAGTGTTCATCACTTGAGTGCATCTCTGAAAATCAGGTAGATAAATTGGTATTCTAAGGAATGCGTCTAGCCCTGCTTGTGTCCATACATCCTCTATATGCGGTAATCCTTGGATTATAGTCTTGTGTCCATACATCCTCTATATGCGGTAATCCTTGGATTATAGTCTTGAAGTCTTGCGACATAATAGGGAAGTAGTGATCCCTATCCATAATCTTGATAGTTGCCATGAAAATAAGTTCCGAGACTGGTTGGTCATCACGAAACCAATGGCCTCTGACTTTTGTTATTGATTCCAATGGAAGAAGCTGGACCGCTTCCTCTTGTGTAGCTTCGGAATTAGTAGATGCCATCTGCACTCAGTATAGAGTATGAATTAGTGGCCATATATTATCAGAAATCCTCCTTTATTTGTTTGTCATAGGCTCGATATTGCTCCGAGTGAGTAGTGTCGTCCCTTTCCCGTGGGTGTGAGAAAGGTAATACCTGGATTTTTCACATTTTTAGATATTTTTATATTTTCATCTGAAAAGGAAAACAGAAAAGTTAGGTCGTAGCCGAAGCGGTTATTAATTTTTTTTGAGTAATTTTCTTAATGTATGTACAAGTGCTCTCCTATTTCCCAATAGGAAAATGTGCTCGACTATCTTGAAATAGAAAAAGGATGTGCCGAATGCTTGGCCTTGTAATGTGGCCCTATCATGCATACTTTGGGTACTGATAACTCCACATGTGTGCAGCTCAAAGTAGTTAGATGATGCATGAAGTTTGTTTTGTCTTTCGGCAACCAAATCTGCTTCATTCTGTTGGGATGTATTGTATTCTCCACCTTTTTGATGATTGTGGTTCTTCTCTTGTTGTATGTCTGCTCTCTCTGACTTTTGAATCTCAGATTGGCTTGTGTAGCGACTGCAGACTCCTTTATTTTCTTGTAGCTATTCTTTTGGGCTGTTTTGCTCGTAGACCATGTTGGTTCTTCTTGTGCTGAGGTTCCTCGTTTTGGTTTAACTTCTTTGGAGCACATGATTTAGGAATCCATATTTGCGTTCGATCTGATTGAGCGGCTACTACTTTCTTTGGAATCCATATCCTAGCACTTCGTTGTTGACTTTGGCGCTCCAATTGATGTGCTTTCTTATTTGATTGGTTGCTTTGATGTCGATAGTGCTTCTGTCGTCGAAGATATTCCTTCGCTTGATCCTTCCTGATCCACGCTTGGTTGGTGTATGGAATAGGGTATATTTTAATAGGTACAGACTTTGGATTACTTAGAGGGCTGGTCTCTCTTATGCATGGTACTTTACTGAGGTTGAGTTCAGATGGATTGACACTCTTGTGACTTGCTAGACTAGAAGGCAGTATGCAAGCAGACTTCGATGTGTCCTCACAAGGAGTACTTGACGAAGGGATTTCTATAGTGCTAGTGAACATACACTCGTGACTTTGTTCATTGGAATGAACTTTTGGCTCTATACTAGCGGCTCTGATTGGTCGTTTGTCCAGCAAACTGAATACTTCACGATGTCCAATCCTGGCTGAAATGTATCCTAAAGCCAATTGAATGGTCACCTCATATTCGTAAATCCAGTCTTGACCTAACACTACTTCTTCGAGTAAGTCCTGATCACGACACACTAATAGTTTCTGTTCCATAGTGTTGTTGCCAAGATGCAAAGGTTAGGTGATTTCACCTATACATTGAGTAATTGTTCCACCTATTCCTATTAACTGTGCCATCGATGGACGTAATTCCTCCTTGAGTTTCTGTGTCAAAGAAAGTTTGATGCAGCTTATGGTGGCTCATGTGTCAATGAGAGCATCCACTAAGTGGTACTCCGTTTTACCTGCTTCTAAATTCAAATATGGTTGTGTTCTCTGTGAATCTAGGCTTTGAGTGGCTCTAAAATTAGCCATTGGGATGAGTTCTTCTCTTAGTCGATATCTCTCATCTCTCTCTCTCTCATCCACTCTTTCCGTTTCTTAATTCGTTCTAGGGCTTCCTGTCTCGCTTCTTCTCGTATCCTTTCCTCTTCAATTCGTCTCTTCTTGCCTTTGATTAATCGAGACATTGTTTCTTCTGTCAATGGTTCTAGGTATTTTTTTACTCGACACCCACTGATGTAGTTTGGTAATACATCCCCATCTAAAGTTGCTAAGCTGATGGCTCCACTTGTAGATATACGATTAATGGGCCATATCCTCTCTTCTGCAATTTCTTAGCGTGTTGTTTCAAGGTATATACCAAGACTAAGTCTCCTTCCTTCAAATTTTTGTCCTTAATGTGAGCATCATAGTAGGCTTTCTGTCGGCGTTTAGCAGCATAAATGCCTACTACTGCTTGTAACCTAGTTTCGTGAAGCTTTTCTATTTGATCCAATTGAGCTGATAGTTCATGTCCCGTCCACTCGTAAGTGGTTGCTACTCTGAGAGTGGGGATTAAGAAATCAATTGGCAAAATAGCATTTTCTCCATATACTAAGTTAAAAGGAGTAGTGCCTATGGCGGTTTTATAGGCTACTCGAAATGCCCATAAAGCATGATGTAATTGCTTATCCCAATCAGATCTACCATTGTTAACAATCTATGTGAGAACTGTACACAAAATTTTATTCGAACTCTCGGCTTGTCCATTGGCTTGTGGGTGATAAGGAGCTGATTTTTTATGAATTACCAAGAATTCATTCAGTAAGGCTTCTATAACTTCATTCACAAAGTGCGTACCTCTATCACTCACAATTTCTATCGCTAGTCCAAATCTAGTGAAAACGTTCTCAAAGAGAAACTTGGCCGTGGTTCTTGCGTCATTTTTCTTGGTTGCTTTGGCTTCAACCCATTTGGTCAAATAGTCTATGGCTACAATTATATATTCAGCATGGGATCCTTTCGCTGGTGGGCTAATCGGTCCTATGAAGTCTATTCCCTATTTAGTGAAAGCTCTAGCACTCATCATGGGTCTCAGTGGAATTTCGTCTCTTCTAATTGGATATTTTGTTCGTTGACAAGTATCACATCGCTGCACATATGTTATGGCATCTTGGTGTAGAGTTGGCCACCACATTCCAACAAAGAGTATCATTTTTGCTGTTTTATCTGTAGAGAAGTGCCCTCCTGCAGCTCCTGTATGTGCCATCTCTAAAACAGAAAGATATTCGTCTTCATGAATGGACATTCGTAATTGGTTATCTCTCCCTCGCGTGAAAAGTTGTTTCCTATAATGGCGTAATCCTTACTTTGTTCTACAAGTGCACGTTTCCTTGCTGAAGTGGCTCCTTCTGGGTATTCTTGAGTCTTTAAGAACTTTACCAGAGGCATGCTCCATCTCGGTGCTATTATGGAATAGCATAGAGTTGAGTTCTCTTCTGGATTTTGTTCTTGAAAAATTTGGCAAGCTGATACATAGTTATGTGCGTCTCTCTGCATGGTTGGCCAATATATGCCTAACCTCCTCAGGGTTTGCCATGTTCTTTTTGCATTCAGATGAGTTTTCCATTGATTCACATGTGCTTTCTGAAGCCACATTTCCTGTTCCTCTTCTTCTACGCATCTCATTAACAATCCACTTGAATCTTGGTGATACAAAGTTCCGGCAATGATATGAAGGTTTTTAGTCTTCCAAAGGTCCTGGGTTTGGTTTGGTGTGATCCCATCTTTAGGTCCATGTGTAAGTATAGGGATCAACCTTTCTGCCCATTGGGGACATACTTCCAGGTTAAAAATGTACGTATCTGGCAGATGATCTGGTACTCCTATGGGTGGTTCTCCATGGGTCATTCTTGATAAATGGTCTGCTCTTATGTGAGTATTTCCTTTCTTGACTACTACCTCAAAATAAAATTCCATTAGCAATAAAAACCATCGTACTAGTCTTCCGATATTGCAAGGTTTATTGACTAAGTACAGTAGGGCTTGATGATCAATGAAGAATTTGAATTTGTTTGCCAACAGGTAATGTTTGAACTTTTTTACTGCGTACACCATCCCTAGGCCTTCTCTCTCCGTGGTGGTATAATTGCGTTCTGCTTGATTGAGTTGTCTACTGGCATAGGCTATAGGGTGGTCTAGCTTCCCGGTATCTGCAGGTTGAGCTAAGATGCATCCAATGGCAAACTTGGAAGCATCCACATGAATGTGAAATGGCTTACTCCAGTTAGGTACTCGAAGGATTGGTGCTGAACTCAATCGACTCTTTAACTCATTGAAGGCTCTCTCACATTCCTCGGTCCAGTTAAATTGAGTCAAGAGTGCATAGAGAGGTCTAGCAGTTATGGCATACATATGTATAAATCTTTGATAGTATCCACAGTGTCCCATAAATGCTTGAACTTCTTTAGCAGTCTTTGGTCTTGGTAAATCCAGAATTACTTTGATTTTGTGTACATCAATTGAAATTCCATTTTTAGAGACAATATGTCCTAATATTTTTCCTTGTCTAACCATGAAGACACATTTTTCTGGGTTTAGGCATACTCGATATTGTCGACACTTGGCAAAGATCTTTTCTAGTTCAGGGATGTGCTCTGATCGTAAAGCTGAATAAGTACATAGATCGTCCACATATACCTCCATACTTTTTCTTAGGAATTCTTTGAATACATGGCACATCAATCTTTGGAAGGTAGCTGGGGTGTTAGTTAGACCAAAAGGCATGACTCTAAAGGCATATACTTCCTTCCCTGCCACCCTTTCCAACAGATGATCTGTAATTGGTAGTGGGTAGCTATCCCTTATGGTCGCGGCATTTACTTTCTTTAGATTGATACACACTCTCAACTTCCCATTCTTTTTCGGTACAACCACCAAAGGTGACACCCATTCCGTGTGCTCAATCTCATATATGAATCCAGCATCTAACAACTTGTCTATCTCTTCCTTTATCTTTGCTGAATACACATCATTGTATGTATATGGTCTTTGTTTAGACGGTTTGGCTTCTGATGTCATGGGGATTCTATGGGCACATATAGATGGATCAACTCCTTTCAAGTCCTTATAGGTCCAGGCAAAGACATCTCGATATTCCCTTATGAGGCGTATTAACTCTTGTTCTTCCTCTATTGAGACATCTTGTCCTATGAAAGTACATCGTTCTTCTCCTTCTTCTAACGTTACGACTATCTTCTTGGTTTGTTCTTTATTATCATAAGCTATTCCTGGCTGTGCCTCTCTCTTAGGCATTTGAATAGCAATTTTTCTCTCTTCTACGTCATATTTTTTGAAGTGAGCTGGCACTTCAAACTGATCTTGTGGCCTGTTTTCTTCACCTTTTGGCTCTTTTTCTAACTCGATCTCTTCTTCCCGTATGGGTTCTTGGTTGTTTTCGTTAGCTGTGATGCTTATTTTTTTATTTTCATCCTCAGGTTCCATGGGCTCTGGTTCCATTTCAATGCTCTCATAGTCCTCCTTCCATTCTTTCTCTATCACTTCTCCTTCTTCGGCCTGCTGAAGGACTACAACATAGAGACTAACCTCATATCCGTCTTCATCAATACATTCATTCATAGTTATTACTTCCTCATTCACACATACATCGAGGGTTGCTAAAATCTCCATCCAACCATGAGGTTCAAACTCTTCATCTAAAAAGATTTGAGGCATGTAGGTTGGATCTTGCACAGATCTAGCTATGCCTTGCCTTTGCTGCCATCCCTTTCTCCTATCTTCTTCCTTTTTGGCAGTTTGACATATCCATAGATGAGTGTCCTCGTTCATCCAAGATTGGTCACTAGAACCTATGCTGTGAATTGATTGATCGTATTCTTCCTTGTGAATTTGATTCCATTGTAAGGGTGGAATATCTTGATATGTATAAGTGTGGAGATTTATTCTCGTGGTGGTTCCTTCATGTTGGAGATATACCGCATCTTTTCCCCAATCTTGTACAACTTTTAGCTGTCTCATGAAAGGTCTTCCAAGTATCATTTCATAGTTGCTCGCCCTTTCAAATTGACAAATTGCTAAGGTGTGTTCAAATTCAACTCCGCATGTGGTGAAAACTACTCGTTCCAATAATCCCAAGGGTCTTTCTGTGTGTCCATCAACCATTTGTATCTTCATACGCATTGGTCTTAAAGCTGGTTTTCCCCATTTCTCCCAGATTTCTCTAGTGGCAATGCCTACACCAGCTCCTGAATCTAAGATGGCTTTGGTTGTATAACCCCTAAAAGTAATTGGGAGGCAAGTGTTTCCTTCATCTCCCTCACTAAAATCTCCTACCTTATCCATTGGGATCTTTACTGTGTTTGCCTCGTCAACTATTTCTTTTTCTTCCGTCTTGATCTCCAATTGACTGATTAATTTCTCCTTTAAATGTGGTTTCACCTTCAAGAGTTCTTCTAAAGTCAGGGTACAAGGAATTTTGACTTTTCGAAGATGTTGTATGATATCCGATGTTTGGACTGATGGGTTTGGTTCTTTTTTCCTTATTGAGGGGATACAATATAGTTTTGAATTATGTTCGTACTCCCCTGTGTAATTTGGCAATTCCTTTACTCCGTCATCTCCTTTGTCGCTTGGATCCGCTGGTAAGATTTCTTCTGAATTTAATTCAGGTATTGAACCCTCTATTTCATTTTCTGCTTCTAATTCTTCAAAGGGTGGTTCAATTCCTTCCACCTTCTTCCATCTGTCTTCTTGGACTCTTGCCCACAAATCTTTAGGCCATTCCCCTTCTACTTTGGGAACAATTGATCCTTCCCTTGTGTCCTCACAATGATTGCCATTCAGTGTATTACCTACTTCAGGTTTTTCATGTTCATGAGTGATGACGCACTCTTGGAATTCTCTTTCCGAAATTCGGTTATTGGGTAATGGCAATGCCGATTTTTCTAGGGTCTGTTGGGCAACTTCTATCAATTTTTTACAGATCTCCAACCTTTCTTTCTCTAGGTCACCTCTAGGATATTCTCTTTCATGTTGTTCGATGGTCGGTCCTGCTCTTATTCGTGCCTTGTATGTTTGAATCCACATGGCTAATTCGTCAGGCATGGGATCTGCTAAGACTGATCCAACCTCTTTATTTTTTTGCTTTTCATTTTTGTTTTCTTCTTCATTTTTCTGTTCCTCTTTTGGATTCTGTTCGTTCTTCTCATTTTCCTTTTTCCGCGGTAACTTCTTTTCTTTTATCCTATCTCTACGGTTCTTCCATCTTTGTGTTCTTTTACTTACCACACTTTTCTCCGACTCTTCCGATTCTTCAACTCTCTGCGGTGTGGGTGTATTCATCTCTAGGTCACTTTGATTGTGCTTTTCAAGTTTTTCTGGGGTCTCTCTAGCCTTGGCTCTTGTTATCGCCTTCAGTGGTACAGTGTAAACCTTATCACTCCCTGATGACTCGATTACTTCTATCACATTGATTTGCACGTTGGATGTAACTTTGTTGGGGTTCTTGGGGCAATCTCTGAAAAGGTGTTCCTTACCACAATCACTACAGTAACCTTCCCAAACTCGTTGTGGTGGTGGTGGGTTTGGTAATGTGCATTCCCTGATGTAGTGATCACCTCCACATCTATAGCATGGTCCTCTGGGTACAGGCGGTCTGTTCATGGGTCGGGGCGGTATGGTTGCTCTAGGAGCTGTGTACATTAGTGACACATAGTCCTGCTCATATCCGTATGAACTATCTGGTACTTCCATGCCGTAGGCATATGGTTTGTATGGTTGTCCATATTCCATTATAGCACTTTCATAATTGGGATATGCTCCTTGGCTATGGTCATAAGATGAGTTATATGGTTCATTACTGGCCAATGGCGTGGCTGGGACGATCGCTCTCTCTAGGTTTTCTTCAGGTTGAGCTATCTTGACTGGGACAACATTCTGAGGATGGGGCGGTTGCTGTCCTAGTACTGGTTGTGGTTGGGTGTATCCTTGATACACATATGGTCGTGGCACTGGTGCCTGCTGCTGATAGGTTGGGTACCTTCCTGCTTCACCTCCTTGCTCTCTCTGGTGGTATCCATAAGGTCTCATGTAGGGCTGTGCTGGTCTCGCTTGCCTATTGTAAGGGCAATTTTCTACACTATGATTTGTATATTTTTGTTCTATACTGCAATATTGTAGAGGTCCTGGGACAATGGGTCTATGATAAGCATAAGCAGGTGTTGGGACTACTCCCCTAGTGCACAAGTGAGAAGGGTGATCTCCTCCGCACTGCATGCATTTTCTGAGCATGGGCACTCTCATAGGGTTACTGGGGTAGTTCCTCTGTCCTTGAACATTCAGCTTCTTTGCTACCAAATCGGCTATCTCCTGTACGCTGTTTTTAGGGATTGCTGTGCTACTGGCCGAATCTTCACTTTTCAAACTACCTTGAGGTATTTTCAAATCTTCTGCTAGGTTGTCCTCTAGGTCTATACATTCCTTCATGCATTCTTGCAAAGTCTGAACTCTCTTCACATATACCAAAGATCTCAAAGATCCGTTCAATAATCCTTCTAAAAATAATGACACCATTTTATTTTGGGTAGGTCTCTCTTCTACTGGGCATCTGTCCACATACTGCTTGAATCTTCTTGCACCCAATCTCACTGATTCAGTAGGGGCTTGCTTAAATCTATGGATCAATGATGATGAATTGTTTTTGATTCTAGACTTAGTGAATTCCTCTATCATTTCTTGATAGACTTGTTCCATGTTTTGAAAATTATTAGGGTCCAATGGCTGAAACCATGCTAATGCGGTGTCTGACAATGTAAGACCAAAGGACTCGTATTGGATCAAGAAGTCTTCCACCTGTTCGGCTCTAATTACTTGTTTAAATTCAGCTATATGATTGTAAGGTTCGCTAGAGCCATCATAGTGATTCCTCATGCATTTAGCAACTTGAATTGGCCTTAATCTTCTTCCTGCTTCGGGTGGTCTAGGCATTACTGGAAAAATTGGTCTTCCTATGGGTATGCCTGGTCCTCTTACTACCGGTGGTCGGACTGGGGTAGGAATTCCATGTCTTGGGTCAACAGTTGGGTTAGGTAGGTAATTAGGATTGTTTGCGGGCATTGCAAACTGCACATGTGGTCTGACCGGAATTTGGGTTTGTTGTGTTTGTTGTGTTTGACCCGACTGCTGATATGAATCATTCTGGGATGTTCCAAGTGGGTTTCTTGAAGTAGTGGCTTGGTCCCCAGGGGGAAACACTGGAATATTCTGATATTTCAACTCAGCTCTTTCTAATTCTGTTAAGGGCCAATATCTTCTCTGATTCCTATCTAAATATGTGATGATGGTGGGGAAATCAGGATCTTGTAACTCATAGATGGTAACAGGATTAGGGGAAGCTTCCCATATTGAGGAGTGAGCTCTAAGCAGATGCTCCATCCCATTGATCAAGTATACATCCATTAAGGAGTCGTCTTGGGGAATCAGGTCTCCTCTCCAGACTCTAGCAACAATAGATCTCCCTCTAGGTGTAGTTACTTGCTCTTCATTCCCTCCTCCATTTGAATTTGAAGCATTATTTTCTTCACCATGTTCATTAATGTTTTCCGGGTGCTCCGTGACAACATACTGGATATCTCTTTTGTCCATGTAAAATCCGCCTACATACTTGACTGCTGGTCTAGGCACTATATAAGCCTCTGAAGCCTTCTTCAGTCTGGCCACTGATCTGTTTAGACCATCCAAATAAATAGGGATCTCATTTTGGTTGGTGTTCACATACTCTAAAGAGGTCCGGTACTCTCCCTCAATGATAGACATCATGCCAATCATGGGTACTGTGTTCTGCATGTCTTCCGAAGCCATGGGAATTTCTTCCTCTGACTCACTGGATGTCTCAGAATAATGTGAATGGTTACTTGGCTCGGCTACACTACCTACAAAAGAGATTACACTTCTTCGGCTTCCTAGGGTCCTCCCGGATCTCAGGTTCATCCACTTCACAACTCTGGTCAGTCCTTGCTAACCTCTAGCTTCTGGAACTGTCCACTATGGATCAAAATTCCCGAAAGGTTTTGACTGAAAATGAAGTCTTCAACTCACGATACTCGATCTTCAGATCCAAAGGATACACGATATTTGATCACAGACGATATACGATCTCTGGATGCCCACGATACACGATACTTCAAGCAGACGATTCTTGAGACCACGATACCCGAACAAAACGATACACAATCTCTCGCCAAAACGATACGCGATCTGTACCAAGTATCCCGATCGGTGAATGTACGATACACGATACTTGGGCAAGTATCACGATCGATATGAAACGATACACGATACCTGGGCACAAACGATACGCGATCTCTGGCGAACGGTATGAAACGATACCCAATACCTGAACAAAACGATACACGATCTCTCACCAAAATGATACGCGATCTGTACTAGGTATCGCGAACGGTATGAAACGATACACGAAAAACGATACTCGATACTTGGATCCGCGATCCACGATACTTCCCTAGGTGATACTCGATCTTTATCGCAAGCGATACACGATCTCTAAGCGATACACGATCTCTAGCCACAACGATATGCGATCTTTGATAGGTATCGTGATCTCTGAGAAGCGATACATGACACTTGGATGAGGACGATACACGATACACGATTTCGAAGCGATACACGATACTTGGATGAGGACGATACACGATACACAATCTCGAAGCGATACACGATACTTTGACAAAACGATACACGATCTGTACCAAGTATCGCGATCGGTGAATGCACGATACACGATACTTGGGCAAGTATCGCGATCGATATGAAACGATACACGATCGGAGGGAAATATCGCGATACTCAACCCCAGGAGATCACGATACTTGCTAAGTATCGCGATACTCGACCGCGGGAGAAAGCGATACTTGACCCTTTGTCAATTTTTTGCTAGATTTTTTTGGTTTTTGTTTCAAGACAAATGTTTTCCTTGTCCTTCTACTCTCTCCTCACTCTCTCTATCACCCAAAACACACTTTTGAACCCCTGTATGACCAATAGGATACTTCACGCAGATCGTTTTCTCCTAAAAAGTTTGAATTTTGGAAGGGAGCTGAAAGAATGATATGTGAGCTTACCTTGTACTCTTTCTCAGCTCTCAACCTTTCCTAACTAGCTCTGCGACACTCAGAAAGCTCCGCACTTCGTCCACGATCTCTGACTACAGCTCACGATACTCGACGATAGCTCTCCACGATACTTGCTCAGAGACACAAGTACTTTACAAAATGACTCTTTTTGGCTTTTATACTTGGGATTTTCTTAGTTACTGGAAATAAAACAACAAAACAAGAATTGAAAGCTACTCTAACTACCTAGCCTACTCCCTTGCTCCTCCTACTCTACTCATTCTACTCACTTCCCTAAACTAACAACTCACTACACACACTCCAAGAATGAGAAGTAGTAAGTGCGGCTGAAAATGACTTACCAAAGAAGAGAAAATCACCACTCCTCCTCTTGCTTCAATGCAAAAAGCTACTTACCATCACACGAATGCCTCGGTTTGATTCAACACTCCCCGGCAACGGCGCCAAAAAGTGTGTTGACCTAAGTACCAACTTAGGGACTTGTGGAGAAAGAGACTATACCTCAATCCCCCTCAAGTGCATATAGTGGAGATTCACGCTTTTAAATATCAATCCGATGAGTATACAAACCTAGCCGAGTGTATGAGGACATGCAATCAAGTGATGATCAATGCGAATGAACTACTCAAAGAGTGCAGTCAACGCAAAGACTAATCCAAACTAGCTTCAACGGTTGGTCATTGTGTCACGATACTTGGTGCAGCAGCAGTCAGTATTTTGGACTTCTCTCTCAGCTCCGAACTCCAAATTTAGCGAATAGCATATGCGTTTCGAAGCTCTCGAGAAGACGCATCCAATGGCAGTAGTTTCACTCAGTTCTGACACTCCTACTTCAAGTTATGAGCAAAATACTGAGTCGTGGGAAAACCTTCCTACACTTCAGCACTTCCTACACTTCACACACACCTTACCTACAACAAATAAACACTTTCATGGATAGATAACACTTCCTAACACTCTTTCCAAGCAATACACATGCACACAAGCTCACACAGAAGAAGATACAGAGTGAAGAAGACACAAATTCGAATTTCTGTCCTCTCTCTTCTCACAATGGCAAAAAGTTTTTTACAAAGAGTCACCTTTGACTTATATACTTGTGCCCTAAAAATGGTCCTTTCACACAAGAGACCGGCACTTTATTCACTAAAAGACTAATTTCCTACTATTTTACATGGGTAAGTTTCTAATCTTTTGTGGGGATGCATCTAGAGGACTCCTCTAGTGCATTTACAACGGAAAATATATTACAAGAGTGGTTATGATACAATGATGTGATGTCAAAATCAGAAAAATTTTGGGGCCCGCCTTTTTTCTGCTTTGTGCTCACTTTAGCTCTGCAACAAAAGGTCAAATGTATTTATGGCTTATATAAAAGCCAAAATATATTTAGAGAGATGGAATACTCAAAAAAGTCATGAACCTATCCACATGAAATGATATGGAGCACCAAAAGCCACCCAAGGCAATGAAAGGACAAAGGACAAGAAGTGGAAAGTCAAGAGGTGAGAGAAGATGCAAGGGTAGGTGAAACGTCCCATGCCCATACCTCTATATATAGAGGTCATTTGAACATGAGAATGTGTGGTGATGACAAGGAGATGCTGTAGAAGCATATGCTCATCATTCTCTCACCAATGGATATCAGTAGGTACCTCATTTGGATGCTACAATGCATAAAGGTAATCTAGCTGCGTACCTTTTCTGTACATAGCCACCTTGGGAAGGTGATATCCCTCTATGTACGTATCCATTTAATGCATATGATATCTTGTTGAAAAGCCTATCTCTTCTACTTTTTGTATCTCAAATATCTTTATCAGATGAGTCCCTAATAGTGACCAGGAACATTGCTTGTGAACCTAAGTTTTCTGCATATCTTGAGATGAGAGGTAGTCTAAATTTGTGGAGTTCGTTGCCTAATCATATAAACTCCAAATTGAGTGTTCTATAGTTTTTTTGAAAGCTAAGGGTGTCTACGGTGTGTGGAAAATGTTTCAGAGTCATTGAATCTCTATGTTGTGATTGAATGAGGTTTTAGTAAGCATGTGTCTTACAAGGCAGATTCTAAAAGAGATTCTCTAACTTTCGTTGTGTGTATTGGAGTGAAATTTCTCCACATTTTGGTATCAGAGCGTTGTTTGCAGAGCATTGGGAGTGGAGCCCATGAATGCACAAAGAGATCTTGAAGAAGATGCAGAGATGACAAAGAAAAGCTTGGAGCTTTGAGCTCATGGAGTATGGAACACTCATGCGATATGGAGGTGAAGCTTTCATACGTAAGACAATGTTGTTGCTTTATGTTATTTGAATAAGAAACTCTCTTATCCTACTCTCTAGTACATATTTTGATCATTGAGGCATGCTATAAGTGATGCTATCACTTTGTTGAAGATTTATGAGCATCCAATAGAAGAAGATGGGGATTCGAGCAAAGAATCTTGGATGACAACTATGAGTTGCCTGTGATCATTGCATACATGTTTGAGATGATGCGCTCAAGTGAATGAATTGCAAGTTTTGATAATGTACATGGCTGAAAGTTTAAGCCTTTATGTAAGCTTGATGATAGCATTATATGCTAATGAATGAAGATGCGTATGTATGCATGCTTGTGAAGTTTATGCTCAAGATGAATGATAATTTTGGACAGCCATGCTTAGGCTGAATGTATGTTGAATTTAAAGTTGATGACTGATGTCTAGGATGCAGGAATGTATGCTTATGTGGTCAAAGATAATATATACACATGTTTGATGATGTGTGGATGAGTAATATGCTATTTTATTGCCTATATAAGCTGAAATTTTCAGGTTTGCGTAACCATCTCAATTGGCATAAAGTGGGCTGAAGATATGCTCAAATGACTATTGATTTGCATACATGCTTATGTGATATTGCTAGCATGATATTTATGCTTTAAAGGTTGGTTTGTTCAGCCATAGATGGGCTGAAAGTACATGTGTTTGGATGCCATGAAGATAGGTAAGATGCAAGGCTGCAATGTATGAAATTTGTGGATGTATCTTGTTGTGGATAAAACCCATTGAGGTAGATTTACAAAATTTTATGATAACTAAAAGCATTTGTTTCTTGAGTTTAGATACATCAAGTGAATGTAATGCTCCTATTTATTTAAGCCAAAGCTAGGTGAACAAAGCTTGGATGATGCAAGGACACAAAGCTTGGAGCCAAAGTGAAAGAAGGAGCCCAAGCTAGATGTTTGTCAAACACTTGAAGTGTTGAAGACGTGAAGATTGGAACCCAAGCTGAAGGTGGCCAACAAAGGAGGAGTAGAAGACTTTAAGGGAAGGGCTGGCATGAAGTGTTGAAGACTCAACAAGGACTTGAAGACACTCCCAAGGTTCAAAGAGCACAATCAAGTGCCAAGATAGAGTGAAGAGTCACTCATGCAAAGTGTGACATGTTGGCTGAAGCAAAGGAAGGTAAAAAAGATCATTTGCAATGCTAAGGGCTGAGGTAAAGGGTTTGAAAAATCCACATTATGTGGTGGTAAGTTTCAAGCAAAATCAAGTGAATGTATTGTGAAAGTTTGAGGCTAGTAAGAACACCAAAGAGAGTGGCAAGCCTATGGCAAGTAAGACCAATCCAAGACGAGTGGCAAGCGAATGTGAAGGCAAGTAAGACCATCCCAAGAGGAATGGCAAGCCTTGTTAAGTGCAAGAAGCACCAAAGACCAAGTAAAGTGTCTAGTGAAAGGTTGAGGCAAGTAAGACTACCCAAGAGGAGTGGCAAGCATATGGCAAGTAATACCATTCAAAGAGGAATGGAAAGCCTATGTAAGGGCAAGTAAGACCATCCCAAGAGGACTGGCAAGCCTTGTTAAGTGCAAGAGGCACCATTGTTCACATTGAGAATTTCTTGTGTTTTCTTCTAGGTGATGAAGAAAGCTTGGAGGATCTGGAAGCTATGAATGCTTCACATGAAGAGGAACTCATCAATGAGTTCATGTATGATCAGCCCATTGTTGATTTTGCAAGTCTAAAATCAGCCATGTAATAATGGAGAAAGATTATGAAGCAAGGGGGAGTTAGATTGCAAGGATTGGAAGATCCAAGACAAGTCCAAAGAAGAGGAAAGTACCCCAAAGAAGTAGGTACACTCAAAGAAAGACAAAGAGCATCCATAAAAGGTAATGTCAAAGCACTAGGATAAGCCAACAATATGGAAGGAGTGCTAAGAAGAGAATGAGCAGCCATGATGCACAAAAGAAGGCATGAAGAAAAAGAAAGCATGACAACCATGACGACATCAAAAGGAGGTGCAAAGAAAAGAGCACCCAAAAACAAAGTCAAAGATGATCCAAAGACAAAGGAGGATCAAAGCAAAGCATGCAAGCCTAGAGAACATGAAGCAATGAAGGTATGAAATTTTGAAAGAAATTTGTAAGGAGAGGACAACAAAGAGGAAGAGAGTGGAGCAACAAAGGTATATCAATCCAAGGTGATCTCATTTGATTGCAAATGTTTGTATGAGGCATGTTACTTGATAGGTATTGAAGAAGAGATCTTACTAAGATCCAAAGAAGCAAGGATGAAGCTGAAGTGAAGCCAAAGAAGTTAGGAAGCAAAGGAGGGAGATAACTAACCTAGCAAGCAAAGGGATATAGAAGCAAAGACGAAGAGGAGAAGAATTGGAGAGTAGCATGGACTCCCAATTGTAGCTTGAGGGGGAGTGTTGAAAATATGGAACATGTGCAAGCTCCAATTGCGAGGCTTGACACATACTCACCCTTCACTATGTACCTATTCATCATTTATGTATTTTTTTGTAAGCCCAAAATGAAGCTAGGCCTTGAAAACATAAACCCTACACTCTTAACCTTAAAGTAGTGTTCAATTAAAAAAGGCAAATGTATTTATGGCTTATATAAAAGCCAAAATATATTTAGAGAGATGGAATACTCAAAAAATTTGTGATCTTATCCACATTAAGTGATATGGAGCATCAAAAGCCACCCAAGGCAATGGAAGAACAAAGGAGAAGAAGTGGAAAGTCAAGAGGTGAGAGAAGATGCAAGGGTAGGTGAAAAGTCCCATGCCCATACCTCTATATATAGAGGTCATTTGAATGTGAAAAAGTGTGGAGATGACAAGGAGATGGTTTAGAAGCATATGCTGGTCATTCTCTCACCAATGGATATGAGAAGGCACCTCATTTGGATACTACAATGTATAAAGGTATTCTAGTCGCATACCTTTTCTGTACACAACCACCTTGTGAAGGTGATATCTCTCTATGTACGTATCCATTTAATGCATATGATATCTTCTTGGAAAGCTTATCGCTTCAAATATCTCTACTAGATGATTCCTTAATAGTGAGGTTGCCTAGCCATATGAACTCCAAATGTAGTGTTCTATAGCTTTTTAGAAAGCTAAGAGAGTCTACTCTGTGTGGAGAAATGTTCACAGGCATTGGATCTCTAAGTTGTGTCTGAATCAGGTTTTAGTAAGCACGTGTCTTATAGGGTAGATTCTAGAAGAGGTTCTCTAACTTCTGCTACATGTATTGGAGTGAAATTTCTCCACATTTTGGTATGAGAGCTTTGTTTGCAGAGCATTGGGAGTGGAGCCCATGAATGCATAAAGAGATCTTGAAGAAGATGCAAAGATGACAAAGAAAACCTTGGAGCTTTGAACTCATGGAGTATGGAACACTCATGCGATATGGAGGTGAAGCTTACATATGTAAGACAAAGTTGTTGCTTTATGTTAGTTGCAGTAAGAAACTCTCTTGTCCTACTCTCTAGTACACATTTTGATCATTCAGGCATGCTATAAGTAATGCTAATCACTTTGTTGAAGATTTATGAGCAGCCAATAGAAGAACATGGGGATTCAAGCAAAGAATCTTGGATGAGCAACTATGAGTTTCTTGTGATCATTGCATACATGTTTGAGATGATGCACTGAAGTGAATGAAGTGCAACTTTTTATTATGTACATGGCTGAAGGTTTAAGCCATTATGTAAGCTTGATGATAGCATTATATGTAATGAATGAAGATGCTTATGTATGCATGCTTGTGAAGTTTATGCTCAAGATGAATGATAATTTTGAACAGCCATGCTTAGGCTGAATGTATGTTGAATTTAAAGTTGATGATTGATGTCTAGGATGCAAGAACGTATGCTTATGTGGTCAAAGATAATATATACACATGTTTGATGATGTGTGCATGAGTAATAGGCTATTTTATAAAGCCTATATAAGCTGAAATTTTCAGGTTTGCGTAACCATATCAATTGGAATAAAGTGGGATGAAGATATGGTCAAATGACTATTGATTTGCATACATACTTACGTGATATTGTTAGCATGATATTTATGCTTTAAAGGTTGGTCATGTTCAGCCAAGGATGAGCTGAAAGTACATGTGTTTGGATGCCATGAAGATAGGTAAGATGCAAGGCTGCCATGTTTGAAATTTGTGGATGTATCTTGTTGTGGATAAAACCCATTGAGGTAGATTTACAAAATGTTATAATAACTAAAAGCATTTGTTTCTTGAGTTTAGATACATCAAGTGAATGTAATGCTCCTATTTATATAAGCCAAATCTAGGTGAACAAAGCTTGGATGAAGCAAGGACACAAAGCTTGGAGCCAAAGTGAAGGAAGGATCCCAAGCTACATGTTTGTCAAACACTTGAAGTGTTGAAGACTTGAAGATTGGAACCCAAGCTGAAGGTGGCCAACAAAGGAGGAGTAGAAGACTCCAAGGGAAGGGCTGTCATGAAATGTTGAAGACTCAACAAGGACTTGAAGACACTCCCAAGGTTCAAAGAGCACAATCAAGTGCCAAGATAGAGTGAAGAGTCACTCATGCAAAGTGTGACATGTTGGTTGAAGCAAAGGAAGGTAAAGAAGATCATTTGCAATGCTAAGGGCTGAGGTAAAGGGTTTGAAAAATCCACATTATGTGGTGATAAGTTCCAAGCAAACTCTAGTGAATGTATTGTGAAAATGTGAGGCTAGTAAGACCACCAAAGAGAGTGGCAAGCCTATGGCAAGTAAGACCATTCCAAGAGGAGTGGCAAGCGAATGTGAAGGCAAGTAAGACCATCCCAAGAGGAATGGCAAGCCTTGTTAGGTGCAAGAAGCACCAAAGACCAAGTAAAGGTCTAGTGAAAGGTTGAGGCAAATAAGACCACCCAAGAGGAGTGGCAAGCATATGGAAAGTAATACCATTCTAAGAGGAATGACAAGCCTATGTAAGGGCAAGTAAGACCATCCCAAGAGGAATGGCAAGCCTTGTTAGGTGCAAGATGCAACATTGTTCACATTGAGAATTTCTTGTGTTTTCTTGTAGGTGATGAAGAAAGCTTGGAGGATGTGGAAGCTATGAATGCTTCACATGAAGAGGAACTCATGAAAGAGTTCATGTATGATGAGCCCATTACTGATTTTGCAGGTCTAAAATCAGCCATGAAGAATGGAGAAAGATTATGAAGCAAGGGGGAGTTAGATTGCAAGGATTGGAAGATCCAAGACAAGTCCAAAGAAGAGGAAAGTACCCAAAAGAATTAGGTACACTCAAAGAAATAAAAAGAGCATCCATAAAAGGTAATGTCAAAGCACTAGGAGAAGCCACCAATAGGGAAGGAGTGCTAAGAAGAGAAGGAGCAGCCATGATGCACAAAAGAAGGCATGAAGAAAAAGAAAGCATGACAACCATGACAACGTCAAAAGGAGGTGCAAAAAAAGAGCACCCAAACACAAAGTCAAAGATGATCCAAAGACAAAGGAGGATCAAAGCAAAGCATGCAAGCCTAGAGGACATGAAGCCATGAAGGTATGAAAAGAAAGAAAATTGTAAAGAGAGGACAACAAAGAGGAAGAGAGTGAAGCAACAAAGGTATATGAATCGAGGGTGATCTCATTTGATTGCAAATGTTTGTATGAGGCATGTTACTTGATAGGTATTGAAGAAGAGCTCTTACTAAGAGCCAAAGCATCAAGGATGAAGCTTAAGTGAAGCCAAAGAAGCTAGGAAGCAAAGGAGGGAGATCACCAACCTATCAAGCAAAGGGAGATAGAAGCAAAGACAAAGAGGAGAAGAATTGGAGAGTAGCATGGACTCCCAATTGTAGCTTGAGGGGGAGTGTTGAAAATATGGAACATGTGCAAGCTCCAATTATGAGGCTTGACACATACTCACCCTTCATTATGTACCTCTTCATCATTTATGTATTTCTTTGTAAGCCCAAAATGAAGCTACGCCTTGAAAACATAAACCCTACACTCTTAACCTTAGAGTAGAGTGTTCAATTAAAAAGGACAAACGTACTTATGGCTTATATAAAAGCCAAGATATATTTAGAGAGATGGAATACTCAAAAAAGGCGTGACCTTATCCACATGAAGTGATATGGAGCACCAAAAGCCACCCAAGGCAATGGAAGGACAAAGGAGAAGAAGTGGAAAGTCAAGAGGTGAGAGAAGATGCAACGGTAGGTGAAAAGTCCCATGCCCATACCTCTATATATAGAGGTCATTTGAATGTGAAAATGTGTGGAGATGACAAGGAGATGGTGTAGAAGCATATGCTGGTCATTCTCTCACCAATGGATATTAGAGGGTACCTCATTTGGATGCTACGATGCATAAAGGTATTCCAGCCACATACCTTTTCTGTACATAGCCACCTTGTTAAGGTGATATCTCTCTATGTACATATCCATTTAATGCATATGATATCAAGTTGGAAAGTGTGTTACTTCTACTGTCAGCATCTCAAATATCTCTATTAGATGATTCGCTAATAGTGACAGGGAACATTTCTTGTGAACCTTTGTTTTTTGCATAACCTGAGATGACAAGTAATCTAAATTTGTGGTCAGTTGCCTAGCCATATGAACTCCAAATGTAGTGTTCTATAGCTTTTTAGAAAGCTAAGAGAGTCTACTATGTGTGGACAAATGTTTACAGGCATTGGATCTCTAAGTTGTGACTGAATCAGGTTTTAGTAAGCATGTGTCTTACAGGGTAGATTCTAGAAGAGGTTCTCGAACTTCCACTGCGTGTATTGGAGTGAAATTTCTCAACAAAAATGCTATGTGATCTTCTGGCATACATCCTATCTCTTCAACCTACTTGAGACATGGTGTCCTTGGTGCTTCAAAGGTGTCACGTCCTTCTTCGGTGAGTCTGCCACGAGGAATAGGTTGGGGGTTCATATTCTTCTTCAATATTCTATTCCACAAGAATAAGTACTAGCTCCTCTTATTTTGGTGCCTCAAGGGGTGATGGAGGTCATTTGTATTGGAGTAACTTGGTTTGTGGTTCTATGATTTGTTGTTGTAGTGCCATTACTATAGCTAGGCCAGAGACTAGTGAAGGTGGTCATTGTATTGGAGTCAGGGCAACCATAGTTCTTGACTCCTTTGGTTGTTGTAGTTGTGTGAGCTCTTCAGTAATTTTGTCATGCACCTCCAGTAAGTTGGCATAAATTTCGAGGATAAGCAAATGATTTCATGGGGCACTGCTTGGAATTTTGATGGGCTCATGGTTACACGTAGGATATTCTTTATGGAAGCTACTAAGTTTTCTAGATTTTGTAGTTGCAAGTGGCAATTATCTTCCTGAGTAGTAGCTAGATGTCTTTGTAGTAATGCCATGTTGCAATAAAAGACTTCCTTCTTTTTTACCTACAACAATACTTTTATATCCTTTCATTAGTGAATCTAACTCCATAAACTTTCTCAACAATTTGTCCTACAATGATTAAATCCTTTGGAATTGTAGGAACATATAGTACCTTAGTTAGAAGTGTACTTCCATTCTTTGTCTTTATTGATCCAATACTCTACACTTTATGTTTAGTATTGTGTTGTGTAATCAAGTCAAGAAAACTCAAGGACTTGTGCCAAAGAGACTATACCTCGTTTGCAACACAAGTGCGTATAGTGGGAAATTAACACACATTTAAATGTCAATCCGATCGAACGACCTAACCAAGTGTATGAGGACATATGCACACATGATGGAAAATGAAGTGGATCAGCTGCTATGAATGAGAAAAGACTAATCCACCTCTCAAACTCACTGAAAAACTGAAAGCGTCTGCCACGATGCCTCTTACATCAATTTTTAGAAAATCAAGGATTTCTCCCAACTGCAAACTCCGAATATAGTCAATACAATACTCGTTTCGAAGCTCTCAATGAGATGCATCTATTCGAAGTGGTTTCACTCGATTCTGACAACCTTGCTTCAAGTTATGACCAAAATAGTGAATGGCAGGAAGCACCCATACTCACGCCACAACCCCTACAAGCTCACACACACACTACAGTAGCTCAAAAACAGTGGGGAGGGATAGACAATAGTCCTACACACACATTCCAAGCATTACACACACATATAAGATCAAAGAGAAGATGGAAATCTGCAAGAAAGAGGCAAATTCGAAATTTTGGAGAGCTTCTTCTTCACAATGGCAAAAAGTCTCTACAAAGAGTCACAAAGTGACTTATATACATGTGCCCTAAGTTTGGTCCTTTCACACAAGAGACCGGCACTTTATTCCCAAAAAAGTGAATTTCCTACTAATTTACAAGGGATATTTTACAACAAGTTGGGATTATGCAACTTAGAGGACTCCTCTAGTGCATTTACATGGCTTTGAGGGGATTCTCTAAGACCTCGAAGAAGAAAAATTATGCCCATTAATTTGGAAAATTTGGGGCTCTTCTCTTGTGCTTCTTTTCTCTACAACACTCTCCCCCTCTTTGTCTCTGTCGTCCCTTGACAGGCTTTACTTCTTGTCTTCAGCTTGTTTAAGAGGTTTGAATGCACTCACCCAGTGGTCGAAGGGACGGGCAACAAGGACTGTCAGAGAATTTGTTATTTTATCCGATGTAAGTCCTTTGCTTTTGTTTTCCCCTTGATATCCCGTACATCACAAATCTGGGTTGCTGCATTCAGTCGGGCTCCCATGCACGCCACCAGTGACTAGGAACGTGCTGTCCTTAGTCACCTCTTTCTAGCTTTTGGTCTTCTGATTTGTCTTGGTTGCACACATCTGACCCGGTTGTATTGTTCTAAGCCTGTTTACTTTGTTGACAACGCACGCTATCAGCGCAAGGATTATTACCTGCCAAATATTGTCTTGCACTTCTTCATGTATGGTTCCTGGCCGTGGTCCGTCCTTCCCATGAAATGTCCTGGTTCTGATTGATCTTTAATTCCGATTCTCAGGACCTGGATGATTCGCGTTGTTGCCTGATGCGTGCCCCTGCGGGGCTTTGGGCAGAGGGTGGTTTTTCTGTATTATGATCTTCATTCTTTATTGAGTCCTTTTTTACTTTGATCTTCTTCTTCTTCTTTTCTTGCTTGATTTCCCTTTCACACGTTCCTCCTCCTGAACTTTGTCGTCCTCGACAGGCTTTTTGTGGCGACGTGTGTAAGTCTGAATGGCTGCTTGCTATCTTTGGTTTAGAAGATTAGCGTGACATATCATAAATTCCTTCCACTGTGTTGACTTCACTCCATCCTCTGGTGCTTGTCGATGATCTGCAAAAAAACTCGTCTCATAAGCGACCAACAGAAATCCTATTGATGATCAGAGGTCCATATCCACATTTTTGTAACTTCTTGGCATGTTTCTTTAAGGTGTACACCAAGACTAAATATCCCTCTTTAAGTCCTTTGTCTTTTATATGTGCATCATAATATGCTTTTTGTCTTCTCTTGGCTGCATAGATTCCTGCCACTGCTTGTAACCTAGTTTCATTTAACTTCTCGATTTGGTCGAGTTGTTGGGATAACTCATGTCCGTTCCATTCATACTGTTGGGCTACTCTCAATGTTGGGATTAAAAAATCAATTGGCAAAATTACATTCTACGCGTACACTAAATTGAATGGGGTAGTTCCAATGGCAGTCTTGTATGCTACTCGGAAGGTCCAAATTGCATGATGCAATTGTTTGTCCCAGTCAGACCTCCCATTATTGACAATCTTTGTCAATACTGTACATAATACCTTATTGGAACTTTCCGCTTGACCATTAGCTTGGGGATGGTATGGGGCTGATTTTTTGTGAATCACTAAAAACTCATTCATTAGCGACTCTATTACTTCATTAAGGAAGTGTTTTCCTCGGTCACTCACAATCTCGATTGGTAATCTAAAACAGGTGAATATATGCTCAAAAAGGAACTTAGCAGTGGTTTGAGCATCGTTCTTTCTTGTAGCTTTTGCTTCTACCCATTTGGTCAAGTAATCTGTGGCTACTATGATGTACTCAGCATGTGATCCTTTGGCTGGTGGGTTGATGGGTCCTATGAAGTCGATACCCCATTTCGAGAATGCTCCAAGATTGATCACTCGGTCCAGCACTATGCATGGATAGCTCATCTTCCTCCTTGTGTATGGGATTCCACTGTAGTGGAGAGACATCTCGATAAGCAAACGTATGCAAGTTTATCTTGGTTGTATTTCCTTGATGTTGTAGGTACAATGAATCTCTTCCCCAGTCTTGCACTACCCGCATTTGTCTCATAAAGGGTCACCCTAATATCATTTCATAGTTGTTAGCTTTTTCGAACTTACAAATGGCTAATGTGTGTTCAAATTCTACTCCACAGGTGGTTAATTTGATTCTTTCCAATATTCCTAAGGGTTTCTCCACATGCCCATCTAAGGCAGGTTTTCCCCATTTCTCCCAAATTTCCTTGGTGGCAATACCTACTCCGGCTCCTGTGTCTAGTATAGCCTTGGTCATGTACCCATTGTAAGTGACAGGTAGGCATGTGTTATCTTCTTCTCCTTCACTAAATTCTCCCACTTTATCAATTGGGATTTGTATTTTAGAAGTGTTTCCTTTTCCCTTTCCTTCCTTTTCTTCCTTCTCTGGCTCTAATTCTAATTGACTCGCTAATTGTCTCCATAATTGTGGCTTAAGTTGAAGCAATTCTTCCACAGTCAATTTGCATTGTACTTCTGTTTTCTTTAGTTCCGTTAGATTGTGTGAATTTTTTTCTGAGTTTCCTTTTCCTCTTCCATGCACTGTGGGGGCTCGTATTATTATAGACTCCTTTTTGTATTCTCCCATTTAATTAGGTAAGGTTGAAACACTGAGGGTTTCCTCTCTATTTCTATCGAGTCTTGATACTTCCTCATATACTTCCTCTAGGTTGGTATTTGGTTGATAAACTTCCACATCTATTTCCTCAAAAGGAGGCTTTGATACTCCAGGTTTCTTCCATTGTTCTTCTCGAAGTCTATTCCATAATTCCTTTGGCCATTTTGCCTCTAAGTTCGGTATTATTGACACAGGTTCATCTTGAATTTCCCTTCGTTCACCCTTGTCATTTTTCCTTCTAAATTCTTTATCTTTGGATTTGACACATTCTTCGTATTGATCCTCTGTTATCCTTGTCTCTGGCAGAGTTGGGATAGTCTTTTCTAGGGTTGCTTGTGCCACCTCTATAAGATTTCTACATATCGCTAGTCTTTCTTTTTCCAATTCCCCTTGTGGGTAAAGTTTTTCGTGTTGCTCTACATTTGGTCCATTCTTAATTCTAGCTTGGTAAGCTTTCAGCCACATGTCTAAGTCGTCTGGTTTTGGGTCAGCTAGAATTGATCCTGGTTTCTCTATATCTTGGATAAGTGGTGGCACTGGAATCTCCTCCCGGATCCTTTGTTCTTTATGCTCAATCTTGTTTCGGATTGGTTTTTTATTATTTTTTTGACTCTCATTTTTCGCCCATTTATCTTTGAGTTTTTGTCTTTTCTCCTTCCATTTTAGTGCTTTGGTGTTCTGGGTACTCTCGCGTGGATCCTCAGAATCTTCAACTACCTTGACTTTAGGGCTTACTGTTTTATCGCTCTCTTGTTCTTGTTCTGGTTGTTTCCATTTCTGTTGCCTTGTCTGAGCTCTTGTAATGGCTTTCAATGGCACAGTATATTCCTTATCACTTCCAGATCCTTCTATTACTTCAGTTACATTGATTGGTGCAGTATCTTGGACTTTGGTTGGATTCTTAGGACAATCCCTGAAAAGATGTTCCTTTCTGCAATCGTTGCAATATCCTTCCCAAGTCCTAGGTGGTGGTGGATTGTAAGGTCGAGGGCACTCTCTAATAAAATGGTCTCCTCCGCATCTATAACACGGTCCTCTTGGTACAGCTGGTCTAATGGGTGGTTGTGCTTTAGGAGCGGTATACATTAGAGTTGCGACCTCAGTGCCATCGCTTTGGTCATAGTTTTCATATCCATAATAAGCCGAATCATAGGTTGGTTCGTAATCTAACATATTGGCTTCATATGGGTAGTAATCTCCTGGTGCCAACTCATATCCATTGTTCGCTGATTCCACATTGATTGTCGATGATGCTGGCACTATTGCTCTCTCCAAATTTTCCTCTGGCTGGGCATATACTTCACAGGTACTACCTGTTGAGGTTGAGACAGTTGTGGTCCTAACACTGGTTGTGGTGGTGGATACGGTGCCTGTTCATATGGTCTTGGTGTTCCTGCTGGTGTTGGATAGGGATTGTATCTGGACATCTCTCTGCCTTGCTCTCTAGGTGGATATCCATATGGGCGGTACTGTGGTGGTTGGAATGGTCGTGCCTACCTATTGAATGGAAAATTTTTAGTGGTGTGATTAGTGTATTTTTGTTCTATGTGGCAGTACAAAGCAGTTCCTGGTTGGTGTTGTCTGTTGTATGGGTAGGTTTGATGTGCACCGGTCCCTCCTCGCACACACATGTGTGTGGGGTGATCTCCTCCACATAGGCTACATCTTTGTAGCATAGGCACTCTTTGGGTTGGATGTGGGTAAGTTCTTTGTCCCTGGACTCCTAGTTTTTTTGCTAATAGCTCTGCTAATTCTTCCATATTACTGGAGTTGGAAGTAATGGTACTTCGCGAGTCTTCTGATTTAGTGGGGCTGGGTGTGCTGTTGAGGTCCTCAGCTAGGTTATCTTCCAGATCAATGCATTCCTGAAGGCATTCACTCAGGGTTTGTAACCTCTTCACGTAAACTAAGCTTCTCAAGGTTCCATTTGTGAGTCCATCCAAAAATAATGAAATCATTTTTTGCTGAGTGGGTCTCTCAGCCACTAGGCATCTATCCACATACTGCTTGAATCTCCTGGCCGCTGTTTTCACTATTTCATTAGGGTTCTGTTTAAAACTATGGATTAAAGACACAAAATTGTGTTTAATCCCTCTCTTCGTGAATTCCCCAATGAATTCTTGAAAGAATTGCTCCATGTTTCCAAATTGATTAGGGTCTAATGGCTAGAACCAAGTTAGAGCCGTTCCTGTGAGGGTGAGTCCAAAGGACTCATATTGCACAAAGAAGTCATCTACTTGTTCTGCCCTTAGAACTTGTTTAAATTCAGCAATGTGATCGTAGGGTTCTCCCAATCCATCATAATGATTTCTTACACACTTGGCCACTTGGATAGGTCTCAGTCCTCTCATTGGTTCTGGTGGTCTCGGCATTACAGGGAAGATAGGAACTGCTGGTCTAACTGGGGGCATTCCCGGCTGCCCTCCTACTGGTGGTCGTGGTCTTACTGGTGGTTGGTACTGATTACCTACCCCTGCGGGGGCCTGATTCTGTGTTTGCACTCCTGGAGTCGCAAATTGTACATGGGTATGGTGTGGCCCACTTCGTTGGTTGGTTTGTCCTAACGTGGTGTGTTTTGTCTCTTGTTGATTTTCAAAGGGGTTATGCAAAGTAGTTGCCTGATCTCTCTGAGGGAATATAGGCACACCCATGTATCTTAGCCGAGCCCTGTCTAAGGCACTAACCGGCCAATATCTCCTCTGATTTTTGTCCAAGTATGTGAGTCTAGTTTCGTCTTCTAGATCCTTCAGCTCATAAAATGTCAGGGGGCTTTCTTCTCTCCCTAGAGCCGGTAAGTCTGTTTGAAGCAATAAATTTGATCCATGGATCATATAGACTTCCAATAGGTAGTCATCTTGAGGTATCAAGTCTCCTCTCAAGACTCGTGTTACTTGGGATCTCCCTCTAGGAGTCGTCACTAGCTCTTCAGGGTTTGGTCTTCTTGAATTTTCCGATTCTACTAAATCTCCCCTTTCATTGATCAATTCCGGAAATTTGGTCACTATGTAGATGTGACCAATTTTGTCTATGTATGCTCCTTCCTCGTACTTGACAACAGGTCTGGGCACGATCGTGGCATCCATGGAAGTTACCATCCTAGCCACAGATCTATTTAAGCCATCCAAGTAGATGGGGATCTCCTGGGCATTGGTAGACACATACTGCAAGGAAGTGCGGTAATCTCCCTCTACAACAGTCATGAAATTTCTACTTGGAGTTGGACCTTGCATGTCTTCGAAAGCCATGGGTATTTCCTCCTCTGAGTCACTAGAGGTATCAGAATAGACAGAGTGGTGACTAACCTGGGCAGCACTTCCCACAGAAGATATGACGCTTCTTCGGCTACTTAGCACTCTCCCTGACCTCAGGTTCATGTTGGAGTTAGACGTCTGCGGAAGCACGCGAACAACACAAGGAAGAAGAAGAAGCTTGGAGCACAAAACACAATACTGAATGTATTACTAGAGAATGTACAAAGATGAGTAGCCCATTAGGGAAATAGCCGTATATACAAGCCGGGGGAAAAAACCTCCTAAAGAGGGAAAAAAGTGCCTCGACGGTCCTAGAGTGTTCACACACATCACTACCTAAATATATCAAGAAATCCCCCCTGGGAGTGATGAGGTGAACAAGGAGCTGGCACTCATGTATAAGGAAGTGCCAAGCTATGTGGAAATCACTCCACAAAAGGAACTAAGCCCAAAGCTTTGCTGAAAGCTTCAAACTTCTCCCTAGGCAGAGCCTTCATGAAAAGGTCTGCAATGTTCTCCTGCGTGGGCACATATGCCAAGCTGATCTCCCCAACAGAGAACCTCTCCCTGACATAGTGATAATGCACCTCAATGTGCTTAGTGCGAGCATGGAACACAGGGTTCCTCGCAACTGCCAATGCGCTCTGACTATCAGTGAAGATGGTGGTGGCAGAAGACTGGCCAACACCCAAATCAGCCATAAGGCGTCTGAGCCACACACACTCAACAGTCGCTGTGAAAGCTGCCCTTCCCTATACATGGGTGCTTTTTACTCTATTGCTCACTAGAGGTTTTTTCCCCATGTTACCAAATACCTAATACACTCATATGTGTTGGTACTTTGTACTTAGGGATATTCATATCTTACTTTAGTTCTAAATATTGTCAATAGAGAGAGCTATTCGAGCCATCCATCTTGTCTGTGTTTCTTGCTGCATTTGTCCTCATTGTGTGTGCTTCTCGTATGTCTCTTGCAGTTCTACACACACCCACATGACACCTCTCACATAGGTATGTGCATCCATATGAAGGGTAGGACACCAAAAAGACCTAAAAATGAGATTTCCTTGCTCACTCGATCAGGTCCAAAATTTCCTCTTGTGAAACCTTGGTGTGTAATCTCTAGGATCTTGAAGTAGTCAATTTCATATACACATAATCTCAGATATCCATCTCATCCATGCCTGTATACATTATCTCCAATGAGTGTGCAGTCTTTAGCTTCCTGTTCTAAACTCTTTCTTCTCACTAAATTCATCTCCTCAGGGAATGTTTTCATCCTCAGGAAGTCAACTAAAGGACTGTTGCACTTTGGTATTAATGACACTTGATACAAAGTCGCATGTTCAATAGGTGGTCTATTAATACAAGTTGGACAGTCCTTGAACAACCTATAGGCATCTACTTCCATCGTTGGATAATGTACACTAACCATTTTAGAGTCTATAGGGTTATATATTTAGAGTCTGTAGGGTTGTATATTTTAGAATCTGTAGGGTTGTATATTTAGGTGGTCTATTAATACAAGTTGGACAGTCCTTGAACAACCTATAGGCATCTACTTCCATCGTTGGCCAATATATGCCTAATCATTTAGAGTTTGTAGGGTTGTATATTTTAGAGTTTGTATGTTGTTTCCCTAGTGCACCTACATGTGCTAATTACAACCACTTATCACGTTTGTCTTCTTCCACACAAAAAGCTAAGATTCCTTGATCAATTTTCTTGTAAATGCTTCCTATGAGTATATGTTATCTCTATGACTTGACAATCTTCTCATCCTTGCTCCTAACCACTAGGTTTTTAGGTCCAACTATGAGAATAGGCACAAGTGTTGTTTCTCAATTAGGGACTATCTCCAATTTGAAGAAGTAAGTAGGAAGCTTGTTTAATACTCCTTGCAGTAGTTCGCTTGAAGTGAGTCTAGAAATGTGATCTTCCCTAAGGTGAGTCTTCCTCTTCCTAACTACAACT
The DNA here is from genome assembly GCA_020310875.1 of Ceratopteris richardii. Lineage (NCBI taxonomy): Eukaryota > Viridiplantae > Streptophyta > Polypodiopsida > Polypodiales > Pteridaceae > Ceratopteris > Ceratopteris richardii. The sequence continues at coordinate 9,773,161 of CM035423.1, forward strand.
TTAAATTCATATTCCATTATGTTGGAATTCAAGGCATAGAAACACATCAAAGAGATGGAAACACAAGAAGAGGGAGCAAATAGGGAGCTCCAAGAAGTGTATGTCAAACGTTCAGAAGAATCCCCTGTCCTCAAGCTTTAGGAGTATTAGAAGTATCATCCTACCAATTTTCATAAGTTCTAGATTCCATTTGAGCCCTCAAATAAGCCCTAGAGCCTAATTTTAACTAGGCTGGACACTAGGTCTGGACAGGTCCAAAACTACTCAAAAAAGTATAAAAAGAGCTAAAGAGATCATTTTTGGGGTTAGCTTGTTACAGAGTTAGCTTGTTGTAGATTTGGGCTTTTGTAAGAGAAATCTTTGTAATCAAAGCTTTCCATTGTTCCTCTCTTTGATCTTACCTTGTGTGCATGTGTGTGTATGTGTGTGCATGCTTGTGTGCTTTCACTCACGCACTTGTGCCTTCACTTGCTTGTAGTCTTCATACCAGCCCTCACATCTCTGCGAATTGACAAGTAAAGGAGGTGGTGCTTACGCTTGAGCTACACCAAATTTTGGTGTTGTTGCCGAGGAGAGAGCTTTGAGGACGAGTGTTGTGATGGTAAGATGGTAGATTTACGACAGTGGAAGGTAAGAAATAGTCGTTTTCTGTTATTTTTTTATTTTTCTTCTCCTTCTTCATCATCACCATCTTCATCTTCATAGAATTTTTTCGTTTTTGAGTGCATTTTCACCATTTTCACATCATTTCACATGTGTGGGAGTGCAAGAAAGAGTTAGGAAGTGCTTGAGAGTGCATGGGCATGTGTTTTTCACAATTTTTTGCACATTTGGGGCTCGACGCAAAAATTCAAAATTCTCGCCTAAAAACGCAGAAAATCACGACCTTCTCAGAAAATTGTGATTCTCTGGAAAATTCAAAAATTTTTCCCACCTAAAAATTTTGGAGAAAATCACGATTCTCTGTTAGCATTTGGAGAAAATTGCGATTCTTTGGGTTTTGTCCATTTTGAGAAAATCGCGATTGTCTGGAAGAAATTTGCGACTCTTTGGACTCGAGGGAAATTTGAGAAATTCGCGATTCTCTGCAAGAAATTCACGATTCTCTGGATTGAGAGGAATTTGAGAAAATTGTGATTTTTTACAAGAAATTCACGATTCTCTAGATTTAGATTTTTGAGAAAATCACGATTCTCTACAAGAAAGTCGCGATCCTCTGCTAGAAATTCACGATTCTCTAGACTTGGGAAAATTGAAGAAAGTCACGATTTCTTATAAGAAATTCGCGGTTCTCTGCTTGGAAGATTTTGATAAAGTCGCAATTATTTGGAGTGGATTTTGAGAGAATCGCGATTCTATGATAAAAAAAACGAATTTTTGGCTGCCTGATTTGCAAAAAATTGTGATTCTCTGAGAGGCCATGTTTGCCTGTTTTGATCCCAAGGAGCCTGATTTGACATAACCTTTTCATCAAAAGTCCGTTTTTTGAGCTCTATAGCTCGTTGGAAAGCTCGTTTCAAATTCTACACGGCCAAGAAAGCTCATTTTGAATCCTACATTGATTTTTAGATAGAGTAATTTGAAGTTGACCTTGAAATGGGATTGGGAAGCTAGGGGAGCTCCAAAGGAGTTTGAGCAATACAAAGGGGAATTTGGGGGACTAGAAGACAAAGCTTATGAACCTGAGATTTGGTAGACACCTAGGCAAGGATAAACAAATCATTAGATCATTTGAGGCCATTGTCAACCATACAGTCAAGTCTTGGGCTCAACAACTTAGTGGTTATCCCTACACATTAAGTTCGGAAACAAGTGACTTAGAATGTCTTTTAGCATGGAGAGACCCGCATGTACCTCAAGAATTTCCTATTTACAAACACCACAAGGTCCCTATAAAACACAATTGGAGTATGTCAGGACTAAGCAATCAGGTGCACGCATGTATGAGGATGGTTTGAGGTGATCTGTGGTCCAACTCAAGAATCTTGATCAACCTTTTGGACTTGAACACCTAGTGGTCAAATTTGAAGAGGGTTCATGCATTGATAAGGAAGGAACCATGTATGTGGTCACCAACTTACCAGAAAAGACAGATGAGTTGGAAAATATCATTCCGGAGAGCGAGATAGGAGACCTAGAGCAAGGAGACCTAGGACGAGAACCCACGACTCCTAGAGGTAAGTCAGTCTTAACTAGAGTAATCACTCCAGAGTGGATTCCTCAAGACAACAACAACATAAAACTATATCTGAATAGAGAAACACAAGAAGCCTTTTGGAGATTCAAGCTAGATCAACCTAGCAAAATAGGTGGAGTCATAATCTATGAGTTCAAAGATTCCGAGACACCAAGCAAGGTTGTCTATCTAGATCATACATCGGAAAAAATGTTCTTGGTAACAGAGCATGATATGCATGCATACACTTGGAAGAGTGAATTGATTTTCCCTCCAGCAAGGTCTAATGTTTCCCATGGCGTTCAAGGTGTCGGATCATCTAAAGGTCATGAAGCACAACAAGAACGAACAAGAGAGAGAGACCAGAGGTCAGTTTCGCACATACAATGGGTAGAGACAGATAAGGACGTGAAAGTGAAAGAGATGAAAGAGAAAGACAAAGAGCACATAGGCAACAAAGAGATGAACACGATTTTCCATTGCCTAGACCCCCCGAGCACCCAAGAACCCTTAGACCCTCTCAAGTGGTCAAGAAAATTAAAAACTACTTTGACGGGTCAAGAGATCCATATGATCATGTGGCTGAGTTCAAACAAGTGTTAAGAGCTGAGCAGGTTGAGGATTTGTTCACCCTATTTGAGGCCTTTGGTTTGACTCTCAAGGGCACTACCTTAGCTTGGTTTCAACCCCTGAGTAGTCGTAACTATCGAGATATAGGACAACTGCTAGATGAATTCATTGTAGAATTTTCCAAGAGTGGCATCAAGCATAACACATCATTCTTGATCCACAGCTTCAAGCAGACACCCCAAGAAACAGTTCGACTTGCAGGGAGACGGTTCATATAGTACTTAGAAAGATGTCATGTTCCAGAGTTCCCCACACCAACCAAAGAAGTGGCCTTGTTTTTAAATGGCTTACTAAGCACCAAGTTACGATCATATGTGTACTTGAAAGAGCCTACATCCATAGAAGAGTGTGTGTGGATGTGCATTGACATAGAAGATAACTTGGGTGAGGAGTTAGGATTGTCCAAACTCTATAAGGATTCTGATAGTTCTACTATTCATACTTCGAGAATCTCCACGGAAATAGATGAGGTAGCTGAGCAAGTTGCCAAGAAGCTAGGAGTCCAAAATAGACAAACCGATGTTCTACTTGTGGAGGCGATCGATCACATGACTAATGTTTGACCGATGATGGCTCAACCCCAAGGAAACCCTAATGCTCCATATTACACTATTGAGAGGAAATACACGAACCACATAGCTCAAGATTATCCATACAATAGGCAGACTATTAGACAAGCTTATCAACAACCTTACTGATAGGGTAGTATCAGAATTAGTAGCAACATCCATATTATAGGCCACAACAACAATATCCGCCTCAATATCAACAACAATATCAGGCATAATATAGGCCACAACCAATCCTAGGAAACCAACCACTAGCTCCTGCTGATGTGATTCCAGTTAAGTATGCAATGGCAGAGGAACACCCTAATAGAGCATTGGTGCCAATGACCCCTTTGGTCTCAGAAAATGACTATCATGCTGAAAATGTTGACTACTCCTATGAAGATAGTCCACAAGCTTATTACAAAGAGTCACCTGAGCATAGTGAGAATTATCCTTATCACTATGAGACACCACCTATGGAACAAAACTAGGAGCCCGAATACTCCAATGTCATGTATACTTCTAACCATAGGCCCCAATTTAGACAAATGAGACCACAAGCCCCTAGAGGACCATGTTTTAGATGTTAGGGCGACCATTTCATTCGTGAATGTCCCCACCCACCATCTCCAGGTCAAGGACAGGCCATCACAATACAAGCCTTTTGTCCTGAGTGTGGCAAAGAAGATCTCCCCAGAGATTGTCCAAGGAACCCCTCTAGTGCACCCAAGGTTACACCGATTAATGTGGTAGGCTTAGTGGTGGATTCAAGTTCAAGTAGTAGTAATGTGGCTCCTATACAAGCAGTCACTAGAGCACAAGCCTTAAAATAGGATAAACCAGCTAGACAATCAGAGTCAAGTGAATTAGGAGAGCCTAGTAAAAGGAAAAAAATGACATGGAAGGATACTAGAGAGAAGCCAATCGCAAGTGGAATAAAAAGTTATCAGAACTAGAAGAAAGCCTGAAAGAAGCAAAAACAAAAATAGAAGATACTGCATCTCAAAGTCCCTCGCATGCTGAAACTCCATCCACACCACCTCATCCCACCCCACCATCCATTGTAAATAGACTGCATCTAGGGTCTGTTCTTGTAGATCCAACCCTAGAAGGCTTGGACATGATGTTCAAGGCCTACTAGGCTCGACTTCAAGAAGGACCAACAGCTGCAACCTAGACAAGAGCTACCCTAGAGCAAATTTAGAGATTGAACGGACAAAAATGTGCATGAAAATGGTAGAGCTGGCTCAGGCTATGCTCGAGACCAATCAATTGTTCAATGAGACAACTTCTATCAAACCAAGTTTGCATTTCCAGGGCTTACTCGAACGATTAGAGTAGTTGGTAAACAGGCCCTAGGTTTCTTTACCTCCACAAGCTCAACCAATTATTGAAAGAGAAAGCTCACCACCAATGAAAGCTTATGTTTCTAATTCCATGGATGTTGAAACAACTCTTTCAATTCAACGGTACTCTCAAGAGCTCTTGCGGGAAATACAACAGGAGAAATGGGTCAAGGAGAAGGATAATCCCCCTCCTATTCTTGAAATTGATGACCTTCATGATCAATTTCCCCAAAACATTCCATCCATTTATGGAGACCAAGCAGAGCAACAAGAAGATGATGAAAGATTAGATTTTGAATCTAATTCGCTGCAAGAATTACCATAGTTCACAGGCCCATGTGAATCTCAATCTCTTTAGATCAAAGCTCCCACAATACTGGTAAGAAATGAAGACTCAGTGGTTCCAAGGAACATTGATGTCGTGAAGAACATTAAGGCTCAATGTCATCTCACCGTAGAAGATCTTCTAAAAGTAAAACCTGAGCTATGGAATCATGTGGCAAATCAGGTCCAATAACTTGATTCCCATATGCCAAAATCAAGCTCTAAGCAAAAAGTACTAGAGATACCTCTAGACAAAATAGGAGACATGAGTGACGGTGAAGAAGGTAATACTTATCTTCCAATCACCTATCAAGGTTACACGACTAAAGCGATCATAGATTTGGGTGTTGGTGTTGCAATTGCGACCACTTCCATGTGGAAGCAATGGGGCAAACCTACATTAAGACCAACTAGAATGAAGCTTCAAATCGCTGATGGCCATGTTGACCAATTAAAGACCCATACACCGATGATCTTTCCAGATGAGGAATTTGAGCCTTAGGGTTGGCCAAAAATCTTAGCCACCATGGACATTGTTGTCAATGAGGAGCAATGGACACCGCATTGTGATGAGGAGGGTTATGATATTTCAGTGTTCATGTGTCAGCCCGTGCTAGAAGAGTGTGACCCTAGTGACTTCATAGAAGAAAAAGAGAACGATGACGATCTAGAGTCCATTGTGATGGATAGTAGCTTTAATTCACACTATCTAGAAGATGTGGGAGTGTTTACCCAAAAAAAAGAAGAACCTCTCACAAGCATCAAAACTATAAATTCCAAGGAAGGAAGTGAACGAGGTCATAAGAAGAAGAAAAGAAAAGCAACGAAACAAGAAGAGGAATCATTGTTTGAGGTACCAAAAAATTTCAAGAAATATGAAGTTGAAGATTGGAAAATTTTGGTAGGAATGCCTAAGAGAGAGGCCATTACAAGAGAGGCATATGATAATAAAGAGAAAACCAAAAAAATTGTTGTAACCATTGAGGAGAACGAAGAGAGATGTACATACGTAGGAGATGACCTAAGTGCAGAAGAAGAAATGGAGCTTGTAGCTCTATTAAGGGAAAATGGGGATGTGTTTGCATGGCACTATAGAGACTTGAAGGGAGTAGATTCAAAAATTTGATGTCATACTATCCCCATGACTGCTGATGCCAAACCCACCAAACAAAAGCCATACACATATAATGACAATTATGTAGCTAAAATAAAAGAAGAAATTGACAGGTTGATTGAAGCTGGATTTATCTATGAGATTGAGCATACTGAATGGTTGTCCCCCATTGTAGTGGTGCCCAAGAAGAACGGGAAGTTGGGAGTGTGTATTAACCTTAAAAACGTTAATGCCGCTACAATCCGAGATAGTTATCTGCTTCCAATCACTGAACATTTATTGGAGGGTGTTGTAGGCAAGGAAGTTTATAGCTTCCTTGATGGGTTTTCAGGTTACAAGCAAGTAGCCATGACCCTAGAAGATCAACACAAAATGGCTTTTGCCACAGAGTGGGGAATCTTTGTATTTCGTGTGATCCCATTTGGACTCACAAATGCACCTGCAACATTCCAAAGGCTCATGTGTCATGTCTTCAAAGAGTTCTTGTGAAAGAGCTTGGAAGTATATGTGGACGATTTATGTGCTCATTCCCAAGAAAGAAGATACCACATCCCTAAGCTCAGACAAATCCTCAACAAGTGTAGAGAATATCGAGTTTTTCTAAACCCAAAAAAGTGTGTGTTCATGGCACGACAAGGTAAAATCTTAGGTCATATTGTTTTGCAGAACAGAATATCAACAGATGAGGACAAAGTAAGAGCCATAGTAGAGTTGCCGAGGCCAAGGAATGTTAAAGAGGTACAAGCATTTATGGGCCATTGTGGATATTACCGTAGGTTTATCCACACGTATGCAATCATAGCTAAACCTCTCTATGCCTTGTTGACAAATTTTGAGTGGAATGATGAATGTGAGAATTCCTTCAATGAGCTGAAAAGATGTTTGTGCACAACACCAATACTGACCACTCTTGATTGGAATAAACCATTCCATGTCCATGTAGATGCATCCAATCATGCAATAGGATGTGTGCTAGCACAACCCACAAGTGAAGGAAATTTATATTTGCCTATAGCATATGCTAGTAGATAGTAAATGCAGTGGAAAGAAACTATAAGATAACTGAACGAGAAGGCTTAGGCATGGTATATGCTGTGAAGACGTTTAGACACTATCTATTGGCCAGCAAGTTCAAGTTTTTCACTGATCATCAAGCTTTATTATATTTGGTCAATAAACCTTGCAATACAGGATGCTTAGTAAGATGGTTCCTCTTACTAATGGAATATGACTTTGAAGCTGTTGTTAGGAAAGGTAGAACCCACTTAGGGTAGATCACCTTTCTCGCATCACTTCAGGAGAGTCCCAAGGAGTTTCCGATGAGTTGCCCGATGCTTATTTGTTCAATTTAGAAGTTGTTCCTAAATGGGCAAATAAGTTGGTAGATGTCCTAACCTTTGGACCCGCAAATAAGAATGTGAAAACGAATCAAGAGGAAATTGTACAATCACAAAACTATCAAATATTAGCAAGTAGTATGTACAAACAAGATACAGAGGGTGTACTAGCTTGTTGTGTCGAGGACGATGAACATAGTAGTTGGTTGCAACAATCCCATGAAGGATTGCTAGGAAATCACTATTCTAAACAACAAACATTATAGAATCTAAAATGTTTAGGAGTGTATTGTCCAAGTATGGACAAAGAAATACATGAATGGATTAGGAATTGTTCAGTGTGCCAAGAAAAACCTGGAGTGGAGCATGCCACCCTTTATCATGTGTCGTTAATTACAGGCTAGAGTGCTCCATTGGTAGAATTTATGAGATCAAGAACACTCTCTAGTGAGGCCAGCCTAGCAAGAAAATGAAGCATGGAGCAAGAGGCTCAGGACTATGCTTTAGTTGGAGACAACCTATATCGAAGAGGCAAAGATGGCTACCTAAGATTTTACATTCATGAATCAGATTATTTGAAAGTCTTAGAGCTGCACATAGTGATGTTGCAGGTGGATATTTTGGTCATGACGGAGTAATTAAGACCATTCCATTCTTAGGACTTTGGTGGCCCACTCTTCATATGAATGCACATACCTATGTGAAGAAATGTGATACATGCCAATGTGCACAATATCCAATTAGAAAAGATGAGATGCTTTTGAGGCCAATGATGGGAGGACACGCATTCTTGAAGTGGGGTATACACTTCATAGATCCTATCAACCCCCAGCTAGAAACTCCCATGCAGAGTACATTATTGTAGCCACAAATTACCTCACAAAGTGGGTGGAAGTAAATGCCATGACAAAGAATGATGCTCAAATGTTGGCTAAATTCTTATTCGAGAAGGTGTTCATGAGATATGGGTTACCAACAGAGTTAGTAAGTGATAGAGATACACACTTCTTGAATAAAGTAATTGAAAACCTTCTCCAAGAATTCTTGGTGATACATAAGAAGTCTGCCCCCTATCATCCACAAGCTAATGGACAAGGTGAGAGAACAAATAAGATCCTATGTAATGTATTGACAAAATTGTTCAATAATAAACACTCCGATTGGGATAAACAACTTCATCATGCTGTTTGGGCTTACCGAGTTGCCTACAAAACAATACTCAATGCCACCTCTTTTCAGATGGTTTTTAGCCAAAAAGTTGTGCTACCATTGGAATTCCTAATACCAGCCTTAAAAGTAGCACAAAAGCACAAGTGGAATGGACATGAATTGTCCTCTAGGATCTTTGATCTAGAACGCTTAGGTGAGACAAGGCTGCAAGCAACAGTAGGCATCTATGTTGCAAAGAAAAGACAAAAGGCTTATTTTGATGCACACATCAAAGATAAAGGATTGAAAGAAGGAGAACTAGCGTTGATTTATAGATGCAAACAACATTCCCAAAAATTAGAGAAATGAGGATATGGACCCATGATCATTAATAGAATTTCCACTAGTGGTGCGGCTCAATTGGCCACGCTAGAAGGTGACATCTTGCCAAATTGTATTAGTGGATGTAGAGTCATGTTGTATCAAGAACCTCTTACAGAGGATATGTTAAGGAGACTCAACATTGCTAAGAAGAGAAAAGAAGAAGAGTTAAGGGTTAAGGAAGAAGCAAAAGCTGAGGCTAGAGAATGCATTAGGCAAAAGAAGTTAAGGTGATTAGGCCTAGATGTCAATCCAGAAGCCACTCAGTATCACATGTCCATGTGCCAAACATAAGGTGAAATTGGCTCTGAAATAGTCGATCGACATCCCTTTGTGACCATAGAGGTAGGACAAGGACAAAATGTAAGGATTGTAAGAGCGTTGATTGACTCGGGTGCAGCAAATAGCGCAGTCAGACTCTCATACTACCAAGATCTTCAATTGACCATCAATCCCATAGAGGCCTATATCATAGGGCTAGGAGGTGTGGAAACCCCTTGTTTGGGTGAGGTGGAGCTTCCCATCTACCTTCAAGACGTCCCAATGAGAGTCAAAATGCTAGTGTGTCGGATCTTACGGAACCACTTGTCTTGGGTCAAGATTGGATCTATGACCATGCAGTCAACTTAAACCTAAGAAATCAACTTCTTCGAGTTTGGGTACATGAACAATGCATTACAATAGAATTAGAGAATTGCATGCTTATAAATCCAGGTATCACACACTCTCTTAGTTCTTCTAAGGCTAATCTTCGAGAAGAAGATGTTGTAGGTTTCCAAAGCTCTATGATGTAGAAGGAGTCAATTATGGAAGCACAGACTCGCAGGTCAATAGTCTCTCCCCATTTTTAAAGCATGATGTTGCCATAGTAGTTCAACTATAGAGACATGCGAAACAATACAAGACAACTGCTATATCAAATAGAAAAGCAGAACTCAAGAAGACAGTAGTTTCAGGCATGAAGCAAATCTAGGGACGAAAAGGAGAGCAACCACTAGCTTTGCCACAACAATTCCCATCAAGGCAGGCCGACCATGCCAAAAGAAGAACCAAACAACTAGGACAAGCTCAACCACAAGGTATTCAACAAGTTTGGTTGCCTAAGAAATTAGTCGCAGCTCAAAAAGGACGATTACACATGTGGGTTCCCAAGGAACTCTTACATGCACAAAACCCTTGGCTCTCATTACCAAGGAGAGCCTCGACAAAGAAACCCAAGAGAAGAAGGGGTCAAAACCAAGCACAGAGATCAAAAGAAGATCAGTTTAACTCTTCAACAATAGTAAGACAATCATCAAGGATATGGGTTTGGAAAATCATCAAGGATATGGGTTTGGAAGCCAAAAGCACCAACTGCTCCTACATAACCAAAGAGCCAACCACAAGGGACACGAAAATCAAGAAACCATCCAAACATGAAGCGGCCAAAGGTGATCACTTCACTATCAAACACTCTTCTCAAATGGACCCCCATAAGGAAGAATGATCAGTTGTCAAATCCATCGCTTACATCATTTCAAGGTCTGATGGATCCCTCCACCAAAGACGGCATCAACTTGTGCAAGTAACGTAAACCTGGACGAGCGAAAACCATGTGCTCCTTGCACAACCCTATCTTTTGCACCATTCAGGTCATGCATTTCCAAATTATGCATTACTATAGGGCCACATTACACGGCCATGCATAGACACATTTGAGAATCCCAGGCACATGAGACACATTTGATGTATGTAAATTATTTTATTGATACTAACATATTTCTTCTTTTTTGGTGACATTGTTTCAAAAAAATAAAAAAGGAAGAAGAGAGAGCGTGTTCCCAGATTCGGCTCATGGAACATGAATGAGCCATTCTTAGTTGAAGGTGGAATCATTGATGACTGGCATTTATCAATTTGGATAGCAGTGTGTCTCGGCTAGCAGATGAAATTATTGCTATCTTATCAAGGAGACGTCAAGAACTTGGCACGAACATGGCATCCACATCTATAGTTCCCCCTTACCATGGTAGGAGGGAAGAGCTTCAAGGTCCGCAACTTGAGTGATGCTTAACTACTGCATGTATGAGAACATCCAAGGAGATATCTGCAAGGGGTAGTTCTAGCACCCTGCAAATCCTTGTATGCATACTGGGTGAGAAGACTCATGCTTATGGTGAGCTAATGAGAATATGTGAAACTAAGCTTGGTGTAGTTACCCAATGTTGTTTGTCAAGGAATATAAAGAAATTCAATTCCTAGTATTTGGAAAATTTTGCTTTGAAGCGAGGGGACAAGACCAAGCGCTCGAAGAATATCATGAGTGGACCATCAACAAGGATATTCATCGACAACAATAGACCAGCCCATGGTCCATCACAATGGCGGGTGTACAATACAAAGAGATAAACATCGATCGACCATTCACCAAGATAAGAATCCTTACTTTGGGAACACCATAACCATGATAGATTAGGACACCTCTTCGTCAGCATACCCTTGAGCACTTAGCTCAATACCTCCAATTTTCACACCATAGTTCTTCCAATGCATTTTCCAAGTAAGCATGCATAGGGCCACATTACAAGGCCGTGCACAAGGCACATATTTTCTTCAACCCATGCACTAACACACTTACCCATCATTCACTATGGGTTATGAGTACTTGGCATGACTACTATGAACATCACCTTTGGAAGATCTAGAGGACATCATGAGGACAACATCAATACCTAGGAAGCAATTTGAAGCCATTAGTTGCTCCAATTTAACCTTGACAACCTCTTTTTGAGCAACTGGCAGTTTGGGGAAGCTTACAACAACACATTCTCACTGTCATCCAAGGAAGAAGCACATACAAAGGATGGACACTACCTCTCAAAGCACTACATGGAACAACCACTACAACAAGGGTCTGTCAGGGACGACATACTCGAAAGGGGGGGGAGTGTTGGAATTCAAGGTCAAGCACAAGCATCAAAACACATCAAAGAGATGGACACATAAGAAGAGGGAGCAAGTAGGGAGCTCCAAGAAGTGTATGTCAAATGTTCAGAAGAATCCCCTACAAAAATAGTGATTTTGATCATGCAAACCATTTTAAATATCATTTCACCTTTTTATAACTCCATTTTTTTCAAGCCGAGGAGTCCTTGAGCTTGAGGAGTATTAGAAGTATCATCCTACCAATTTTCATAATTTTTAGACTCCGTTTGAGATCTCAAATAAGCCCTAGAACCTAATTTTTAACTAGGTCTGGATAGGGCCAAAACTACTCAAAAAACTATAAAAAGAGCTAATGAGCTCATTTTTGGGGTTAGCTTGTTAGAGAGTTATCTTGTTGTAGATTTGAGCTTTTGTAAGAGAACTCTTTGTAATCAAAGTTTTCCATTGTTCCTCTCTTTGATCTTACCTTGTGCGTGTGTGTATGTGTGTGCATGCTTGTGTGCTTTCACTCATGCACTTGTGCCTTCACTTGCTCTGGTCTTCATACCAGTCCTCACGTCTTTGTAGATTGACAAGTAAAGGAGGTGGTGCTTACGCTTGAGCTACACATTAGTAAGAGAAACCATCTTACTACTCTACTTATATTTCCGAGTTTGTTTATTAAATAGAGTAGATCTTGATGATCAGTAAAGAATTCAAACTTATTTGCAAGAAAATAGTCTCTAAATTTCTTAAGCATATATATCATGCCTAATCCTCTCTCTCGATGGTTGTATAATTTCTCTTTATAGCACTAACTTGCATGCTTGCATATGCAATAGGAAGGTCACTGTTTCCTTCACCTATCACTTGTGCTAGCACACATTGAATAGCAAAACTAGAAGCATCCACATGAACATGGAATGGATTATTCCAATCTAGTGTTGTCAACATTGAGCCTGAGCACAATCATCCTTTCATCTCATTGAAAGATACCTCACATTCTTCACTCCACTCAAAGTTAGTCAAGAGGTTGTGTAGAGGCTTTGAAGTAACAACATACATGTGGATAAAACCTCGGTAATATCCATAGTGACCCATAAAGACTTGTACTTTGTTGACTGTTTTGGGCCATGGTGACACTTTTATAGCTCATACTTATCCTCATCACTTGAGATCCCATTCTTTGACACAATATGGCCTAAACTCTTGCCTTTCATGACCATGAAAACACAATTTTCTAGGTTCAAGCGCACGTGATATTCTCTACACTTGTGAAAGGTCTATCTAAGTTCAAGGATGTGTGTTTGTCTTATGTGGGAATGAGCATATATTCCCTCATAGATTGCACCATAGCAGAGTTGTATATAGCAATGGGATTTGTATTTACAAACTTTGTATTGAAGGGGAAAGTCTTCCCTCAAAAACCCATGAAAGAAGAGCACTTTGCATAGGTTTAATTTTTTGTTTTATAGGTTTTCAAAATTTCTATAAAAAAGTTCTATAAAAGTTCTATAGTTTTGAAAGTTCTATAAAAAAGGCCACAACTCATTTGCAAAGGAATTTATGTTGTGATTAAGAGATCTCTTCTTCTTGCAGAATTCGTGCTCAAGCTTTCATGGCTTTTTGGTGACTTCTGTTTGCTTTATTTTTTATGTATATGACACTTGATACTTGCTTCCTTGTGTTTTGGGTCCATTTGTGTGATCATAAATTGTTTTATGCTAATTTTTCTTGTCCATTGATCATCTACAATTGTATTAGGTTTTGTATAGAGTTTTAAATATGGTTTTCTTCTAATTTCACCTAGTTTACTTGTATATCTTCTAGTTATATTCAAAATAAGTGATCATAATCTAAATTTAGACAAGTACAAGGGCAATACAACCATTTTTATGACTATCTTTTATCTTGCCTATGTGGGTGCAAATTTGAAAATGAAGATGATGATGGAGAAGGGGAAATTCTTGCTAATCACCATGATCAAATCGGCGGTTTTCCAATCACTGTGATTGGATTGGTGGTATTGTTGGAATTGGACGTTTGTATTAGCACATGAACAACACAAGAAACAAGAAGAAGTTTAAAGCACAAGACATTACATATTGTATTACCAAGTGAATGTACAAAGATAAGTGACCCATTACGGTTATATGTGTATATATAAGCTAGGGGAAAAACTTTCTAAAGAGGGAAAAAAGCACTTCAGTGGTCCTAAGTGTGTTCACATATATCATTATTGAAATATATCAACAAATACCCCTTGTAAGGAATGCAGTGAACAAGGAGTTGCCACTCATGTATAAGGAAGTGCAAAGTTGTGTGGAGTTAAATAAATATAAACAAGAAAGTGTGCCTAAAGCTTGGTGAAAAGATTCAAACTTCTCCTTAGGCAAAGCTTTTGTGAAAAGGTCTACAACATTATCCTCTGTGGGCACATAAGCCAAAATGATCTCTCTGGCAGAGAACTTCTCCCTAACATAATGATAAATATTAATGTGTCTTGTGTGGGCATGGAAGAGTGGGTTCCTCACAACTTCCAATGAGCTCTAACTATCAGTGAGATGGTGGCGGGAGAAAAATGACCAACACCCAAATCGTCCAAAAAGCATTTAAGCCACATACACACACACACACACACTTAAGAGTCAATGTGAAAGATACCTTAGACTCAACCTTACAACTAGAAGTGGCAATACTGGGCTTCTTCTTGCTCAACTACGATATGCATGAGCTACCAAACATAAAGAAAAAACCATTACTGGGCACAAGATTGTGATAACAACTGGCTGCATCTAAATCCAAAAAATCATGTAAATCTAGCAACAATGGTCCCCCCTTTGGATAAAGCAATCAAAGTAGTCAAGTACCATGCAAGTAGCAAAAGATGTGCTTGTTGACGCCGCAAGGGCTTGAAAACTAAGCTACAAAATTTGCCATGCCACAAGAACTAAGCTACAGTGATGTTAGAACACCTCTATAATCATCAGTAGCTTAGCAACCTTTCTGAAACTGAAAACTTTATAACTCTATTTAGTGAAATCTGAAATCCACTTTACAAAAAACTTCGCCTCTTCTTCAGGATTCAATTCTAATATGATTTAATTCAAACTTTACAATTCTGTGCCTGCTCACTGTTAGATAATCTTTCAGTCACTTAATTGTGCCAAAAATTGAGTTTTAAACTCACCGAAATATCACCGTAACTTCACCGGACTGTTATCGGAATGTCACCGTAATGTTACTGGAATCAATTGCAATTTTGTTTGTAGTTACTTCAAATATGTGTAAATGAAGTAAGGAAGTAATACCTGAACTTCTTTTAGTGAATGAACTCTATTTGAAGTAAAAAAAAAACTTCATCAGTTCTGTATGCCTTTATTGTTAGACACAGTACTGTGAGTACATATCCCGCACAAAACTCTTTTGATCAGTTTATAGTTGAGACTAGTAGCTTCAAGATAAGCTATCACTCATGAAAAACTTTACACTATACGATGAGATCTAACTTGTAGAAGTATCGTAAAATGTGCGCTGAGAAAATTGTAACTATTAACTAACTTTCACAGTAACATAAAATCACTTAGATTTCTTCACACAAGAAGAATGCGCTCAGATCTTTCCACATAAATATGTGTTTTCTATTAGAGAAGATGTCTCCAGTATGGCTTGGCCTCACTTTGCTCATAGCCATGGAAAACTCTCCTATGCTGAGTAGTTCTTCCTTACCATCTCTCTCAGATGAATACCTGACAATTCAGGTTTTGCTATTCATCTCTACATATGCGCACTTTCTAAGCCTCTCTCTCTAACTATCTCTGGCTCCTCTTCGGGGTCATACTCACACCTTTTTATGATCTTCTAACTCATATATATATATATATATATATATATATTTGTTCTGAGATTCAAAACTCGTAATTCTTGAAGTTTCTATGAACTCTGTTATAGTCATGAATTTGTCCCTTCACTAAGGCTTTGATTTTCTAACTGGTTTGTTTCTGCTCCTCTTTGACTTTCTTTATCCTTCATACATCTTCAGGTCTTTATGTCTAATTAGTGAGTGAATCTCCAGCAGCTCCCCCTCAATCACTAATTAGCATCCTCTGATCTTTCATATATTCTTCTTTTCTTTTATTCCTCCCATTTCTTTGAATTTGCTTGTCTTTACTCCATGCAAGCTCTTTGTCAACATATCTGCAATCTGATCTTTTGTAGGAGTGAATACTTTTTCAATCTCCTTCTCCATTACCTTTTCCCTCAGGAAATGATATTGAATCTCTATGTGCTTTGTTCTTGCATGAAATACTGGATTTGCTGCAAGATACAATACCCAAGCTTTTGAACAAGGTCTGCATTCATATCACTTCTTTAGCTGCTTCCATGTATGATAGGTGTACCTTGATCAATGCCCAAGCTTTTGAACAAGGTGTATGATAGGTGTACCTTGATCAATGTATGATAGGTGTACCTTGATCAATACCCAAGCTTTTGAACAAGGTCTGCATTCATATCACTTCTTTAGCTGCTTCCACAAGTCCTTTATACTCAGCTTCAGTTGATGATAAAGCCATTGTATTATCTCCATGTATGATAGGTGTACCTTGATCAATACCCAAGCTTTTGAACAAGGTCTGCATTCATATCACTTCTTTAGCTGCTTCCACAAGTCCTTTATACTCAGCTTCAGTTGACGATAAAGCCACTGTATGCTTCTTCTTTGAACACCAGCTGACAAGCTTATCTCCTAGGTATATCATATACCCATGTGCTGACCTTCTCTCATCTTGACTTCCTGCCCAATCTGAGTCACTATACGCTCTCAACTTTATATCTGATGTGAAAGGATAATATAATTCTTCCTTTATGGTTCTTTTGATATATCTAAGAACTCTTTGTCCTGCCACCCAATGTTGATCCTTCGGACAATGCATAAGCTGTGAGAGAACTCCTACTACATAACTAAGATCTGGTCTTGTTAGCATAGCATAAATCAAGCTTCCCACTAAAGATTGATATTTCCTCATATCTTTAAACTCTGCACCATCATATTTGCTGAGTTTATGATTCACCTCAAGTGGTGTTGAGGCATCTCTACAATTCTCCATCTTAAACTTCTTCAGTAAGTTGAGAAGATACCTTTCTTGTGAAACATATACACCATGATCTGTATATGTGACTTCCATTCCAAGAAAGTATGATAACTTTCCTAGATCACTGATCTTGAACTCTTTTTCAAGAAATCTCTTTACCTCCTTGATTCCTTCATCTGAAGTACCTATAATTATAATGTCATCCACATAAATACAAATGTAGATCATACCTTCATCTGTTCTCTTAATAAGTAGACTTTCATTTGCCTTTGAACTTTGGTATCCAAGATCATTGAGATACTTCACAAGTCTGTAATTCCAAGCTCTTGGAGCTTGCTTCAATCCATAGAGTGCTCTTCTTAATCTGCAAACATGATTTGGGTAACTGGAACTTAACAAACCCTTCAGGTTGTTCCATGTAGACCTCATCTGATATGTATCCATTTAGAAATGCATTCTTTATATCCAAATGACGTAGCTTCCATCCTTTTGATGCTACTATAGCAATTACTGTTCTTATGGTTGACATTTTTGCCACTGGACTAAATGTCTCATCATAATCTATGCCATGCATTTGAGCATAACCTTTGACTACCAGTCTAGCTTTGTATCTAGCTATTTTTCCATCTGCAAGCTTCTTAACTTTGTAAAACCATATATTTCCAATCACTTTCTTACCATTTGGTTTTGGAACAAGTTCCAGCTTATGTCTAAGTTGTGATGGTACATAAGCATAAGCAACTGATCCAAACACTTTACAATGATCAAGTGTTGGTTTCTTACCCCACCAAGCTTCATAAGGGGTCATTCCATTTAAAGCTGTACATGGTGTTGGAGTTAGACGTCTGCGGAAGCACGTGAACAACACAAGGAAGAAGAAGAAGCTTGGAGCACAACACACAATACTGTATGTATTACTAGAGAATGTACAAAGATAAGTAGCCCATTAGGGCAATAGGCATATATACAAGCCGAGGGAAAAAAACCTCCTAAAGAGGGAAAAAAGTGCCCCGACGGTCCTAGTGTGTTCACACACATCACTACCTAAATATATCAACAAATCCCCCTCGGAGTGATGCGGTGAACAAGGAGCTGGCACTCATGTATAAGGAAGTGCCAAGCTATGTGGAAATCACTCCACAAAAGGAAGTAAGCCCAAAGCTTTGCGGAAAGCTTCAAACTTCTCCCTAGGCAGAGCCTTCGTGAAAAGGTCTGGAATGTTCTCTTGCATGGGCACATATGCGAAGCTGATCTCCCCAATAGAGAACCTCTCCCTGACATAGTGATAATGCACCTCAATGTGCTTAGTGCGAGCATGGAACACAGGGTTCCTCCCAACTGCCAATGCGCTCTGACTGTCAGTGAAGATGGTGGTGGCAGAAGACTGACCAACACCCAAATCAGCCATAAGGCATCTGAGCCACACACACTCAACAGTAGTTGTAAAAGCTGCCCTATACTCAGCCTCACAACTGGAAGTGGCCACAGTAGGCTGCTTCTTGCTCAACCAAGATATACATGAGCTACCAAGCATGAAGCAAAAGCCACTAGTGGACACACGAGTGTCATAGCAACCAAGCCAATCAGAGCCAGAAAAAGCATGCAAATCTGGCGGTAGTGATCGCCCCTTGGGATAAACAACCCAAGTAGCCGAGTACCACTCAAGTAGCGAAATATGCGCTTAACTGCCTGCCAATGCTTGACTCCTAGGCAATGCATAAATCTGCTCATCTGTGAGACAGCAAACTGAATATCTGGTCAAGTAATGCATAAGTAAATCAAGCATCCAACAGTGTGCTGATAAAGAACAACATTCAATGCATCTCCAGCATCATGAAGACTCAATCGTAAACCTATCTCCATAGGAGTGGCAATAGGCTTACAACCTTCAAGGCCAAAATGCTGCAATAATGTGTCAATATATTTTGTTCGACACAAAGCCATTTCACCATCAACTTGCATAAACTGAATGCCCAAATAGTGATGCAAATGCCCCAAATCAGACATCTCAAATGAGGCATGCAAATCAGCCTTGAAATCAGCAATATGCTTCTCAATAGGACCAGTGAGCAGCATGTCATCAACATAGACAACAATGATCAGAAGCACATCATTAGCACGCTTAACATATAAGGTGCTTTTAGTTGGACTGTTCTCAAAACCATGTGCAACCAGATAGTCATGTATCTTCTCATACCAAGCACGTGGTGCTTGCTTTAAACCATACAATGCCTTCTTTAACCTGCACACCTGGTTTTCATGCCCTTTTTGCACAAAGCCACGGGGCTGAAAAACATACAATTCTTCATGCAAGTCACCATTCAGAAATGCTGTTTTAATGTCCAACTGATGTACATTCCAACCATGATGGGCTGCAAGTGCACAAATACTCCGAACAGTAGTCATACGGCATGTAGGTGCAAAGGTCTCATCAAAATCAATGCCTCTTTCTTGCGCATAACCCTTTGCAACAAGCCTAGCCTTATACCTGTCAACTGTACCATCAGGTTTACACCTCAGCTTGTATACCAAATTAGTGCCAATTGCCTTCTTGCCAGGAGGCAAGTCACATAAAGACCATGTACCATTCTTCATTATAGCATCATATTCAGATTGCATAGCAGCCATCCAATTTTCTGAATTCTGTGCTTCATCAAAAGAAATAGGCTCATTCTCATCACAGAGACTAGACGTAGCCATAGCATAGCAATCTGATGCAAAGGAGGCACTATGAGAGCCTGAACGAGTATGATATGACAAAGGTGCATCTAATTTGCTATCACGCAAAGTCTGCACCAACCATTTTGGCATAGTTTTCGCCTACTCAATATCAGCTCTCTCATCAACAAGTGCATCATGTAAATCTGCATCAGAAATGGAATGATCTGCATCATCATATGAAACCTACAAAGGCTGAGAAGCTGCCTCATTAGGACCAACACTAGACTGTCCACCTGTAAAAAGAGGCATAAAAGTATCATACATGTCTTTGGAGCTAAGAAATGCCTCCTTAGTACATGAAAGCAATGGCTGAATAGCATCTTCCACAAATACAACATCACGGGTAACCAGAATGCGTTTAGTCTGTGGATGATACAGATGATAGCCTTTACTTTCAGAACTATACCCTATAAAAATACATTTTACTGCCTTATCATCCAATTTTCTGTGATGTTGTTGAGGCACTAGTGCATATGCCAAACAACCAAAAACACGCAGATGAGCAACAGATGGCTTGCGGTCATGCCAAGCCTCATATGGAGTGATAGATTGCAGCGCTTTAGCGGGACACGTGTTCAGTACATATGTTGCACACATGACAACCTCAAGCCAGAAACTATGTGGTAAACCCTGACTCTTGACCATGAACCTCCCCATCTCCATGAGTGACGTGTTCTTTCGTTCAGCAACTCCATTCTATTGAGGTGTATACGGAACTGTATACTGGTGTTTTATCCCACGTTCAGCCAGAAATGCATTAAATTCAGAAGACATATATTCCCCCCCTCGATCAGAACGGAGGGTGCCCATTTTACATGCTGACAGATTTTCAGCCAAAACCAAAAACTGTTTCAAGCACATGAACACTTTGGACTTTTCTTTGAGTGGATATACTCATGCATGCTTGGAAAAATCATCAATAAAAGTCATGAAGTAAAGGTAATTTCCAAAAGAGGGTGTTTGCATAGGACCACAGACATCACTATGTACAAGCTGCAATTTTTGTGTAGCAAGAATTGAACCATCTTTTGGAAAGGAGGAACACTGCATTTTGCCCAAAATACAACCTTCACAAACATGTTTTCTAGGTGCCTCTATTTTGGGCAAAGAGGACACCATTTCAGATTTCTGTAGGTGTAGCAAACTAGCAAAATTTAGATGAGCAAAGCGTGCATGCCAAAGCTTTGCATCTGACATAGCCTGAGAATCATTTACTGCACATGCCAAATCATTTACAGATCTTTTATAGTCTATGAGCTTATACAACCCACGACATAAAATGCCAGAAGCAATAATCACATCGCCATTTGATAGATCATGAACTGTACACCTGTCATCAACAAATTTCACAACCAAGCCAATCTTGGCTAATGCGAAAACTGATAACAGGTTCTTTTTGATCCCTGGCACAAATAAAGCATCTGACAAAGTGAAAGAACTACCATCAGCAGTAGTCAAAATGATCTTACCAACTCCCATAACAGGATAAGAGGAGTTGTTGGCGCATGTAACAGTATTCCCTGTAGGGCAGGCTCGAGTGAAGAGAAGAAACTACGCTGCGAGGTAATATGTTTGGTTGCCCCACTGTCAAAATACCAAACATTTGCGTCTACTGCAGACATGCACTGCTCATGAGAAGATGGGTCAAAACTGCAGACAGTAGTAAACGCCCATTCTACTTCCTGCACAAGATTTGCAGACTCTGTTTTTGGTGTAGAGGCCTCTGCAACAACCATTCCAGCCTCTTTCTTCTTTGCCTCTTTAGCGGTGAGTTTTGGAAAGTTCTTTATGATATGATCATTCCCTTTACAGTACTTACAAAACAATTTCTACTTTTCTGATTTCTTCTCATCTTTATCTTCCTTATTAGAATATGCAGAATTAGCAAATTTCTGCTTACTAGTTGAAGAGCTCCATTTTCCTTTGCCCTTTTGACTAGCCAGGAAAGCTTGATCTGCAACTCACATAATGGACCTGTTTTGCCTGGACTGATCTTCCTGCAACAGAATAGAGATTATCTCCTCAAATGATAAGGCATTTGGATTGCCTTTCATCATCAACCGAAGAGTAGAAGCAAAACTCTGGTATGAATCAGGAAGACCATTCAGAACGGTCTGCACAAGTGAGCTATCTGGTATAACCTCATCAACAGAAATCAATTGTTCCTTCAAGTCTTTGATCTTCATTAGGAAATTGTCCATAGAATCACCTTCATTCATGTGCTCACTCTCCAACTGTTTTTGGAGATAAGAAACACGAGCCTCATTCCTAGCTTGGTACAATGTGGTAAGTGTATTCCAAGCATACTTAGCTGTTCTGCAAGAGCGAATATGAGGAATAATGGCACCTTTGACAGACAAAGCTATCAATGCATGTGCCTGGGCATCTCTGCCATCCTAGCAAATCTGCTCTGCAGTAGGTGCAGCAGAAATAGCAGCACGAACAGGAATCTGCGGAATATCATCTTCGACACCATCTTCATCAGCTCAAGCACCTGTATTTGCAGTACCTATAGTCAGAGGTGTAACAGGACGTCTTTCAACACCCTGCACAATGTTCCACAATCCTTTTGCAACCAATACATGTCATATCATATAAGCCCACAATGGGTAGTTGGTAACATCCAACTTATCCTCAACAGCCAACGTACGGAATACATCATTGCTTTCAGCCATGGCCGGTGACTAAAATACCTTGATGCAGAGAATTGACTGTATCTCAAAAAGTTGAACAGAACTGCCCAGACGAGTTCTGCTAGACCAATCATCTCTTATTCATCCTTTTCTTTACCTTTATCACCTTTCTTCTTATTCTTTACGTACATAGCAGAACTATGTCCTTTATCTCCATCTGTCTTCAAATCTTGCTCAAATGTTAGCATTAGTCCAAGCAATTGATTTAAATCTGGTACAAAATGATTTAATGAAATTTCAATTGAGAGTACGAAAGGTTTCCATCTTTCATCTCCTCTCAGTCCGGCAAGCAATTGTGCTATCAACCAGTGGTCTTCAATATCTTTGTCAATAGATCCAAGATTGTCTGCCAGGTTCTTCATCTTAGTGACATAATCACTAATGCTTTGACTTTGCTTTTTCTTGAATGTTGTGAATTCCGACCATAAGCTAGCTTTCCTAGCTTTAGTAGTATTTTGGAAGTGATCTTCCAAAGCACTCCATATATCTTCCGCTTTTTCGAGACCTCTAATATGTGGTAATAAGTGATCTGTAATGGTGTTGTAGATATAAGCTCTTGCCGTTGCATCCTTCTTCTGCCACAGCTTCAAAGCTTCTAACTCTTCTTTCTTGGGTTGACTGTCATCTCCAAAAGTAGGCTTCTTTTCTTCTCCTGTCACATATATCATTAAGTCCTTACTCATAAGTAAGGCTTCCATTCGCATTACCCATTTCTGTTGTTGTTTGTGAGTATAACTTTAAAAGTTTTTACCTGTCATAAACCTTTACCCTTGAGAATGACTTCGGAACGCTTCTCTGATTCCGTTTGCTGTTCATCACCTTAGCCTTCACCTTTCTTATGAAGAGTTCTTCAAATTCTCTTGTACCTGCACTTCTGTTTACTCTTGAGGACCTTTCTGCTCTTCAGAACCTTTCTACTCTGATATCGTTTGTTGACACGACAAGGGCTTGAAAACTAAGCTACAAAATTTGCCACTCCACAAGAACTAAGCTACAGTGATGTTAGAACACCTCTATAATCATCAGTAGCTTAGTAACCTATCTGAAATTGAAAACTTTATAACTATATTTAGTGAAATCTAAAATTCACTTTACAGAAAACTTTGCCTCTTCTTCATGATTCAATTCTAATTTGATTTACTTTAAACTTTACAATTCTGTGCTTGCTCGTTGTTAGATAATCTTTGAGTCACTTAACTGTGCCAAAATGAGTTTTAAACTCACCAAAATATCACCGTAACTTCACCGGACTGTTACCGGAATGTCACCATAATGTTACCGGAATCAATTGCAATTCTGTTTGTAGTTACTTCAAATATGTGTAAATGAACTAAGGAAGTAATACCTAAACTTCTTTTAGTGAATGAACTCTATTTGAATTTAAAAAAAAACTTCATCAGTTCTGGATGCCTTTACTATTAGACACAGTACTGTGAGTACATATCCCGTTTCAAAAAACTCTTTTGATGAGCTTATAGTTGATACTAGTAGCTTCAAGATAAGATATTGCTCATGAAAAACTTTACATTATACGATGAGATCTAACTTGTAGAAGTATCGTAAAATGTGCGCTGAGAAAATTGTAACTGTTAACTAACTTTCACAGTAACATGAAATCACTTAGATTTCTTCACACAAGAAGAATGCGCTCAGATCTTTCCACATAAATATGTGTTTTCTATTAGAGAAGATGTGTACAGTATGGCTTGGCCTCACTTTGCTCATAGCCATGGAAAACTCTCCTATGCTGAGTAGTTCTTCCTTACCATCTCTCTCAGATGAATACCTGACAGTTCAAGTTTTGCTATTCATCTCTACGTATGCGCACTCTCTAAGCCTCTCTCTCTAACTATCTCTAGCTCCTCTTCGGCTCATACTCACACCTTTTTATGATCCTCTAACTCATATATATATATATATATATATATATATATATATATATATATATATATATATATACATATTTGTTCCGAGATTCAAAACTCGTAATTCTGGAAGTTTCTATGAACTATATTACAGTCGTGAATTTGTCCCTTCACTAAGGCTTTGGTTTTCTAACTGCTTTGTTTCTGCTTCTCTTTGTCTTTCTTTATCCTTCATACATCTTCAGGTCTTTATGTCTAATTAGTGAGTGAATCTCCAACAGTGCTTAACCACTTTTCAATGCTTGACACTTGGGCAATGCATAAACCTCCTCATCTTAGAGATAGTAAATTAAATGTCACACCAAGCTTTGCATAAGTAAATCAAGCATGCAACAACCCACTTATAGACAAAAACATCCAATGCATCTCCAATATCATGGAGACTCAACCATAAACCTATTTCCATGGGGGTGGAAATTTGTTTGCAATCTTTAAGGCCAAAATGCTACAATAATGTGTCAATATATTTTGTTAGACACAAACCTACACCTCCATCAAGTTGTATAACCTAAATGCCCAAAGAATGAGACCGATTCCCCATATCTCACATTTAAAATTAGCAGTATGCTTCTCATTAGGACCAACAAGGAGCATGCCATCAAATATACAACATTGATCAGAAGTACATCATCTACACGCTTAGAATTCAGGGTTCTCTCAGTTGGAATATTGTCAGAACCTTGTACTAACAAGTAGGCATGCATCTTTTCATACCAAACATGGTGCTTGCTTCAATCATATAATGCCTTTTTTAGCTTGCAAACCCTTTTTTCATTCCCTTTCAACACAAAACCAAGGAGCTGAATTACACACTCCTCCACGTAAGTAACCGTTCAAAAATGTAGTTTTAATGTTCAAATCATGTACATTCCAATGATGATGATGATGAGGTGCAAGTGCACATATTCCATGAACAATGTTCATTCAAGATCTAGGAGCAAAGGTATCATCAAAATCAATTCCTCTCTCTTTGAAATAACCTTTTGCAATAAGCCTAGCCTTATACCTATCAACTTTTCCAAGAGGCTAACGTTTGAGCTTGTATAACCATTTAGTACCAATGGCCTTTTTCCTTGGAGGAACACCACGTAAAGACCAGTACCATTCATCATAATAACATCGTAATCTATTTGCATAAGAACCATCCAATTTTTGGAATTTTGTGATTCATCAAAAGAAAGAGACTCCTTACAATCACAAAGACTACAAACAACAATTGCATAACAATGTAATGCAAAAAGCACTATGAGAGCCAGAATGAGTACGCTATGACAAAAGTGCATCTAATTTGCTATCTCTCAAATTTTGTGCCAACAATTTAGGCATAGACTTTGCCTCTTATATGTCAGACCTCTTATCAATAAGTGCACCATGTAAATCTACATTAGAAATGGAATGATCTACATAATCACTTAGAACCTATAGAGGTTGTGAATTTGCCTCACCTAGCCCATCTCTTGACTTTCCACGTATAAAAATAGGTAGCAAAGTTTCATATGCATCTTGAGAGCTAAATGTGTGTCTCCTTGATACATAAAAGTAGGGGCTGAATTGCATCTTCCACAAAAACAATGTTGGCCACCAATCAGAATTCAATAGACAAGAGAGCCTTATAAGAGAAGAACAAAGAGAAGAATAGAAAGGATTAAGGCGATAGAGCAATCAAATATAATCACATGATGGGGCCCAACCAAGTTTTCATATGAATTTAACTTTACAAAAAAGTTATTATTATCAATATGCTCACAATGTAAATACTATTTTTGGTATATTAGACTCCATTTTGTTCAAGCCAAGAAGTCCTCTAGCTTGAGGAGTACTAGAAGTACCTATGTATCAAATTTTTTATTCTTTTGAGCTTGTTTGAGCCTGCAAATAGGCCTAAGAACCTATTTTTTCAACTAAGCTAAACATTAGGTCTAGAGAAGGCCAAAGCTAGTGAAAAACTATAAAAAAGAGCTAGAGAGCTCATTTTTGAGGTTGTCTTGGTAGAGATTGAAGCTCTTGTAAATTAGCTTTTGTTTTTGTAATGGAAAGTAATGCAAACAAGAAAAGCTTTGAAAAGATTCTGGTAATCCTTTTAGCAATGTAGAGATGTGTGATGCATCTAGATAATCTCATCTATGTTTGCCAATTGCTCTTTCAAGTCCTTCATGCATGTCACATATCCACAGACTCATTTTCAGCCATACATACATCCTCAAGTTCCTTCCTCAAGTATGCACACATGCTTCATTGCGCACAACATACAAAGAAGCAAGAGTGTCCCATGCCTATCTTGATGTAGAACATGATTGAATGTGTGGAACTATATGAAACATTAAAAAAAGCGCAATCAATGCATGAGCTTGAGCATCTTTTCCATCCCATCTAAGTTTCTCCTCTATAGATGGAGAAGGACTAACCACTATACTTGAAGAAGAAGCTCCATCTATGACAGTAGACTATGGAATGGAAGAACCTGAGGTCTTCGATCTACATCTACCACTATGTTCCAAAGTTGTTTTGCAACAAGAACATGCTTCATCATGTAAGAACACATTGGACATTTCCTCCCATCAAGCTTATATTCAGCTTGAAGCATGCCAAACAAGTCATGGTTGCCCGCCATTCCACTAAAGAACAAGAATGTGAAAGAATCTTTACTTTAATGAAAGATAAAATGAATGATGGAGTTTCAGCTCATAATCCATCACTCTAATGGCGATTCTCATTGCACGAATGGCTTCTAAATGGGGGTAAAACATTAATGGAGCTAGTGGAAATGCTTCTTGGCTGTTGAAAATCACTCTTCTATGCTTTGAAGTCGATTTGCATTATTAAAAGTGCATGCACACTACGAGGTGAAAAAAGTATATCTTTAGAGGGAGCTGAACCTACTCATATACCACTATTGGGTGTGTGTTGAACTGTGATAGACACACAAGAAGCACACATAAGGAGCATAAATGTAGCAAGACACATAGGGAAGATGGATGGCTGGAATAGCTCTCTCTATTGGGAATGTTCAGAACTAAAGTAAGAGTTGAATAGTATCCCTAAGTACAAAGTACCACCACATATGAGTGTATCAGGTATGTGGTAACATGGGGAAAAAACCTCTAGCGAGCACTAGAGTAAAAAGTGCCCATGTATAGGGAAAAGATTCCATCAAAGCTACTCAAGGAACACATAAGTGTAAAATGTCACACATGTCAAAGAACTCAATATCCAATGTGCAAAGATGAGATGTCATTGAGAACCATGATGGGAGAATGCACATTCTCTAAGTGGGGAATATATTTTGTAGGTCCTATTAATCCCCTAGCTAAGAGCTCACATGCCAAATATATCATTGTCCCAATAGATTAGCTTACCAAATGGTTAGAGGTGAAAGCGACGAGAGAATTATGCACAACATATGGTTAAAACGTTTTTTGAGAATGTATTCCCAAGATACAAATTGCCAATCAAACTATTAAGTGATCATGGAACCCACTTCTTGAATCAGGTCACTAAAGATCTTTACAAGATTTCATGGTCATTCACAAGAAGTCAGCTCCCTACCACACCTAGGCAAATGAACAAGCCGAAAGCAAAAATAAGATCCTCTGCATTGTCTTGAACAATCTTGTAAATAACTAACAATCGGATTGGGGCAAACAACTTCATAATGATGTTTGGGTGTATCAACTTTCCTACAAAATGGTACTTAATTCCATCCTCTTTCAGATGGTTCTCGGCAAAAACAATGTGCTTCCATTAGATTTCTTGATACCCATACTCAAGATTGCACAATTACATCAATGAAAAATCCACGAGATATCCTGCAGGATCTTTGATTTAGAATGATTAGGTGAAACTAGATAGCAAGCAACAATGTGCATATACACGCGTGAAGGATAAAGGATTAAAAGCTGGTGATTGATTTTTGGTGTACACATTAGAGCAACATGCATGAGATTCAAAGAAATGAGGCTATGTAGCCATGATTATCAATAGAATATTGAATAGTTATTAGTCCAATTATCCACCCTAGAAGGAGATGTGTTGCCATATTACATTACTGGTTCTCAAGTCAAGCTCTATCAAAAACCTTTGACATAAGAAATGTTGACGCAACTCAACATGGCTAAGAAGTGCAACGATGAAGAGAAAAGGATACGAGACAAAGCACAGGTAGAAGCCTTACAATGTATTAGAAGGATGAAATTAAGAAGACAAAGCTTAGACAAAAAAAGGCTCAATAATGATCTTTCTGACTCTCAACCCCATAAATACCACATGGCAATGTGCTAGACCCAAAGGAAACCCTCTCCTAGGATTATTGATCGATGAACATTTATTTTAGTTGATTTTGGACAAGGTATAACGTTCAAAACCATCAAATCATTGATTGATTCAAGAGCAACTACTAGTGCAATACAGTATTCCTAGTTTTAAGACATGAATTTGAAAGTGAATCCTATTGAGGCTTTCCCTGTAGGACTAGGAGCCATGGAGACCCCTTGTATGGATGAGATGGAACTTCCTTTCTCAATTCAAGATGTCCCTATGATAGGAAAGTTGCTAGGATGCCACAATGAAGACCTCATGAAGTCTCTCATCTTGGGACAAGATTGGATCTATGATCATGTAGTCAATGTAAACCTAAGAAGTCAGATTCTTGAGGTTTGGGTTTGCAAACAAGAGGATTAGACAATTCCATGGTCACTGATCTAGGTTCCACACAAGCTTTTAAATCATATAAGATTAATCTTAGAAATGTTCATATATTTCAGTAGTGGTGTGTGAACACACTAGGACCACTAGAGGTACTTTTTTCCCTCTTTAGAAGCTTTTTCCCCCCAACTTGTATATATGCATATAACCCTAACATGTTATTTATCTTTGTACATTCTCTTGGTAATACATTCAGTATTGTGTGTTGTGCTCCAAGCTTCTTCTTCTTCCTTGTGTTGTTCCCATGCTTCCATAGACCTCAAACTCCAACAATTTGTATCAGAGTAGGTCACCACTTCATCTAGGGCATCATTGACAACCCTCCGATCATATTCTCAAAATCGCATGAAAATTGGTGAGCAATGCACTATCGCAATACCTACGCAAGAAATTTCATCTTTTTGTGCCAAACATATATATATATATGTTTGGGTTTGCCAATATAAGCACGTTGAAGTGTGCTACAATCTTAGCAGAACTTGATAGGGTAGTTTTGTTCAATGGTTTGAGATACAATCATTTTTTTGCATCAAGGTATTGTGGTCAATTGCCATGGCTGAAAGTAGTGATGTATTCTATATGTTGGATGTTGAGGATAAGTTGGCATTGTTCCCATTACCCATTATGGGCATATATGATGCATCATGGTTGCAAAAGGACTATGGAATATTGTGTAGGGTGTTGAAAAATGTCCTTCTACAGCTGCAAATATAGTTATTGAAGGTGATGCGAATGGCATTGAGAATGATGTTCTTCAAGTTCCTATTTGTGGTGTGGTTCTTGCTGCACCTACTATAGAGCAACTTTTTTGGGATGGTAGAGATGCTCAAGCACATGCATCGATAGCCTTGTCTATCAAACATGCCATTATTTCTCACATTCACTCCTGCAAAATAGCAAAGGATGCTTGGGATACACTTACCACTTTATACCATACAAGGAATGAGACCCTTGTTGCTTACCTCTGAAAATGGTTGAGAGATATGAATGAAGCAGGTTCCATGGAAATTTTTTTGGAAAAGATTAAAGACTTGAAGGAGTAGTTGATTTCTACGGATGAAGTCTTACTAGATAGTTCACTTGTGCATACTTTTGTGAATGGTCTTCTAGATTCATATTAGAGTTTTTCTTCTACTCTCTGATTGATGATGAAAGGCAATCCAAATGCCTTAACATTTGAGTAGTTAGTCTCCGTTCTATTGCAGGAAGATTAGTCTACAGAGAAAGGTCCATTATGCATGTTATAGATCAAGCTTTCTTGGCTAGTCAGAAGGGCAAAGGTAAATAGAGCTCATCTACTACTAAGCAGAAATTTTCTAATTCTACACAATAAAAAATGGATGATACAGATGAGAAGAAAAGAGACTGGCAAAAATGTTTTTGCAAATACTGTAGAGGAAATGATTATGTCATGAAGAGTTGTCCAAAACTAGCTACAAAAGAGGCTAGAATGGTTGTTACAGAGGCCTCTACACCCAAAGCAGAGTCTTCAAATCTTGTGTAGAATGAAGAATGGGCATTTACTACTATTTGCAGTTATGTCCCATCTTCTCATGAATAGTGTATGCCTCCAGTAGACTCTATTGTTTAGTACTTTGATAGTGGGGAAACCAAACATATTACCTCCTAATGTAGTTCATTCACTTCACTTGAGCCTTCCCCTATAGGGAATACTATCACATGCCCCAACAACTCCTCTTATCCTATTATGGGAGTTGGTAAGATCATTCTTAGTACTACTAATGGTAGTTCTTTTACATTGTCGGAGGTTTCATTTGAGCCAGGGATGAAGAAAAATCTATTATCAGTTTTAGCATTAGCCAAGATTAGATTGGTTGTGAAATTTGTTGATGACAGATGTATAGTTTATGACCTCCCAAATGGTGATATCATTATTGCTTCTAGCATTTTATGTCATGGGCTGTATAAGCTCATAGATTATGCAAAACCTATGAATGATTCAGGATGTGCAGTTGAAGATTCTCAGGCTATGTCAGATGCAAAGCTTTGGCATGTACGCTTTGGTCATCTGAATTTTGCTAGTTTGCTATGCCTAGAGAAATCTGAAATGGTTTACTCTTTACCCAAACTTGAGGCACCTGGTAAAAATGTATGTGAAGGCTATACTTTTGGGCAAAATGTAGTGTTCATCCTTCCCAAAAGATGGTTCAGTATGAGCTATTAGGAAAATTGCAGCTTGTTTACAATGATGTTTGTGGTCCTATGCAAATACCTTCTTTTAGGAACTACCTTTACTTCATGACTTTCATTGATGATTTTTCGAGGCATGCATGGGTATATCGATTGAAAGCAAAGTTCAAAGTTTTTATGTGCTTCAAAAAATTTCTAGTTTTGATTGAAAATATGTCAGCATGTAGAATGGGCACCTTTTGTTCTGATCAAGGGCGGGGGATCGGAATATATGTCTTCTAATTTTAATGCATTTTTGTTTGAACATGGGATAAAACATCAATGTACAGTGCCATATGCACCTCAACAGAATGGAGTAGCTAAAAGGAAGAACATGTCACTCATGGAGATAGTGAGGTGTATGGTCAAGAGTCAGGCTTTACCACATAGTTTCTAACTTGAGGTTGTTATGTGTGCAACATATGTACTTAAGAAGTGTCCCACTAAAGGATTTTAGTCTATTAATCCATATGACCATTGGCATGGCTACAAGCCATCTATTGCTTATCTCTGTGTCTTTGGTTGTTTGTCATATGCATTAGTGATTGAGCAACAATGCAAAAATTGGATGATAAAGTAGTGAAATATATTTTTGTCGAGTATAGGTCTAAAAGAAAAGGCTATTATCTGTCTCATCCATAGACTAAACACATTTTGGCTAGCCGTGATGTTTTTTTGTGGAAGATGCAATTCAATTAGCTCCAAAGATGTGTATGAAACGTTGCTACCTCTTTTTAGAGGTGGGTAGTCTAGTGGTCATCCAAATGAGGTAATGTCCAGCCTTTTATGATGATGCAGATCACTCCATTTTTTATGCTGATTTACATGATGCACTTGTTCATGAGAGTTCTAATATAAAGGAGAAAAAACTATGCTTAAATGGCTAGTGTAGACTTTGTGAGGTAGAAACTTAGATGCACCTCTACCATATCATACTTTTTCAGGCTCTCATAAAGCTTCTTTTGCATAAGATTTCTATATTATTGTTGCCTCTAGTCTTTGTGATGAGAGTGAGCCTTTTTCATTTAATGAAGCACAAAATTCAAAAAATTAGATGGTTGCTATGGAATCAGAATACGATGCTATTATGAAAATGGTACCTAGTCTTATGTGACTTGCGTCTTGGCAAGAAGGCCATTGGTACTAAGTGGGTATGCAAGTTGAAGTGTAAGCATGATGGAACAGTTGACAGATATAAGGCTATGCTTGTTGAAAAAGGTTATTCTCAAGAAAGAGGCATTGATTTTGATGAGACCTTTGCTCGTACATGCCAAATGACTAATTTTCTAACATTTCTGCCCTTGTAGCTCATCATGGTTAGAATGTACATCATTTTGACATTAAAACTGCATTTCTCAATGGTGACTTGCATGAAGAAGTGTATATTTTTAGCCCTATGGTTTTGTGCAGAATGGGCATGAAAACAAAGTGTGCAGGTTCAAAAGGGCATTATATGTTTTGAAGCAAGCACCACGTGCTTGGTATGGAAAGATACATGCCTACTTGATTCCACATGGTTCTGAGAATAGTCCAACTAAGATCACCTTATATGTTAAGCTTGCAACTAATGTGCCTCTGATCATTGTTGTCTATGTTGATGACATGCTAATCATTGGTCCTAATGAGAATCATATTGATGATTTTAAAGCTGATTTGCATGACTCATTTGAGATGTCAAATTTGGGGCATTTGCATCATTATTTGAGCATTCAATTTATGCAAGTTGTTGGTAGAATATCTTTGTGTCAAGAAAAATATATTGACACATTATTGTAGCATTTTGGACTTGAAGAATGCAAACCTATTGCCAATCCTATGGAAAAAAGTGTCTTCATGATGTTGGAGATCTATTTGATGCTATTCTGTATCAGGAGGCTATTGGATGCTTGATTTACTTCTGCATTACTTGGCCAGATATTTAGTTTGTTGTCTCAGAGATGAGCGACTTTATGCATTGCCCAAGTGTAAAGCATTTGCAGGCAGTTAAGCGCATCTTTTTCTACTCGAGTGATATCTGGATACTTGGACTATTTTATCCCAAGGGGGGAGCACTACTTCCACATTTACATGCTTCTTTTAACTCTGATTGGGTTGGCTATGGCACTCCTGTGTCCACTAGTGGTGTTTGCTTCATGCTTGGTAGCTCATGCATATCTTGGTTGAGCAAGAAGCAGCCTACTATGGCCCTTATAGATGTGAGGCTAAGTATAGGGTAGCTTTCACAATGATTGTTGAGTGTGTGTGGCTCAGATGCCTTATGGCTGATTTGGGTGTTGGTCAGTCTTCTACCACCACCATCTTTACTAACAATCAAATTGCATTGGCAGGTTGAGGAACCCTGTGTTCCATGATTGCACTAAGCACATTGAGGTGCACTATAATTATGCCATGGAGAGGTTCTCTGCTAGAGAGATGAGTTTGGCATTTGTGCCCACATAAGAGAACACTGTAGACCTTTTCACAAATGCTCTACCTATGGAGAAGTTTGAAGCTTTCTGCAAAGCTTTGGGCTTACTTCCTTTAGTGGATTGATACCACATATCTACACACTTTCTTATACATCAGTGCCAAGTCCTTATTCACCACATCACTCCGAGGGGGATTTATTAATATATTTTGGCAATGATATGTGTGAACATACTAGGACTATAGGGGCACTTTTTTCCCACTTGAGGAGGTTTTTTCACCTCGACTTGTATATATGCCAATAACCCTAATAGGTTACTTATCTTGGTACATTCTCTTGGTAATACATTCACTATCGTGTGTTGTGCTCCAAGCTTCTTCTTCTTCTTCCTTGTGTTGTTCATGTGCTTTCACATACCTCGAACTCCAAGAAAAAAAAGATGTTGTATGTGCCCAAAGCTTTATGATGCAAAAAAAATTCAAATCTTCAGGAACATGCTCAAGAGCAATTGGATCTCCCTTCTATTCCAAAGCCAAGCATGGTTGTAGTAGCTCAAAAAAAGAGGCAAGCCAAGTAGCATAAGAAGACACGTGCATCAAGAAGACCCACAATGTAGGAAAAAAAGAGGTTCTTGGCATGAAGAAAATCTAGATTCGAATAGGTTAGCAACATATTGGCCTCTTTTAGTCAAAACCTCACCTAAGATGCTGATGAGAAATAAAAATCATTGAGCAATAGTCCAACGAGGCATTCCATCTTGAAGAACACTCCAAATTTGGATACCAAAGTAGTGATGAAGGTTGATCACAATTATGCATAAATGTGGGTGCCTAAGACATGTTTGCAAGCTCAGATGTTTTCACAGGAGTTCTTAGATTCTAGTCGATCACAGTCCATCCCCATCCCCTAGAAAGATACACAAAAAGTTGTTGTAATTGAGTCATCATGTAAAGTTTTTCCTAGAAAAACTTGGAATTGGGTACCTAAAAATTCACATAACGAAGCAAGGACACCATCAAGAGCCATGTGTAAACCTAAACACCAATCTTGTAATCCCATAAGGGAGTTTTGGAAAGTCAAGCATTACCACCTAAACCAGCCTCGTAATATACTTGTACACTATTAGGAGTGTACGAGTTAATGCATTTCATGAGTATGCATTTAGGCTCCGCACTAACTAACATTCCCACTACATCACACACTCATTACTCACACAATCACTTACTCCACACATAAGGATCAAGGGAGACATGTTGGTATTGTAAAGCAAATAAGGCCTCATCAAGTTTTTTTTAATACAATACAAATATGTTCTTCTTATTCTAGAAGATTGACAAAGAGCATCACTCGTATTGTAAATCATGGCTAAAGCAAGACCCAATTCCCAACTCACTGACATCATTAACCTACACATTTCAGAACCTACCACTAAAAGCTGAGTAGGATTCAAGCATTTGAGAGTCATTCCAATTCAAGATGCTCCTATTGGTCAAATAGAATGGGTAAACACTCATTCACATTGTTTCAATGAGTTAACTAGACCCCATGGAGGAATTGCCCATATCTAGGAGTCCAAGTGTGAATTCAGCAACATTTGGGGTAGATACTAGTACTTCACCCATGAATTTGAGTAGGTCTAAACTACATCAAAGCTATACACCATTTGGTAGAGAGCTTGGTTGGCAGACTATTTCGGTTAATAATTGCCCAAGCCAAACTTCATGAGATGTTGCTATTTGATTTACACTTTAAAAGCAAGTAGAGATAAGGATGTCTCAGGCACCTTTGTGATTCCTTCCATGTCACAACAATGAGATGAAGAAGTTCAAGCTCGCCTTAAAATTAGTAAAAACATGCTACGTATGCATGTTTCCTCAAATAGGAGCCCCTAGCACTAGAAAATATGAAGAGTAGGAATATAACGAAGTTAAGGGATATGGCAGCCACGATGCCAAATATTTTTCTGCCACTTAGGATGTGCATGCAACACTTTGCTTTTCCCAAACAAGATCATTTACTTAGTCCCACAAGTGGATATGGTTCAATTTATATTTGGTTGACACTACAAGATTGACAATCAACCTCAAAATCTAGATCATTGAACAACTTTATGCAGCAAATAGCTAGTGGTTTTGCAAGCCTATATTGAAAGGGTGTTGTGTCATATCATGTATTTCCTAAAGTGTCTATTTTATCATGTCCAATCAAGAGAGCCCTAACCTAGTCAAGGCTTCAATTATTCAAAAATCAGAAAGCCTTTGCACCCCAACCAAAGAGGATGAGAGGAATAATTCCTTGTGCACAACCACAAGGTGCAATAATGACTCCAAGCATCTCTTCCATGGGGGAAAGACTTGTGCATCCATTTCGGATTTGCATTCCCAAATGCAACACCGATGGAGCCTCCACTGCACAACCAACTGCCCCACCTTCGCCCCCTCAGTTTGAGTTCCAAGTACTTATCGAATTAGAGGAATTATGTAATTTTTATTTTGAGTAGGCTCTTCAAAATATTGCCTTGAAAGATGTAGACATAGGATCCACAACAAAATATGAAATAGAACAACATATAGTTAGGCAAGAGGAACAACAACGCACAGTAGAAGAACAACAACATTATGATGAAGATCAACAAGAGACACAAGAGCAAGAAAAAGATGAAGAAGAAGAAGAAGAGGAAGGAGCACATGCCTACACAATGCAACTCAGAGGACTAAGACAAATGATGGAAAGCGTTCAAGCTAGATGCCAACTTTCAATGCGAAAAAATTGCATACTCATGGAACAACTCAAAGCTAAAGAAGTAGACCAACAATTCATTGAATCATTATGAGCTTTAGTAGAGATTTGTGGTCTCATAGAAGAAATTTATCATATGTTGCAAAGACCTGGAGTTTAGTACGATGAGCAACTCATCCACACCCCACAAGGATCAGTTAGTCACAATCGAAGCCATCACCACATCCATGCCTTTAACCATTGTAGCAAACATTGATCTTACAACAAAAACCCATGTAAAAACCCCTCCAATGTTTCCCCTACCCATTCCATCCCCCATTAGAACCCTTGGGCCTCAACCCATCATCATCATAGAAGTACTCGCTCAACTTGGAGAACCCATTTTCCATACCCCACTTCACTCAACCCCTAGGATTGAGGAAGTAGTGCTCATCATAAACATAGCCGCTACAATACCCACTTTTATATTTCACAACCCTATT
The DNA here is from genome assembly GCA_020310875.1 of Ceratopteris richardii. Lineage (NCBI taxonomy): Eukaryota > Viridiplantae > Streptophyta > Polypodiopsida > Polypodiales > Pteridaceae > Ceratopteris > Ceratopteris richardii. The sequence continues at coordinate 9,810,024 of CM035423.1, forward strand.
TCTCAGTTGCCACTCTTCACATCCATCACAAACCCATTATCCCATACAAGTACATTGAATTTGTGGTCACCCAACCACTCAACCAATTATAGCTTCCTACCCACCTGGCCAGCCATATTCATACATGATGCCATACATATCTCCTTTTTCCTCCACATTTCAACCCCTACCATCTGAACCCTCCTTTTTTGATTCACTTGATCTTTCAGGGAGCAATGTCTAATATATTTACCCCCCAAAACCCCTATATCTTCAACATTTTTATCAAGCACTGCACCCACCATACCAACTTTTGTGGTGGACACATCACCCATAACCACATCCAATTCAATTAACATTTAACCACCCACTCCACCTTCACCACCATTCACACTTTCACATTCCCCAATCCCCCCTCCATCTACATCATATCCACTCCCAACACCATTCTCCACAACATTCACTCTAAATACTTTACAAACCACATCCACCATACATCTCCCCATCATAGATTCGAAAATCACTTCTATGATGAATTGTGCCAATAAGGTGAGGCACAAATATAAATAGTTAGAAAAACTCAATGAAGTCCTCCATAAGTGTTCTACACACTTGCAAGAGTGAATCTCTGATATGCTGACAAGCAATGTTGTGTTGTTGGATCAATACAATTCTTTACAGATCTCTCACAATGCACTAGAATAAAAGATTTAGAAAATGGACCAAGAAGATATAAAAGTAATAGAGAACCATCTACAAATACACCTTGAACGTAATGCAAAAGCTTCAATGCAATATGGTGTTAGTACATAGACATCTAGCAGCTGTACATAAGGAGAATAAAAGATTACAACAAGAAAAGCATGAAACCTAGAGGGTGCAATTGAGAACACACCTAATGTGCCAAACAATCCATCTAAATTCTAGGTTGTTCCCCCAGAGAACATTTATCACATTTTGAAAGAATATGCGAATTCTTTTGAATCACATGAAAAATTATCTGAGGAAGTGGCTCAACTATGATAGCAATTGACAACACCACCTCAACCAGTTCCACAGGGAGACAACTGTAACCTTTGTATGAAGAGGCATATGAACCACATTCAATACCTGGTAGTCACATAAACAAAGAGGTTCAAGAGAAATTTGAAGCACCAAGACCATGCTGTTCAAACAGGTTGAAGACATTGGTCGAACACATGACGCAAGAGTGGCCATTTTGATACAAGTTATGGCAAACATAGAGGAAACTCTACTACACACCTCATCACCATCTATGAGCTTCAACACCAACCACATTTTGTTGTGCTAGTAGATTACAATGTAGAGATGAAGCATGTCATTGTCAAAGATCCAACATTTGCCTCACAATTTCAATCGAAAGACATTCCAGAACAAGCTCACAGATGTATTATCTTTCAACTAAACTTGTGACAACATTTACTCGAGACTTACCTAGAGATGATGCACACGTGATCACATGCCTTGTTTCATATTTTATATAACCCATGTTATGGTCCAATTCCAAGGAGGTGCTCATGGCCAGCCTTTGCTATCAAAGTCAGGAAAGATACAAAGTGTGTAGATTGGCTCATGACCCACATCTTACACCACCATAGGGAAATCGAGCCGATCTACACATACTGGCCTACATGATCTCCACAATCACACATAGTGGCCTACATGATCTCCAGAATTAGCCATTGGATACCTAGCCTCAAGTCTATGCCAGATGTAGCTACTCAAACGACACTCAAAATAATTGAATTGATGAGGGTAATATTCAAGACATTCTAGCATGTGAAAGCTCCATGTATATTTGCACCTTGCTTCAACGATGGAAACTTTGATTTAGTTTACAACATGAGTACCATGCCTCCTCTAAAGACTATGTATGCTTGGCATGCTTGCATCAAGTACCTGCTCGCATACTACAAACAAATTTCCAAAGAGATGTTTTTGATAGGCTTCTAGGAATACCATTCCGAGGTATTCATCTTCAAACCCACTCACGTATTTTAGTTATTCCAATTCAAACAAGCTTTGCATTCAAAACAATGCCCCACTTGTAAGTCCTAGGTGCAATTGATTGGGAGCAACTAAAGTTAGATCTTGCACATGGACTTCCATTACAAGATCATGAGCTAACATCCCATGTCCTTCAATAATACATGGAACAACCCCTTCAACAAAGGTCTATGAGGGAAGATAGAAACGAGACAGGGGCGAGTGTTAGGATCCAAGGAGGACTTACCAAACAAGGAAGCCTCAGAAAAGAAGGATAGCAAGAGATACAAGGGCTCAGACACATGAATGAGTAGACAAAGTAGTCAATGTAGATCGAGCAAGGAATAGGCCTAACTATTTTTCAAATCAATCATTCAACAAATAATAATTTTCATCACTGTAGCTCATTTTAATACTTGTTTTTTATGTTTTTGCCCCCTTTTTTTTACAAGAAAAAGAGTCGTCAAGGTTGAGGAGTAATAAAATAGCCCATGTATCAATTTTCATAATTTTTATAGCTGGTTTGAGCCTTTAAAATAGCTTAGGAACTTAAGTTTTAACTAGGCTACACATTAGGTCTGAACTAGTCAAAAACTATAAAAGGAGCTAGAGAGCTCACGTTCGAGGTTGGATGATTTGAGATTGATCTTTCCTTTGATCATTGTATACTTTCTTTGATTTCTTAAGGAGAAGATTTCATTGTTCTACTCTTTGTTCTTCCTTGTGTGTGTGTGTGTACATGTGTGCATTCTCTAGCGCTCTTCACTCACTCACTTGTGCACTCCTATAGCTCACAATAATCATACTATCCTCAGATCTCCATACATTGACATTTGCTATGTTTTTCTCCTCCATATTGGTACTTCCATTGTGCTAGAGTGACCTTCACCAAATGACTCCTATGCCCTATGCCTAGAATGGTAGACCCATGATGACACCTTCAACCATTCCAAGTGGTGAATTTCTTTAAAAAATAATATGATGCATTTATTGATCCTATGATCATGGAAATTTATGTAAACAAGTCATGGCGGCAAGAAAAATTAATAGATTTTCAATCAATATGAAGCATTTGGCTTAATGCTTTGAGGAGCTAGAAATTTTCATGGTTTGAACCACTCATAATTGAGATCTTCATGAATGTAGAAGCTCTTGTGGAAGACTTCATAGGTTATTTTTCCAAATGAGGGGTTAAACATGACTTGAAATTAATAATAAGTTGTAGATAAACACTTTAAATACTATGTAGTTAGATGTCCATTTGGTCATAGTCAACTAGAGAAGAAGTTAATCTCTCTATTCCTAGAGGGATATAACAAATGGAAAATTTATGGTCACTGGTATATATTTTTAGGCTCAATACGTTCAATGAATGTTCCATAGAATGTGTGAACTTAGGAGACAACCTTGTGGTTGAGCTTAAGATTTCACCCGCTGACACCAAGAGTGAAGCCATGGCTTCCTCTAATTAAAAGAAATCTTCAATGGAAGAAATTGTGGACATGGTATTAAAGAAGCTTCAAATGGAATAGGCAAAAAAGCAACACAATGTGGCTTATGGCCAATAACCACAACTTCTTAGCAGATCCTAGCACCGTAATGGGGATCATCCCACTTCCATGTGCAATAAAGTGATCAATTATCCATAGGCAAATTATAATAGAATGCCTCAACAACAGTACCAATAGATACAAAACTAGATTAGGAAAAAACATCAACCTAGGGGTATGTGTCCTCCTAGAGATGCATATGGAAACCCTACACAAGAACAATAACAGTACTATAGAGGACCTTACTTCGTGCAACTTAGGTACAATCAACACAATCAAGAGTCTTTGGAGCAATAGCTACCTCTACCTCCACAAGTTGTGTCAGTCAAGTATGATGAGGATAATATTGAAAGGGTGATCATCCGAGTAGAGCCAACCTAGATACTAGCCCTACATATTCTAAAACATACCCATATGATTGGCTCAAATACCTAGAAGATACTTACACTAAAGGTAAATGGTATCAAGAAGAAGCCTATTGTTCTACAAGTGTTAGTGATAAACCCACTTGGACTGATTAATTTAGTGTACGTATTACAGAAGTGAAAATATCTTCGCAACAACATCAAACTAAGAACTCTAACTAGCAATACCACACCAAGGACAGAGGTGGAGTATGTCTGCACCCAACCAACCCCTCCAATATATAGCTTCAAATCCAAAGAGGTAACTAAACCACAATAAGATGTGCATCTTCCATCAGATGGTCCTTAAGGTGATCATAAGGTTTCCAAGCCTAGGAAATCACATGTCTTCTTAAAGGATTCCTCCAAGCTCTCACTTACAAGCCAAGTGGTTAGGAGAAGGTTCTAATTAATCTATACAAAGGTACTCAACCTTAATAAAATTAACCCTAAGGTTCCAGGAACTTTAAATAGGGGTAAATAGTCAATACATTTTGAGGGTTTCAAACTTAGAAACCCAAGGTTGTTACCCCTTATACCCATGTAGTTATACGAAATTCATCCTTCTTGACTGTAAAAGCATTTCTGTCTCTAGAAATGAGTAGAGATATACACCTTGGGGTACTTCCCCTACCCCATGATCAATATTGTTTATCATTAGCCTTCATCACTTTATTTTTCCTCTTTATTTTAAAGAAAAACCTTTCTCATTTGAATTTAAAGAGGAGAATCCATGTGTGGTATGATCCCTGCTTGGGTCATTCAAACCTCATCTAATTTTGCAAGTGAAAAGCTGAATCGAACTCAAAATATGGAAAGAATGGCAAGGGTGGAACAAAACATCCCTACTTATTTCACTCTTTTTAGCTTAGTGGAAATGAGGCCCCAAAAACATGTGAATTAGGTAGATTATAAATCATTCTAGTTGAATTGCTATCTTGTTCCATCTCAATCAAACCTAATAGAATAGGTGGAAACTATTTTCTAGCTTAAGAAGTTGTTATTATATTCATTTGTCCAATCAAATCCTATCTTGATCCAAAACAAAAGATTATTCTTTCATAATCTCTACCCAAATCATCTTTCCTTGATCTTCCTAGATGTGCACATGCTTTGTATGGTTTGTTTAGTAAAATGGGTGGATTTATTTCTTGTAATTCACCTCCAAATAGGAAATCAATCTTATTAGAGGGGAATCTATTCCATAATCCTTGTCCAAGAGTTAAAATGTTATAGGTGGATTATCTATTTAATCTTTGAAAGCAGAAATGGTGATTTGTATGCCTCTATGACCCTTGTAAGATGGTTCATGCATTTCTTTGATGAAAAAATATTTAAAAGCTTGGGTTATGCATAATCTATGTTGAAAATAAAGCAAACCATGATGAAATGCATATTGTTCATCAGATAAAGATGCACCAATGGTGGAAAATACAAATTAGATGCATAAATGGAAATCATTTCTTGAAAAAATGAATTTGGATGGCATAAATATTATGCAAAACAATAGAATGTGATGGAAAACGGCTAAGAGCATCAGCTACAACATTAGCTTTACTAGGTTGATATTGGATTATGGGTTGGAAATTTTGAATGAATGAAGCCCATTTAAGATGCCGATCAGAGATTAAGGGTTGATTTAATAAATGCTTAATAGCCTATTGGTCGACTTTGATTAAGACCTCAGAGCCCATAAGATAGTGTTTTCGAATTTGCAAAGCATGCACAACCGCTAACAAATCTTTATCATATGTCCTATAATTCTTTTGTGAGGGCTTAAGCTTCCTACTCTCAAATACAATAGGATGATCATTTTGCATTAAAATAGCACCTATTCCTGAACCACTAGCATCAGTAACAACATGAAAAGGTTGTGAAAAATCACGTCGCTGTAGAATAGGTGCATGTGAAAGCGCCTGTTTGAGTTTTTCAAAGGATTATTGTTGGGTAAGTCCCCATGCAAATTTTTTTTTTCAATAATAAAGTAAGAGGTAGTGCTAAATAAGAAAAATTTTGAACAAACTTCCTTTAGAAACTAGCCAACTGTTGATAAAATACTTCCAATAGTGTTTTTTCACAATGTCATGTATATAAGAGCTTGAAACTTTGTAACACTCAGGAAGAGTCTTCCTGTAGTGACCCAGGAGTATCCAACCCCAAATTGAAAAACGAAATCCTTGCTTTTGTATAGAAAAGATCATTGTAAAGAAATCGTGACTTTCTCCAGGCAAGAAATCGCGATTCTATCCAAAGTGGTATAAAAGCCAAAACTGTGAAGGATTTTGGGCCATTTTGCACTTGTATCTTTTTGTTCGAGATAGATGTCTTCAGAAGCACACGAACAACACAAGGAAGACGAAGAAGCTTGGAGCACAAACACACAATACTGAATGTATTACTAGAGAATGTACAAAGATAAGTAGCTCATTGGGACAATAGGCATATATACAAGCCGGGGGAAAAAAACCTCCTAAAGAGGGAAAAAAGTGCCCTGGCGGTCCTAGTGTGTTCACACACATCACTACCTAAATATATCAACAAATCCCCCCTAGGAGTGATGCGGTGAACAAGGAGCTGGCACTAATGTATAAGGAAGTGCCAAGCTATGTGGAAATCACTCCAAAAAAGGAAGTAAGCCCAAAGCTTTGCAGAAATCTTCAAACTTCTCCCTAGGTAGAGCCTTCATGAAAAGCTCTGCAATGTTCTCCTGCATGGGCACATATGCCAAGCTGATCTCCCGATCAGAGAACCTCTCCCTGACATAGTGATAATGCACCTCAATGTGCTTAGTGCGAGCATGGAACACAGGGTTCCTCGCAACTGCCAATGCGCTCTGACTGTCAGTGAAGATGGTGGTGGCAGAAGACTGGCCAACACCCAAATCAGCCATAAGGCGTCTGAGCCACACACACTCAACAGTCGCTGTGAAAGCTGCCCTACACTCAGCCTCACAACTGGAAGTGGCCACAGTAGGCTGCTTCTTGCTCAACCAAGATATACATGAGCTACCAAACATGAAGCAAAGACCATTAGTGGACACACGAGTATCCTAGCAACCAGCCCAATCTGAGTCAGAAAAAGTATGCAAATCTGGCAGTAGTGATCCTCCCTTGGGATAAAACAACCCAAGTAGTCGAGTACCACTCAAGTAGTGAAAGATGCGCTTAACCGCCTTCCAATGTGTGACTCCTGGGCAATGCATAAACCTGCTCATCTTTGAGAAAACAAACTGAATATCTGGCCGAGTAATGCATAAGTAAATCAAGCATCCAACAGCATGCTGATAGAGAACAACATCAAATGCATCTCCAACATCATGAAGACTCAATCATAAACCTGTCTCCATAGGAGTGGCAATAGGCTTACAATCTTCAAGGCCAAAACACTACAATAATGTGTCAATATATTTCGTTTGACACAAAGACATTCCACCATCAACTTGCATAAACTGAATGCCCAAATAGTGATGCAAATGCCCCAAATCAGACATCTCAAATGAGGCATGCAAATCAGCCTTGAAATCAGAAATATGCTTCTCAATAGGACGAGTGAGCAGCATGTCATCAACATAGACAACAATGATCAGAAGCACATCATTAGCACGCTTAACATATAAGGTGCTTTCATTTGGACTGTTCTCAAAACCATGTGCAACCAGATAGGCATGTATCTTCTTTAACGTGCACACCTGGTTTTCATGCCCTTTCTGCACAAAGCCACGGGGCTGAAAAACATACAATTCTTCATGCAAGTCACAATTCAAAAATGTTGTTTTAATGTCGAACTGATGTACATTCCAACCATGATGGGCTGCAAGTGTACAAATGCTCCGAAAAGTAGTCATACAACATGTAGGTGCAAAGGTCTCATCAAAATCAATGCCTTTTTCCTGCGCATAACCCTTTGCAACAAGCCTAGCCTTTTACCTGTCAACTGTACCATCAGGTTTACGCTTCAGCTTGTATACCCACTTAGTGCCAATGGCCTTCTTGCCAGGAGGCAAGTCACATAAAGACCACGTACCATTCTTCATTATAGCATCATATTCAGATTGCATAGCAGCCATCCAATTTTCTGAATTCTGTGCTTCATCAAAAGAAACAGGCTCATTCTCATCACAGAGACTAGACGCAGCCATAGCATAGCAATATGATGCAAGGGAGGCACTATGACAGCCTGAACGAGTACAATATGACAAAGGTGCATCTAATTTGCTGTCACGCAAAGTCTGCACCAGCCATTTTGGCATACTTTTTGCCTGCTCAATATCAGCTCTCTCATCAACAAGTGCATCATGTAAATCTGCATCAGAAATGGAATGATCTGCATCATCATATGAAACCTGCAAAGGCTGAGAAGTTGCCTCATTAAGACCAGCACTAGACTGTCTACCTGTAAAAAGAGGCATCAAAGTATCATACATGTCTTTAGAGCTAATAGAGGTCTCCTTAGTACATGAAAACAGTGGCTGAATAGCATCTTCCACAAAGACAACATCACGGCTAACTAGAATGCGTTTAGTATGTGGATGATACAGACAATAGCCTTTACTTTCAGAACTGTACCCAACAAAAATACATTTTATTTCCTTATCATCCAATTTTCTACGATGTTGTTCAGGCACTAGTGCATATGCCAAACAACCAAAAACACATAGATGAGCAACAGATGGCTTGTGGTCATGCCAAGCCTCATATGGAGTGATAGACTACAGTGCTTTAGTGGGACACCTGTTAAGTACATATGCTGCACACATGACAACCTCAAGCCAGAAACTATGTGGTAAAGCCTGACTCTTGACCATACACCTCGCCATCTCCATGAGTGACCTATTCTTTTTTTCAGCAACTCCATTCTATTGAGGTGTATACGACACTATACATTGGTGTTTTATCCCACGTTCAGCCAGAAATGCATTAAAATCAGAAGACATATATTCCCCCCCGCGATCAGAACAGAGGGTGCCCATTTTACATGCTGACATATTTTCAGCCAAAACCAAAAATTGTTTAAAGCACATGAACACTTCGAACTTTACTTTGAGTGGATATACCCATGCATGCCTAGGAAAATCATCAATGAAAGTCACGAAGTAAAGGTAATTTCCAAAAGAGGGTGTTTGCATAGGACCACATACATCACTATGTACAAGTTGCAATTTCTGTGTAGCCCGAACTAAACCATCTTTTGGAGAGGAGGAATGTTGCATTTTTCCCAAAATACAGCCTTCACAAACATGTTTTCCAGGTACCTCAAGTTTGGGCAAAGAAGACACCATTTCAGATTTCTGCAGGCGTAGCAAACTAGCAAAATTCAGATGACCAAAGCGTGCATGCCAAAGCTTTGCATCTGACATAGCCTGAGAATCATGAACTGCACATGCCGAATCATTCACAGATCTTTCATAGTCTATGAGCTTATACAACCCACGACATAAAATGCCAGAAGCAATAATAACATCGCCATTTGACAGATCATGAACTGTGCATCTATCATCAACAAATTTCACAACCAAGCCAATCTTGGCTAATGCAAAAACTGATAACATATTCTTCTTGATCCCTGGCACAAATAAAGCATCTGACAAGGTGAAAGAACTACCATCAGCAGTAGTCAGAATGATCTTACCAACTCCCATAACAGGATAATACAGTATTCCCTATAGGGGCAGGCTCGAGTGAAGAGAAGAAACTGCGCTGCAAGGTAATATGTTTGGTTGCCCCACTGTCAAAATACTGGCAAACATCTGAGTCTACTACATACATGCATTGATCATGAGACGATGGGTCAAAACTGCAGACAGTAGTAAACGCCCATTCTTCTTCCTGCACAAGATTTCCAGACTCTGTTTTTGGTGTAGAGGCCTTTGCAACAACCATTCGAGCCTCTTTCTTCTTTGCCTCTTTAGCAACCAGTTTTGGACACTTCTTTATGATATGATCATTCCCTTTACAGTACTTACAAAACAATTTCTGCTTGTGTGATTTCTTCTCATCTTTATCTTCCTTCTTCGAATATGCAGAATTAGTAGATTTCTGTTTACAAGTTGAAGAGCTCCATTTTCCCATGCCCTTCTGACTAGCCAAGAAAGCTTGATCTGCAACTCGCATAATGGACCTGTTTTGCCTAGACTGATCTTCCTGCAATAGAACAGAGACTAACTCCTCAAATGATAAGGCATTTGGATTGCCTTTCATTATCAACCAAAGAGTAGAAGCAAAACTCTGATATGAATCAGGAAGACCGTTCAGAACGGTCTGCACAAGTGAGCTATCTGGTATAACCTCATCAGCAGAAATCAATTGTTCCTTCAAGTCTTTGATCTTCTTTAGGAAACTGTCCATAGAATCACCTTCATTCATGTGCTCACTCTCCAACTGTTTTTGGAGGTAAGCAACACGAGCCTCATTCCTAGCTTGGTAAAATGTGGTAAGTGTATCCCAAGCATCCTTAACTCTTCTGCAAGAGCGAATGTGAGGAATAATGGCAAGTTTGACAGACAAAGCTATCAATGCATGTGCCTGGGCATCTCTATCATCCAAGTGAATCTGCTCTATAGTAGCTGCAGTAGAAACAACAGCACGAATAGGAATCTGTGGAATATCATCTTCGACACCATCTTCATCAGCTCCAGCACCTGTATTTGCAGTACATGTAGTCAGAGGTGTAACAGGACGTCTTTCAACACCCTGCACAATGTTCCACAATCCTTTTGCAACCAATACATGTCGCATCATATAAGCCCATAATGGGTAGTTGGTACCATCCAACTTATCCTCAACAGCCAACATACGGAATACATCACTGCTTTCAACCATGGCCGGTGACTAAAATACCTTGATGCAGGAAATTGGTTGTATCTCAAAAAGTTGAACAGAACTGCCCAGATGAGTTTTGCTAGACTTGTAGCACACTTTGAGACGCTTAAACTAGCGAACAGAAATTGGTATATACTTTTGGCTCAAAAAGACGAAATAGCCTACACAAGCACTGCGATAGTGCGTTCGGAGGCCGAAACGTGCGAATCTGAGACTGCAAACGGAGGAGTGTCGACGGTACCCTAGATGAAGCGAGGACCTGCTCTGATACCAATTGTTGGAGATAGATGTCTGCAAAAGCACGTGAACAACACAAGGAAGAAGAAGAAGCTTGGAGCACAAACACACAATACTGAATGTATTACTAGAGAATGTACAAAGATAAGTAGCCCATTAGGGCAATAGGCGTGTATACAAGGGGGGGGGGAAGCCACCTAAAGAGGGAAAAAAGTGCCTCGACGGTCCTAGTGTGTTCACACACATCACTACCTAAATATATCAACACTTTTGCAGTAATGAGAAGAGTAGATCTTTTGGTTGTGATACCTGTGTCCTCTCTTATGTTCTTTGTCTTCCCCATGCTTAATGGAAGTGTTGTTGTGTTACTTGGTTGATTGTGAATCTGTGGATGTTGGTTCTACTTGATTATGAAGTCCTTGAGGAGTAAGTTCTGTCATGTTCATCTTTTGTAATCACTTTAGTGAAGTTTTCTAAACACGAATCTCTCTCACCTGCTTATAGGCTTGATTATTCCTTATTCCAATTCCATATTTGAACTTTACATGAAAAATGGCATGGAAAAGCCACTTGAATCACTTGATTTGGTGCTTTTGTGAGTGAGATATGATCATTTGAAGTTTCCAGTTTACATGTCTGTAGAAAGTCTGTTATTCAGAAATTCCTCTTTTAATACTTCCATCTTGCTTCATCATGTTTACTCCTTGTGGACCTTCATACAAGTATGCCTGCTTACATCCTTTGAGCATGATTGATGTGTGGTTTGTGAAGCACTAGTCTCTAAGCACCAATCGAGTTAGCTTGTTCTTGGATTAACAAATTAAAAAGGGAATCCCTTTCCTACTTCTTTGTCATCAAGTCCGTACTACTGCAATGGGACACAGACTTGTTGGAAGGTGAAGGTAAGGTTGTCAACATAGCTCTCTTTTCTAGTGCCATTGCCGAGGATGAGTTACCTAGATTGGCGTTGTCAAAACCATAAATAAGTAGCACTTTCCTCTTTACATTGAGACAAAATAGACTATGGGAGCTGCAAGATTGATGGAAGGTCAAGCGAGGTACGTAATTCTCATTTGATGCATAGTAGATCATGTGTGTGTGGCCCTTGTGAAGTTTTCAGTCACATTGAGGTGAAGGGATGGCACACTCAAAATGGTTACCCCTCGCTCATTGGTTTGAACTTTGCAGTTTCTTTTGATTAAGTCTTTTTTACCTCAATTAGGAGGACTTTTGAGATCAATAGTGATAGGAGAAAAGCTGAGAAAAGAAAGCACAAAAAATTTCTTTGCTTTTGATTATTTACATGAGAAAGTCACGACTTTCTATCAGGAAACCACGATTTTGTGTTTTGCAAATTTAAAAGCCAAAAAAATATAAAAACCATAAAATGCCAAAAGATAATAAAAGCCAAAAAATATGGAAAAATGAAAAGAATATTCACAACCAGCAAGAGGGAGTTGATAGAATGAAATGGGAAAGTATGATCTGTACCTATAAGAATTATGTCATCAACATATATGCACATGTAAGTGAACCCATCATCAGTTGCTTTAACAAAAAAGATACCATTTGCTTTAGATACTTGGAAACCAAGTTCTTTCAAGAACTTCACAAGTCTATAATTCCATGCCCTTGGGGCCAACATCAAATAATTCTTCTTATGTTAATTAAAGTCATATAATCATCTAACATAAGTCTTGGGAATTAAAAAATCACTTTTATAAAAAGAAATTTTCTACAATATAGGGTGCTCATTGTAAAGTTATACACTATAGGAGCATGTTATATGATATTGATACATAAAAACTGTAAAACACCGGTTTTGTATTTCAAAAAGCATAATGTATTATCATAAAAATATGCTACATGCCTTTGAACCAATAATTTTTGTATCTATCTCACATACTGCTTACCATCTCTATATTTCATTGAATAGCCATATTGCACTCTACCAAGAATAAAATTTCATCATTTAAGATACTCAAATAAAATTTTGATAATAAAAAATTAGTCATATTCGTACCATCATTTTGCAAAATACTTCATAGATGATAACACTATAATGGCACATATGAGATTAGTTTTATGTCATAAACCTAGTCAAAATAATTACAAATCTCTTATCATGGATAGAAAAGTGTTTAAGTATATAAAATAAGATATTTTATTGTATTCACACCAATGAAGTTGGATTGATCATGATTTTTATAAAAAATCAACACTAACTAAGTTCATTGTAAATTTTTGCACCAATACTAAAATTAGCATCATAAAATTAGGACATGAATCCTAAGGTTTTCTATCCTTCTATGAAAACTATATTTTTCTAGAAATATGCAACCCTAATGTTGATATCTTCCGTAGTTACATTTATAAATGCTTGCTTCTAATAATCTAGAAAATGCATGAAGTAAAATCTCCTTTTCAAGATATTGAAGTGTCCAAGTACAACACTACTATTAATGGGTATGGGCTTTTGGGTGAGTTTTAGTCCTAAATGGAAGCCATAGACATCATCCCATTAGACTTTCTATGAAATATATATGATGTCTATTTTATAACTAGTCTTTGATTCTTATGCCCAAGCACAAAAAGAGTATATAATCCCAAGACTTAAGCTGACTTCTAAAAGAGAACTAGCACAAAAGAGTGAATTCCATGACCGTGTAACATAAAGCATTCATGGAGAGTTGTCATTTGCACTATAATCATAATTCGATGTCTAATGCCCATACACCCTATAATGACCATACACCTTTATAATGACCATACACCTCATAATGCCCATACACTTTACAATGATCATACACCTTTATTCTATTATTGTTGTTGAGCTTCTATGTGGGATGATAAAACACGCCGATGATTATAAGGAATAATATAAGTTCTTTAAATGTTGTTTTTTTAAGTCCCTGTGATTCATATTGATGAGATTGGTCTCAAAAAAATTCACTGCAGCATTTTCCACTTATAATCCTTTCAAGATTTGTCAAAGCATTCAATGATCCGCAAATATCTAATGGAAAGTACTCTAATCAGGCAAACCCCCTTTCATGACTCCATAATATCGAATGGGAAGTACTTTCTAGTATGCCAACTGATACGGGCCTAAAGCAAATCGAGTATAGCGACTCTTCTACTGACTCTTCTTCTCATCGCACTTCGTTGACAAATGAAAGGTAGAGGAATCGTTCCTTGTGCATATCAAGAAGAAGCAAAGCTCTCAAGGCATGATGTCATGTACCTCTTGGTCCTAACAATTCATCTTGACATTAGAAGAACCTAGAAGAGACAAAGAAATGATGATTGTTCGATGTGCCCATGAGCTCTCAAGGCATGATGTCATGTACCTCTTGGTCCTAAAAATTCAGCTTGACTATAAAAGAACCTAGAAGAGACAAAGAAATGACCACTATTCAATGTGCTCATGGCTGTTGTGACTAGCCCCCATGCCTCCTCTTGGTAGCATGTCATGACTGATTGAATATGAGTCTTTGCAGCAAAACAATACATGGACTTTGGTCCCCCTTCCACCTTCTTGCAAACCCATAACATGCTGCTAGCTATCACTTTGGAAATTCCATCTCGATGGGACTCTAGCACGGTACAAATGCTGACTTGTTGCACGAGGGTACACTAAGGACCATGGCATTGTTCTCGAAAACTTTTTCTCTGATCAATATCCGGTTTTATATATTACATTCCTTGTCTCACTTCCTTTTTGTTACATTGTATGTTGATAATATCGCAATTCTTGGTTCGCATCAGGCTGACATTGATAAAGCCAAAGATGAACTTTGATCAGTGTTTAAATTAACTGATCCTAGAACCATTTCTATCTTCTTAGGTATGCAAATAATCCAAAATCAGACCGTTGGTGCATTATTTGCTCATCAACACCGTTATGCAAATGACCTTTTGCATTCTTTCGGGTTTGCTAACATTAAACCATTGTCCACACCTCGAGCGCTCAAGACCAACCACTTACAATATGATGACCTTCCGAACGATTCCTCCATGCCTAGTCATAAACTTGTTTGGCACCTTATTGGAAAGTTCCGTTATTTGGTTGCATGTACGTGGCCTGATTTGTGCTTTGTTGTTAATTTCTTGTCCCCTTTATGCATGCACCGACTCATAACCATTGGCATTAACTCAAGCATTGCATTCGGTATTTGCAATACACTAAAGATTTTGGTCTTTTATATTATAAGTCCTCCACTCCAGAGTCCTTCCATGCAATTCCATGAGCTGTCAAACTCTGATTTGGGGGTGGAAGGGCATGATATCAAGGAAACCTCCTGCAGGGGGAGTGTTTGTTTTTGGAGGAGCTTTTATATAGTGGTTTTCTAAGAAACAGGGGGAGTGTTTGTTTTTGCATGAGCTTGTATTTCGTGGTTTTTGCATGAGCTTGTTTTTGCATGAGCTTGTATTGTCGCTTTTCTGAGAAACAGGTTGCTGTAGCTTTATCCTCGGCTGAGGCTGCGTTTTTAGCCTTGGTACAAACGACAAACTAATGCATCTGGCTACATTTGGTGATGCACAAACTTCTCAGCGAGCTCGAAGTCATGACTCTATAATATCTAATGCGAAGTACTTTCTAGTACGCCAACTGATACGGCCTAAACCAAATCCAGTATACTGTATAGCGACTCTTCTGTGTACTGACTCTTGTTCTCATCCCATTTCGTTGACAAATGAAAGGTAGGGGACTCTTTCCTTGTGATGCATACCAAGAAGAAGCAGAGCTCTCAAGGCATGATGTCATGTACCTCTGGGTCCTAACAATTCATCTTGACTATAGAAGAACGTAGAAGAGACAAAGAAACGATCACTGTTCAATGTGCTCATGGCTGCTGTGTATGATTGATCATGACCCGTTGACCACCAAGCTCTAAGGCGACTTACCAGGAAGGGTTCTTAGCGAGCTCGAAGTCCAGATACCTCTGAAGGTACTGTTCAAGGCTATTTGTACAGCAGCATCGTCAGTGTCAAGACGACACAGACAAGCGACATCTCCAGGCCGACACGCTCTATATAAAGGCGAACCTAATGGCGTATGCCGTACCGGCTGCTGCATGCTGCACTCCACCTCCTGCCGCACCTCCCTATGGTTATGGTACGTTCACCTGTCCTCCATTTCTAGCCGCTTGGTTGGGTTTCGATTCGTAATCCATACTCTGATTTCATTTGTTTAGCTGTCGGTAACTTGCAACGGCATTCGCGACTTTCATATCCGCCTTCTCCTTCTTCTTCTTCTGGTTATACCTATTACCCACTTGTCGGATTGTATTTTGACGGTCTACTATGCCCGTCAGTTTTGATGGCTATTTACACAATCTATCTGTATTTTATATTTTTAATGTATTTTTTGAAGGTCAAAATTTTTTTGACTGTATTTTACGGTAAAAACTGGGCAAAACGGGCAATACGGCCGTCAAAAATCAACACATGAATCGCTTCTTCTCCTCCTCCTTCATTGTTTTACGTGAAACGCTGCTTATCTTTTATTCCAGGCAACCATATTTTGTGGTCTACTTACAACACTCTACGCGCGCATGGCAGGTGCTTTTGTTGCTCCTCCTCCCTATGGTGCAGTCGTCTTCCATCCCCCTCCGCCGGTCGTGATTGTTCATCCTCATCCACCACCACCACCGCAGCCAGACCCCACTTTATGCAACATTCTGAAATGGTAAGTACCACACTTCGTCCCTCATGCTACAGGTTTAACGGTAATTGTCGCTGTCTTAACTATCTCTTCCATCTCTGCTTATCAACCCTTCGTTTTTGTTCTGCAGTTTGCAGTTGCATGTGCTGTTTGGCGGGAGCTCCCTGTTACTGATTGAAGGTTTATGTCTTTGAGCATGTTCGCGGGATACCGATAGCTCCACAATGGGCTGCTGCGCATAAGTATACACACCCACACATTGTTGGCGCCTACGTAGCTCCCGCCTAAACGACACAATCGTTCTAAACGGGTGCAACCGTATTCGGTGACCCATCTCTGTATTATAAACGCAACTTTATTAATAATAATACACAAATTATCGTATACTCTGTATCATTCCAGATTTGGGCCTATCAGTTTGTCTTTTCCACATGGTATGCAGACGCCTCTGCGTGTAAGCACGACGGTCCCCTTGCTGCACATGGCCCAGCTGATCATCATGCCACAAGGTCATATAAGGTGGATAAGGTAGATAAGTTGAATGCCTCTAATTTCCAACCCTGTGGAAGATGACGATGCAGATGACTATCCAGTGCATGGGCCTGCTGTCGATGATCGACGGATTTGAAGCTTGCCTCCTGCTGTCGATGATCGACGGATTTGAAGCTTGCCTCAATTGGGCAGATCCTACCCTTGCCAACAACGTAAAAGCTTGGGAGGAGAAGGATTTGAACGCTCGCATCGATTTGTTGTTGCATATGACTAATGATCTAAAGCACGAGATGTTTGGGTGCATCTTGAGTCTACCTATGAATCAAAGACGGTTGCCTATCAGGTGAACTACTTAAGCAACTCGTGGCGTTCACAATGAAGGAAACCGACATTGCAGAAACGTTCCTCCAAACCTGGCATCTCAAGTTGAGTGATATACTCCTTTCGGGGCCTTAAACTACCCACAAATTTTCGGGGCCTTAAACTACCCACAAATATTCAAGCACTGATGTTACTCTCTACACTCCCTTTATCTTTTCAATCCTTCGTTTTTGCCATAAGCACTACCACTCATTCTCCAAGAAGTGTTGCTTCGATGTGCCACGAAGAATATTGCATCTCGATCTACCTCCAACCACACGAATTTTGTCCTCACCATGCATTCTCAAGCACGTATCTTCCATTGTAGGTCTCCATCCCCTTATCCTACCCCACCTCGTATATGGTACAAGAACAACTATAATTACCCTTCAACACACCGTGTGGTGAATTCGTGTTTCACTACATTGCACCGTGTGGTGAATTCGTGTTTCACTACATTGCCTCTGTCTCATAGATATCATCATTCCTCATACAAATAGAGAAATGTCTCATACATATCATCATTCCTCATACAAATAGAGAAATGTCTCATAGATATCATCATTCCTCATACAAATAGAGAAATGCATGTGTTACACCCCCACAATGTGATCGACATCCTTCCTCTTGTCATGCCTATCATGTTGAAGCTAAGTCGGAATTTGCTTCTTCTTCTCCGAACAGTGATAATGAGCCTATATTGGCTTTCATGACATACACATACCTTCCTTCACTATCACATGATGCATGGATCCTCGATGCAGGGGTGATCTACCACCTTACTGCATCTAAATCACTCTTATTAAATTATACACCTCTAACTGAACCTTTGGAGATTCGGTTTGGCAATAATCATTGCCAATAGGCATTAGGCAAAGGATCCGCTCCTACAGAGCTCTCTAATGGCCAAATAGCCCTCATTCATGATATCCTCTATGTTCCCTCAGTTTTTGATAACTTTATCTCACTATCCAAATTAACTACTAAAACCGCCACCATTCTCTTTACTGACTCTACATGTATCGTCCAACATCACTTACCTACAGGAAGCCAATGGATCATTAATTATCCTAAGGTTGGAAACTTATGTCTCCTTGGACACACATACCATTCATATATGGCACTTCATTTAGAAGACTCATTGCTAATCGATTCCATTGTACTACTATGGCACTTCAGATTGGTTCATAATAACCCACGCTCAATGAAGTGCATAGCCCAATCAAAATTGGCTCTTCTTCTTCCCTTACCACACAATAGTCATATATCCTTATGTGAAGGATGTCTCTTTGGAAGATTTTTGAATTTCTCTTCATAATACTACCAATATGGATAGCCCATTAGCCCTTATTCATTCTGACTTGTGCGAACTAGTTCATGCCTTGTCTATATCCAATCACTCATATTTTATAACCTTTATAGATGATTATACTTGATTCATGGTCGTAGCTTTCCTTAAACATAAGGATTCTTCCTCAGCCCTTATTTGTTCCAACACTTTTGTGCCAATGTTGAAACCTTTCGGAGTTCACTACAACAGCTCGACCGTATACCGAGGTTCTTACCAAGGGAAATGAACGTGCCTATTTTTGCCGCGACGTCGGTGTAACTGTCGGTATGCACATTGGTACTAAAGCGCCGGTATGGGTGTCGATACGAGCGTCGGTATGGGCGTCAGTTTGAGCGTCAGTTTGAGCGTCGATATAAACGTCGGTATTACCGACACCCATATCGATGCCTTTGTTGGGTCCACCGTTGCATATACCGTTGCTTGTTGGGTGTTCCGATGCTTATTCCGCTGACGTTACTGGGAGTACCGTCGTGTATACCGACGACCATATCTACAAAATTATTTTTGGGCAGAGTGTGTTGTCTTTTGCTATAGCAACATTACCATGATGTTGCTTAACAAAAGACAATACACTCTGCCCAAAAAAAACCGAGTACATGTGATGTGTACTCTAATGTCAACCGAAATATGATTTCATAAAACAGAATATTATTGGACACAAAAGAGATAATCAGAATGAACCATGAACCATGTACAAAAAAAGTTATATATTTCATAAATGAAGCATGTACAAGAGTGTGGCAAACCACTGTCATATATGACACTTTTACAAAATGTGGCAAACCAATGCATTGCCATATAAAAATCAAATACAAAATTTTGGTGTGCCAATGCCATACACATGCAAAGAACATTCAATATCAACAGTCCTACAACAAAGAACATTAATGGAATGAGATAAATTCACATGAAATTACAAACAACAAGTAAAAACCAAGTTTATAAATTAATCACCTCATCGCAAACGCTCCCATGAAACGACTGCACTGCGTCCCTCCAAGTCCTCCAATAGTGCAGTCAATCCATGAGGATATCCATAAAACTCCTCCCTTCGTGTTGGAGGATGACCCATTGCCAGCTCCTGCAACAAATATACAAAACATTAGAGGAACATACATGAGAAACTTAACACAAATAAATTCAATAAATGAAATGGTACTTACGAACTCATGATGCATCGTGTCATATCCCCCGCTGCCCAAATGTGACGGTCCAACCGTATCTAAACGTGTGGTTGCGGCATCTCGCTGCTCGCGATATCGGTCAGGAGTCTGCTGCTGCTCGTCGCAAATCATATCCCACTCCTCTACATCTAACCATACAGGCTTTGGTAAGCCTGCTCTGAAAGCATCACGAGCCTCGTATCTTCAATGGGACATAACCTCACGTGCGGTGTGCAGAATCCACTCTGAAGTGACAAGAGACTGTCCATCGGCTGGTCGAAACTCCTGATAAATCATTTGTGTGATATAATTCTTCCGATCTTTATCCTGTTCACTCCATTTCAGCATGATGGAGTGTCCAAACTGTATGGAGCAAAGCTGTCGTATACGTGCACGCATTGCTTTGCCAGCCGCATCCATCACCGGAGCTCCATCTCAGATACTATACACCTTGGAGTCATCAAGGTCATGAGCACCCCAAGGTGTACGTGGTGTTCCATGTGGTGTACTCCATGGCGTACCTACATCTGAGGTACTTGTCCTAGGAGTAGAAGTGGGCAACACGTCTGTCTTAGTGCCTCCACATCAGCTGCCTCCTTTAGATCTACCTATAGATCCACTCCCAGAACCTCCTGCTCCAGAGCGTGACCTCGACCTACGAGACGGGCCAGAACCTGTATCGCGTTGAGGCATCCAACGCACATGTCTACTACTAGACCCAGTAGGAGATGGCTGAAAAGATGGTCATGGTGGAGTCACAAAGCTAAGAGACATACCTCCTACGGAAGTAGCACCACCTGCAGGAGTGACACCGACAGGAGTGACACCAGCGGGAGTGACATCGACGGGATTGAGGCCATGAGTGAGACCAGGAGGAGTGCTACCACGAGCGATCCAATACTGTGATGCAGCGGCCATATATGCGGGAGGTACTTGAAAGATGAACTCTAAAAATTGCTCCTCTCTCATGGAATGTGGAGTGACTGGAGGATTGTCTCCCATCGTGCTCTGTAACAAAAGAACTCAAATAATTAGCATGTGATAATAGAGGTAATATAGAGAATAAACGAAAAAAAAAAACAAAAATTTAGTACGTACAAGTGTTTTATTAAAAAATCCTCTAATCTAGAATCCTCTTGAAGATGCGATGCATCGAGAATATCTATCTCTATATTGATGGCTTCTAAATTGCTTGCTATGTTGGTTTCTTCCTGATCATCGTATATTGCTTCCTCATCTTGAACAATGACCTCTTCTTCAAAGACCTCTTTTTCAATGACCTCTTTTTCAATGACCTCTTCTTCTCGAACAATGATCTCTTCCTCCTCGACTATCGAATGAATCTCTGAGTCCACTACAGATGGACTTTCTTCTACATCTATGTTCTCACAAATTTGTCCACTACGTGGGGTGTCTTGTAAAACAAATAGCCACTCTGGTTCTTTTGAATCTGGTATAAAAACAACTTGCTCATAGTGTTTGAGAAGTACAAATGTATCCCTTTCATCCATCCATAATTTTGTGGAGTCGACTTGAAGCAAACCGCTTTTATCCCGTCTCACTGTTGCATTTCTTCCAGAGGTGACTACTTTGAACCATTTCACATCAAAAACAAAATAATCAAAATTCCTAAAAGATAGTTTCAAGATATCTTGAATCACACCACAATACTCTAACTGGCCTTCTTGAGCATTATCATCTCTTGCACTCGTTCTACTTTTTTACAAAAAGTTCACCATCACCCCACTATCAAAAGTAGAACTATTTTTATCAATTCGTGGGATCCGAAAGTGTCGTCCATGAGACCATAGTGCAATAAGAGCTAATAATAAAGGAATTTTCTTTGTGGCCAGCCATGGTGGGATGTTATAATTAACCAAACATACAGGCCATGTGCTCCATGAAGAAGTGCGTAAACCAAATGGATTTACTCCATCCATAGCTAGGCCTATACGTATGGACCGAGGCTCACTAGCAAACTCTAGCCACTTACTATCTATGTGCTTCCAAGAATCAAAATCAGTAGGCACTCGCATGACACCATCTGTAGACCTGCTCTTTGTATGCCATGATATTAACTCAGCTATAGATTTGCATCTAAACATGTTCTTAATTCGTGGAATGATAGGAAAGTGGCGAAGAACCTTTGCGGGGATTGCTTCGCCTACAAGGTCTTCTCTAAATCTATTTGCTCCACACTTTGGACATATATATGTGGAGATGCTCATACTCATTCCGAAAGAGGATGCAATCATTCGAACAAGCATGAATTTTAGTATAATCCATTCCAATGGACTGTAAAAGTTTTTTTGCATCTCCACGTGTTGGAGGCATGCCATTGCCCTCTACCAAAAATCGATCTTTAAGAAGCCTACAATAAACAATTAAAACGATATTAGTAAATAAAGTTATTTTGATACAACAATGAAATCCAATTTGTTCTCCACTTACCTGAACAATTCAATTACACTACGATCTGACCATCCATAATTGGATTGCAGATTGAGCATCGCAAATGACGCACGTAGTATAGATATCTTTGCTCCATTGTAAAGTGGTAAACAAGATAGTCTTTGCATGTTTTCATATTGTTCGCCGACTTCTGATCGTGGAAATTCTATTGTGTCCATGAAACTCTTGACATCTTCTCCACCATCATGATCTTTGTCCATCTCATAAAATGCTTCGAGCATCTCTTCCATATGGTCATTCTGTGTAATATTATTAGTACTTGCTTGTATGTCTAAGTCCTTCTTTGTTCTCTTTTGTCCACGAGAGGTTACCGGTGCAATGTCGTTTAGGTTCATCTGCTCACCTGGGGGCCATGCGAATGGTAGCGTAGGTTTTCTAGTCAACTCCTATCAAAGGATCCATACTCTCTAACATGTGCAGTACAAATTCTTCATTTCTGACAAATTTGATACTTGCACTGAGTGCAAGGACATGCCATTCTCTCCTCTGGATCCAAAGAAGTCATTTTCTACAATATGGACATTTTAGATCATTTGTTTTTTTTATTAGACCTAAAAATCTTACTCATAAAGACTTAAACCTGAAATACTAAAACCTAAATACTTAAACACCTAAAAACCCTAAAACCCTTATCTATATAATTATCCTATTTTATCTATATATTTAGATTTTTTCTTAATTAATCCTATTTTTATATATTTAATTATATATATTTAATTAAATATATTTAATTAAATTATTTAAAATACTAGTTCTTTTTATATTTATTTATCTATATAATTATCCTATTTTATATATATATTTATTTATTTATTAAGATTTTTTCCTTAAACCCTAAACCCTCGTCCTAATCCTCAAAACCTAAAACCCTAAAACCCTAATCCTAATCCTAAAAACCTAAAACCCTATTTTATATATATATTTATTTATATATTCAAATTTTTCCCTTACTTAATCCTATTTTTATATATTTAATTATATATATTTAATTAAATTATTTAAAACACTAGTTCTTTTTATATTTATTTATCTATATAATTATCCTATTATATATATATATATATATATATATATATATATATATATATATATATATATATATATATATATATATATATATATATATATATATATATATATATATATATATATATATATATATATATATATATATATATATATATTTATTTATTTATTTATTTATTTATTTATTTATTTATTTATTTATTTATTTATTTATTTATTTATTTATTTATTTAGATTTTTTCCTTAATCCCTAAAACCCTAATCATAAAACCCTAAAACCCTAATCCTAATCCTAAAAACCTAAAAACCTATTTTATATATATATTTATTTATATATTCAGATTTTTTCCTTAATTAATCCTATTTTATATATTTAATTATATATATTTAATTAAAATTATTTAAAACACTAGTTCTTTTTATATTTATTTATCTATATAATTATCCTATTTTATATATATATATATTTATTTATATATTCAGATTTTTTCTTTAATTTTTTCTATATTTTCTCTTTATATAAATTTAATTGACTTATATGTATGCCTACCCTAAAACCCTAATCTTAAAGATCTAGACTTAGAATATGTATATTTTTGTACGCATGTGTATATACATGTATATATGTATTATATGTGTATGTGTATGTGTGTATATATGTTATGTAGGTGTTAAAACCCTAAAACCCTAATCAAAATGACCTATACCTAAAACATGTATATATGTGTATGCATGTGTATATATATGTGTATGTGTATATAGATAGGTGTATAAGTATGTGTGTGTATGTGTATGTGTATATATATTCACTCTGATTAAAATGATTAAAATTAAATCTATTTTTATATATTTAATCATATATATTTTATTTATTACTTTAAAACACTAGTTCTTATCATATTTATTTATCTATATAATTTTCCTATTTTATATATATATTTATTTATATATTCATATTTTTTCCTTAATTGAGTTATATATATGCTTAAATCCTAAAACCCTAATCTTAGATATCTATACCTAAAATATGTATATTTTTGTATGCATGTGTATATACATATACTTATATGTGTATGTGTATGTGTGTATATATGTTATGTAGGTGTTAAAACCCTAAAACCCTAATCAGAAAGACTTAGACTTAAACCTAAAATACTAAAACCTAAATACTTAAACACCTATAAAATTCTAAACCCCTAATTCTAAAACCCTAATACTATTTTATATATATGTTTATTTATATATTCAGATTTTTTTCTTATTTTTTTCTATATTTTTTCTTTATATAAATATAATTGAGTTATATGTATGCCTAAACCCTAAAACCCTAATCTTAAATATCTAGACCTAAAATATGTATATTTTTGTACGCACATGTATATACATGTATATATGTATTATATGTGTATGTGTATGTATGTGTAAATAGCGTAAAAACCCTAATCCTATTTTTAAATATTTGATGTAAAAAAACTTCAAAATAAAAAATTTATATATTTAATTATATATATTTAATTAAAACACTAGCTTATGTGTGTGTATATGTATGTGTGTATGTGTATGTATGCATATGTGTATATATGTGTCTGTATGTATGTGTGTATGCATGTGTGTGTGTGTATGTATGCATGTGTACTGTACATGTGTGTGTGTATGTATGCATGTGTGTATATGTGTATGTGTGTGTATGTATGCATGCATGTGTGTATATGTGTATGTGTGTGTATGTATGCATGCATGTGTGTGTATGCATGTGTGTGTATGCATGCATGTGTGTATATGTGTGTGTATGTAAGCATGCATGTGTGTATATGTGTGTGTATGTAAGCATGAATGTGTGTACATGTGTGTGTGTATGTATGCATGTGTAAATGTGTGTGTGTATGTGTGTGTGTGTATGTATGCTCTATTTTCCTATGTGTATGTATGCATTTGTGTATATGTGTATGTGTGTGTATGTATGCATGCATGTGTGTATATGTGTATGTGTGCGTATGTATGCATGCATGTGTGTATATGTGTGTATGTATGTGTGTATGCATATGTGTATATGTGTGTGTGTATGTATGTGTGTATGCATGTGTGTGTGTATGTATGCATGTGTGTATATGTATATATGTGTATATGTGTGTATGCATGCATGTGTGTATATGTGTGTGTATGCATGCATGTGTGTATATGTGTGTATGTATGTGTTTGTGTATGTATGTGTGTATATGTGTGTGTGTATGTGTATGTATGCATATGTGTATATATGTGTGTGTATGTATGTGTGTATGCATGTGTGTGTCTATGTATGCATGTGTGTATATTTGTATGTGTGTGTATGCATGCATGTGTGTGTATGTAAGCATGCATGTGTGTATATGTGTGTGTATGTAAGCATGCATGTGTGTACATGTATGTGTGTATGTATGCGCCATGTGTAAATGTGTAGATGTGTGTGTGTATGTGTGCGTATGTATGCTCTATTTTCCTATCTCTATCTTCCTTTCTTTCAACATTCTTTATCTCTCACCCTCTCTCTCTTTATCTCTCTCTCTCTTTCCCTCTCTCTCTCTCATCTCTCTCTCTCTCTCTCTCTCTCTCTCTCTCTCTCTCTCTCTCTCTCTCTCTCTCTCTCTCTCTCTCTCTCTCTCTCTCTCTCTCTCTCTCTCTCTCTCTCTCTCTCTCTCTCTCTCTCTCTCTCTCTCTCTCTCTCTCTCTCTCTCTCTCTCTCTCTCTCTCTCTCTCTCTCTCTCTCTCTCTCTCTCTCTCTCTCTCTCCTCTCTCTTTTCTCTCTCTCTTTCTCTCTCTATCTCTCTCTCTCTCATCTCTCTCTCTTTCTCTCTCTATCAATAGACAATAAAACAATCACTTACAAGTATGTCCCTCTTTTGGATCATTGTCGTCACGTAATGTATGTGTCTCTCATCGAATTCCAAACAATCGACGCCAAAGAACTTCTGCAAAATCAAAGAGAAGAGAAATTATAAAACCTAAAGCATAGAGAAAGACAAAGGCTAACAATACGTGCACCACTTACTAAGATGTGAGATCTAAACCGAGAGAGAGTGTGTGTGTGTAGAGAGAGAGATCTGTGTGTGTGTGCACAAGACAATGCAGTTCGCAATTCAGTTAGTGCGCGCAAGTTCGACAGAAGACAAACAGTACTCAAACATGCGCAAAAATGTGAAGTTTTGCTCTCGGGTTCCCGATATGTTTAAAACTCGACCTCGGTATGGGCGCTGGTATGGGCGTCGGTATGGGTGTCGGTAACTTCCAGTAAATTACCGACGCTTATACCGACGCCCATACCGATGCTTATACCGACGGTTGCGAGGCACACCGACGATCCATTTAAAACGATTATACGGACGGTCACTTGATCGTCGGTATCTTTAAGTGACCTTTTCCAACATTTATACCGACGCCGAGACTGACTGTCGGTATAAGTAGCGTCCGTATGCCCCTCATATGTTGTAGTGGTTGTTCCATTAAGGCACTTCAAACTGATAATGGAAGGGAATATACTTCTCGTTCATTTGAATCCTCCTTGCAAAAGAAAGGTATTCATCACTGAGTTACTGTTGCTCACACTCCTCAATAGAATGGCCTCCTTGAACGTTGTAATCGTATAGTGTTGGATGCTAGACGAAGCCTTTTGTGTATGGCATCATTACTGGATATTTTTTGGGAAAAGGCTATTATGAATGCTTGATATTTTATCAATAACACATTATCTAAACCTATTCAAGGCATCCCTTATACAACATGGACAGGGTCTCCATCGGGCTATGAATCTCTTCGGATCTTTGTAGGTTGTCCTGCATATGCATATATCTCTACTATGATCAGGTCCAACCTCTCTCATCATTGTGTCAAAGCCATTTTTGTTGGCTATGGGGATTCCTTTGGCGTAAAAGATTATCACCTATTTAATCCATGCACCAAAACTTTTTTCTTTGTTCATACTCTGGTCTTTGATGAAGGGCCCTTACTCAATGCCTCTCTTGACACATCTGATGGATTGATTATTTCTCTTAACCTTTCCAATTTGACCCATATAACTCTTGTATCCACTAATCCTACTCCTTCCACCACCGTCAAATTAGATCTTTCCACAAGTCCACCTATGGCTCCGCCTCCTATGCATAATAATCCATTGCCTAACCCCCATATTCCGATCACACCTGTACCCATTGAAAGTTCTGTGCCAAATCATCACCTTGGGTCACATCAATGCTCTTTGAGCTTTGACAATGCTTTACCCGCAATCGATCTTTCATCATGTACTGATCGATCTGCCATGATGGGGCTCTTTTGGGCACCGTTCCAAAACCCTTGGGCATAGTCTCTTTTCCAACTCATCAGACCCACCCGTTTACACATCAGATTCTGAACATTCTACCACACGTTGGTGTTCCCTCACAAATCTCTACTCAGTCAATAATCATTGTGATTTCCTCGATTGCAACACTATTTTCTCTCATCATGATTGTTTTAATACTACTATTTCACTCTGTGACCTATCGGATCCACTCACTCGTGTTGAAGCCATGCCTCCTCTTGGTAGCATGCCATGACTGAAGAATATGAGTCTTTGAAGCAAATCAGTACATGGATTTCGGTCCTCCTTCCACCTACTCGCAAACCCATAATGTGCAACTAATTATTTCATTGAAAATTCCTTCCTGATGGGATTGTCGCACGGTACAAAGACAGACTCATTGACTACTCACAAACTTTTTCTCTGATCATCCGCTTGACTGAGGAACTTTTTCTCTGATCATCCACTTGACTTCTTTGCAACTATTATTTGCGATGGCTACGGAATTTAACCTTCATATTGTCCACTTAGATATTCAAACTACATTCCTGCATGGTGACCTCCGTGATTAGATTTTTTTGATTCAACAGGAATACTTTGTCTCGCCCACCCATCCGGACTATGTGTGCCGATTATATCGCTCACTTTATGGGCTTAAGCAATCCCCTCCTCTTTTGTTTTAGAAGTTCATATACGACATTCCTTGCCTCACCTCCTCCTTGTTGCAGTGTATGTTGATGATATTGCAATTCTTGGTTCATATCAGGTTGACATTGATAAATCCAAAGATGAACTTCGATAAGTGTTTAAATTAACTGATCGTGAACCCATTTCTTACGACTTCTCTCTGAACCAAACATTCATATACGACATTCCTTGCCTCACCTCCTCCTTGTTGTAGTGTATATTGATGATATTGCAATTCTTGGTTCATATGACGCTGACATTGATAAATCCAAAGATGAACTTCGATGAGTGTTTAAATTAACTGATCTTGAACCCATTTCTATCTTCTTAGGTATACAAATGATCCGAAATCGGACAATTGGTACATTATTTCTTCATCAACACCGTTATGCAAATGACCTTTTGCGTTCTTTCGGGTTTGCTAACATTAAACCATTGTCCACACCTCGGGTGCTCAAGACCAACCACTTACAATATGATGACCTGCCAAACGATTCCTCAATGCCTAGTCATAATCCAACCACCCTTTTGCTTGTTTGGCACCTTGTTGGGAAATTCCCTTATTTGGTTTCATGTATCCGACCTGATTTGAGCTTTGTAGTTAATTTCTTGTCGCGCTTTATGCATGCACCTACTCATTACCATCGCCATTAACTCAACCATTGCATTCGATATCTGCCATACACTAAAGATTTCAAGATTTCAGTCTTTTATATTATAAGTCCTCCAATTCCATGGGTGGTCAAACTCTGATTTGGGGGTGGAGGGGATGATATCACGAAAATCTACTGCAAGCGGAGTGTTTGTTTTTGGAGGAGCTTGCATTTCATGGTTTTCTAAGAAACGGGGGGAGTGTTTGTTTTTGCAGGAGCTTGTATTTCGTGGTTTTCTAAGAAACAGGTTGCTGTAGATTTATCCTCGGCTGAGGGTGAGTTTCTAGCCTTGGAACAAACGACAAACGAAGATGCACGAACCTCCCAGAGAGCTCGAAGTCAAGATAGCTCTGAAGGTACTGTTCAAGGCTATTTGTACATCAGCATCGACAGTGTCCAGATGACACACACAAGCGACATCTCCAGACCGACACGCTCTATACAAAGGCGAACCTAATGGCGTATGCCGTACCGGCTACTGCATGCTGGACTCCACCTCCTGCCGCAGCTCCCCATGGTTATGGTACGTTCATCTGACCTCCATTTCTAGCCGCTTGGTTGGGGTTCGATTCTCTTTTCTCTATTCATAACGTTTCTCGCCGGAGACAGCACGTTGCTCGTCTTCGGTCACTTTCAATTCCGTTCACCGTCGTTCCCGACATTGATGTCCTCCGCTGCATCCGCGCAGTCCATTCGGTTCGCCTCTTCTTCTTCAACTTTTCATTTCGTTTAGCTTCAAATGCTGTCTCTCCGTTGCATGTGACACAGACCTTTAGTCTGCGATGCACACCTGGTCCTTAGCTGTGTCAGCTCTCTTGGTGCACCTGCAGTTGGACATTGACTTTCCAACGCAGGCCTCTCCTTGATTTCTTCTAGTTTCATCGATCAAATTCCATCTTCTGGAACGATCGCACTCTTCATTCGTAATCCATACCCTGATTTCATTTGTTTAGCTGTCGGTAACTTGCAACTGCATTAGCGACTTTAATATCCGCCTTCTTCTTCTACTTCTTCTGGTTATACCTTATACCCAGTCCCATGAATTGCTTCTCCTCCTCCTCCTTCATTGGTTTACGTGAAACACTGCTTATCTTTTATTCCTGGCAACAATATTTCGTGGTCTACTTAGAACACTCTACGCGCGCATGGCAGGTGCTTTTGTTGCTCCTCCTCCCTATGGTGCAGTCGTCTTCCATCCTCCTCCGCCGGTCGTGATTGTTCATCCGCATCCACCACCACGACCAGAGCCAGACCCCACCTTCTGCGGCATTCTGAAATGGTAAGTACCACACTTCGTCCCTCATGCTACAGGTTTAACGGTAATTGTCGCTGTCTTAAATATCTCTTCCATTTCTGCTTATCAACACTCCGTCTTTGTTCTGCAGTGTGCAGTTGTGCTGTACTTGCATGTGCTGTTTGGCGGGAGCTCCCTGTTACTGATTGAAGGTTTATTTCTTTGAAGATGCTCGCGGGATACCTACAGCTCCACAATGGGCTGGTGCGCATACGTATACACATCCACACATTGTTAGCGCCCACGTAACTCCAGCCATGTTGGCGCTCATGCCACTTGTGGTTCTTAACCTACCCATAGATAATCAACCGGTGACGTTAATCTCTACACTGCCTTTATCTTTTCAATCCTTCAGTTTTTGTCATAAGCGTTACCACTCATTCTCCAAGAAGTGTCGCCTCGATGTGCCACACAAAATGCATCCACTTCTGCCTCCAACCACATGGATTATGTACTCACCATGAATTCTTATGCACATATCTTCCATCGTAGGTCTCCATCCCCTTATCCTACTCCACCTCATATACGGTACAAAAACAACTATAATCACCCTTCAACACATCACGTGGCGAATTCACATTTCCCTACACTGAAGCTCATGCAGATGCCATTGAAGATGGTGATATTCTTCAGGTTCCTATTCGTGTTGTCTTCAAAAACAATTGACGAGTGAGCACATGAATGAAGGAGATTCAATGGATAATTTTTTGACAAAGATCAAAGATTTGAAGGAGAGATTGATTTTTGCTAATGAAGTCTTGCCAGACAGTTCACTTGTGTAGAGTGTTTTAAATGGTCTTCCAGATTCACATAAGAGTTTTGCTTCTACTCTTTGATTGATAATGAAAGGCAATCCAAATTCCTTGATATTTGAGGAGTTAGTCTTTGTTCTATTGTAGGAAGATCAGTCTAGGCAAAACAAGTCCATTACGCGTGTTGCAGATCAAGCTTTCCTGGTGAGTCAGAAGGGCAAAGGTAAATGGAGCTTATCTATTAGTAAGCAAAAATCTACTAATTCTGCATAATCAAAGAAGGATGACATAGATGAGAAGAAAACAGAAAAGCAAAAATTGTTTTGCAAATACTCTAAAGGAAATGATCATGTTATAAAGAGTTATCCAAAACTGGATGAAAAAGAGGCAAAGAAAAAAAAAGGCTGGAATTGTTGTTGCAGATGCCTCTACACCCGAATCAGGGTTTGCAAATCTTGTGGAGAAGGAAGAATGGGCATTTACTACTCTTTGTAGTTATGAATCATCTTTTCATGACATTGTATGGCTGATATAGACTTAGATGTTTGGTACTTTGATAGCGGGGAAACTAAACATATTATCTTCCAGTGCATTTTCTTCACTTCACTTGAGCCTGCCCCTACATGGAGTACTATCACATGTATTAAAAACTTCTATTATCTTGTCATGGGAGTTGCTAAGATCATTTTGACTACTTATGATGATATAAGTGCTTTTACATTTTTGGATGCTTTATTTGTGTGAGGGATCAATAAAAATTTGTTACCAGTTTCAACATTAGCCAAGATCGGCTTGGTTATGATCTTTGTTGACAACAAATGTATAGTTCATGATCTATCAAACGGTGGTGTCATTATTGCTTCTAGCATTTTGTGTCGTTGGTTGTATAAGCTCATAGATTATACAGAATCTGTGAATGATTCAAGATGTGCAATTCAAAGCTTTGGCATCAGTGCTTTCATCATCTTAATTTTTCTAGTTTGCTACACCTATAGAAATATGAAATGGTGTCCTCTCTACCTAAACTTGAGATATCTTGTAAACATGTCTATGAAGGCTATATTTTTGGCAAAATGCGGCCTTCCTCCTTCCCAAAACATGGTTCAGTATGAGCTACTAAAAAATTATAGCTTCTTCACACTGATGTTTGTGGTCCTATGCAAACACCTTCTATTGGGAACTATCTTTTTTTCGTGAATTTCATTGATGATTTTTCTAGGCATGCATGGGTATATCCATTGAAAGAAAATTCCGAAGTGTTTATGTGCTTGAAACAGTTTCTCGTTTTTGTTGAAAATCTGTCAGCATGTAAAATAGGCATCCTCCATTTTGATCGAGTGGGGAAATATATATCTTCTGACTTTAATGCATTTCTGGCTAAACATGGGATAAAACACTAGTGTACAATGTCATATATACCTCAACAAAATGGAGTTGCTGAAAGAAAGAATAGATCACTCATGGAGATGGCAAGGTGTATGGTCAAGAATCAGGCTTTACCACATAGTTTCTCGCTTGAGGTTGTTATGTGTGCATGACATATAGTATCCGCCAAAGGTATGGCCCCTGAGAGAGACCAGATTCTAGCCATATTGAAGTTTCTCATGCCCATATCACCAAAATAAATTTAATATTTTTGGATCACACTGGTTAAGTAGGAGGTTTACTAAAATGTATGCAAATATAGCTAGTCCTCTCGTTAGGCTCGTAGGCAACGAATTCCCATTCAAGTGGTATGAAGAGGAAGAGATGTCTTATCAAACATTGAGGTCAAAGTTGGTGACAGTATCGATCCTTGATACCCTAGATTGGTCCAAAATCTCTCATGTCCACGTAGACGCAAGTGCATATGAAGTGATGTTGGAGTTAGACATCTGTGGAAGCATGCAAATGCCACAAGCAAGAAGAAGAATCTTGGAGCACAACACACAATACTGAATGTATTACCACTAGAATGTACAAAGATAAGTAACCAATTAGGGCAATAGGCATATATACAAGCGGAAAACAAAAACCTCCTAAAGAGGGAAAAAAAGTGCCCCAAAAATCCTAGTGTGTTCACACACATCATTACCTAAATATATCAACAAATCCCCCGTGGGAGTGATGCAGTGAACAAGGAGTTGGCACTCATGTACAAGGAAGTGCCAAGCTATGTGGAATCAATCCAAAAAAGGAAGTAAGCCCAAAGCTTTGTGGCAAGCTTCAAACTTCTCCCTAGGCAGAGCTTTCATGAAAAGGTCTGCAATGTTCTCCTGTGTTGGCACATATGCCAAGCTAATCTCTCTAGCAAAGAACCCCACCCTGACATAAACCTCTCCTTGACATAATGATAATGCACCTCAATGTGCTTAGGGGGAGCATGGAACACTCGGTTCCTCCCAACTGCCAATGTGCTCTGGCTGTCAGTGAAGATGGTGGTGGTAGACGACTGACCAAAACCCAAATCAGCCATAAGGAATCAAAGCCACATACACTCAATAGTTGCTATGAAAGCTTCCCTATACTCAGCCTCACAAGTGGAAGTGGCCATAGTAGGCTGCTTCTTGCTCAACCAAGATATGCATGAGCTACGAGGAATGAAGCAAAAACCACTAGTGGACACACGAGTGTCATAGCAACTAGGCTCTTCATATATCGACTGTGTGATATAATTTTTGGAACCTTTATCCTGTTTGCTCCATTTTAACATGACAGAATGTCCAAACTGTATGAGAGCAAAGTTGTCAAATATGTTGACGCATGGACTTTCCAGCTGCATCCTTGACTGGAGCTCCATCACGTATGCGATATATCTTCGAGTTGTCATGATCATGCACTCCCCAAGATGTACATGGAGATCCAATTTCATCCAATGTGGAAATGTAAGGATATATATATATATATATATATATATATATATATATATATATATATATATATATACCCTAAAAAATCTATAGATCTATTTTTTAGATATTTTCACATATATTTCATTGTATAAATTAATATTAATCCTGAAACTTTATTCACGATGTGTTTTAGGATATATATAAACCATAAAAATTTAAAGATCTATTTTATAGATATTTCATTATTTATATTTATTCATATTTATTTATATTTTATGTGTGTGTCTATTATATATATATATATATATATATATATATATATATATATATATATATATATATATATATATATATATATATATATATATATATATATATATATATATATATATATATATATATATATATATATATATATATATATATATATAAACCTTTAGATATTTAATTATTTATATTTTATATATTTATATTTTTCTCTAATATTTCATAAAAATGTATGTATGTATGTGTGTATGTATGTGCAACTTATGTGTGTATGTATATGCAACTTGTGTGTGATGTATGTATGCATATGCATGTGTGTATGCATGTGCATGTTTCTTTGATATATTAATTCTATTTTTGTGTATAAACTCAAAAATCATATATATATATATATATATATACATCCTAAAAATTTAAAGATCTAATTTTTAGATATTTAATTATTTATATTCTATATATTTAGATTTTTCTCTAATATTTCATAAAAATGTATGTATGTTTGTATGTATGTGTGTGTGTAAAAAATAAAAAATCCTATTTTTGGTTTATTTAATTATATATATATATATATATATATATATATATATATATATATATATATATATATATATATATATATATATATATATATATATATATATATATATATATATATATATATATATATATATATATATATATATATATATAAACCCTAAAAGATTAAAGATCTATTTTTTAGATATTTAATTATTTATATTTTTTATATTTAGATAAAAATGTATGTGTGTATGTTTGTATGTATGTGTGTGTGTGTGTGTGTAAAAACTCAAAAATCCTACTTTTGATATATTAATTCTATTTTTGTGTAAAAACACAAAAATCCTATTTTTGTGTATGTATATATGTGTGTGTACATGTATGTATATGCATATGTGTATGTATGTATATATGTGTGTGTATGTATATGCAACTTGTGTGTGTATGTATGTATGTATGTATGTATGCATATGCATGTGTGTATGTGTGTATGCATATGCATGTGTGTATGTGTGTATGCATATGCATGTGTGTATGTATGTATACATGTGTGTGTATGTATGTGTGTGTATGTATACATGTGTGTGTATGTATGCATGTGTGTGTATGTATGTGTATGTATGTATGTGTATGTATACATGTGTGTGTATGTATGTATGTATGTACATGTATGTATGTGTATGTGTATGCATATGCATGTGTGTATGTATATGCAACTTGTGTGTGTATGTATGTATGCATATCCATGTGTGTATGTGTGTATGCATATGCATGTGTGTATGTGTGTATGCATATGCATGTGTATGTGTGTATGCACATATGTGTGTATGTATATGCATGTGTATATGTATATGCATATGTGTATGTATGTATGTATGTATGTATGTATATGCATATGCATGTGTGTATGTATGTATGTATATGCATGTGTGTATGTATATGTAACTTGTGTGTGTATGTATCTATGTATGCATATGCATGTGTGGATGTGTGTATGCATATGCATGTGTGTATGTGTGTATGCATATGCATGTGTATGTGTGTATGTACATGCATTTGTGTATGTATGTATGTATATGCATATGCATGTATGTATGTATGTATGTATGTATGTATGTATGTATGTATGTATGCATATGTATGTATATGCAACTTGTGTGTGTATGTATGTATGTATGTATGCATATGCATGTGTGTATGTACGCATGCATATGCATGTGTGTATGTACGTATGCATATGCATGTGTGTATGTATATGCAACTTGTGTGTGTATGTATGTATGTATGCATATGCATTTGTGTTTGTGTGTATGCATATGCATGTGTATTTGTGTGTATGCATATGCATGTGTGTATGTGTGCATGCATATGCATGTGTATGTGTGTATGTATATGCATGTGTGTATGTATATGCATATGTGTATGTATGTATGTATATGCATGTGCATGTGTGTATGTATGTATGTATGTATATGCAACCTGTGTGTGTATGTATGTATGCATATGCATGTGTGTATGTGTGTATGCATATGCATGTGTGTATGTGTGTATGCATATGCATGTGTGTATGTGTGTATGCATATGCATGTGTGTATGTGTGTATGCATATGCATGTGTATGTGTGTATGCACATATGTGTGTATGTATATGCATGTGTGTATGTATATGCATATGTGTGTGTATGTATGTATACATGTGTGTGTATGTATATGCATGTGTGTATATATGTATGTATGTATATGCAACTTGTGTGTGTATGTATGTATGCATATGCATGTCTGTATGTGTGTATGCATATGCATGTGTGTATATGTGTATGCACATATGTGTGTATGTATATGCATGTGTTTATGTATATGCATATGCGTGTGTATGTATGTATACATGTGTGTGTATGTATATGCATGTGTGTATGTATGTATGTATATGCATATGCATGTGTGTATGTATGTATGTATACGCATGTGCCTTTCCACCCTACATATTGAACCTATGAAGTATTCTAGATATGTACTCACTTTGAGACAAGTATATGCATCTTTTACTCTTATCACGAGTAATGTGCATGCCAAGAATATGTTTGCCATCCCCCAACTCCTTCATATCAAATGTCTGACTCAACTTCTTTTCAAGAATTGACAAGTCATAAGAGGAATTCCTAGCAATCAACATATCATCGACATAAAGTATTAAGCATATCAAGCTTCCATCTGAGCATCTCTTTGTGTAGAGACAATGATCCTCATTGCTCTGAGAATAGCCTTGAGACTTCATAAAATCATCAAAATTTTGGTACCATTGTCTAGGGGAATGTTTAAGTCCATATAAGCTCTTTTTGGGCTTACAAACTAGATTTTCTTCACCAAGAAGTATGTAACCCTTTGGTTCTTCCATATAGCTCTCATCTATAAGATATCCATGCAAGAAAGTAGTTTTTCACATCCATTTGGACTAGCTCTAAGTCCTCCAGTGCAATGAATCCAAGAAACATGCACAAGGTAGTCATCTTGAGCACTAGAGAGAAGATTTCCTCAAAATCAACACCATGTTGTTGCTTAAAACCCTTTGCAACAAGTCATGGTTTATACTTTGGAGAAGCACTATCTGATGTGAATTTCAGCTTATATATTCATTTACATGGTAAAGATTTCTTTCCCTTTGGAAAAGGTACTAGATCCCAAGTACCATTCTTGTGAATAGAATCCAACTCACTCTTCATGGCACGTTCCCAGCTGACATGATCCATTGTTTGCATAGCCTCTTTGTAGCAAGAAGGCTCACTAGCATTTGTTAACATAACAAAATCCAAACTTGGAACATATCTATCAGGTGGATGTGAGACATGTGTAGAGCATCTCAATGATTGTTGAACAAGAACATTCGGAGACGGATATGATCGGACATTCTCTTGAACATCCCTATGTGCAACATTTTTATGCATGCTAACTAGAGGACGAGTATCCTCAAACACCATTCTTCTCACTTCAACCTCCTTAATGGGCTATTTACGCATCTTAGACTCATTGAAAATGACATCACTACTTGTGATCAATGATCATGTTTTAGGATCCCATAAGCGATATCCAAATTATCCTTCTAGTCCATATCCAAGAAAAATGCATTTCTTTGACTTATGGTCTAATTTTTGTCTACGATTCTTGGGTATATGAACATATGCTTCACACCCAAAAACTTGAAGATGATCATAATATGGTGGAATCCCTATTCAAAACACTTTTGCCACTTTCAGACCTTTGGCGGTGCTAGGTGACATGTTAATCACATGAACTACACTCAATATTACTTCTTCCCAAAAACCTTGTGAAAGGTTTTCAATGTAGCATATAAACTACTCTATCCTGAATAGTTTTATTCATCCTTCACCGACACTATTTTGAATTGGGATATAAGGAGTTGTAAACTCTCTATGAATTCCTCTAGACTGATAAAAAAGGCTGAAATCATGTGAGGTACACTCACCCCCATCATGTGAATGTAAAGCATTAAGCTTAGTTCTTTTTTAAGCAAGCCATTTTCTAGAAGTAGGAAATACCTCATCCTTTGCTTTGATAGGATATACCTAGAATTTTCTAGTAGCATCATCTATGAAAGTGACAAAATACAGAGAACTACCAAATGACCTTGTGGGCATAGGACCATACACATCTGTATGAATGAGATCTAAAGGCTGAATGAAGAGTCAATGTGCATCTTGTGCACATTCCTAGTTTGCTTTCCATATTTACAATGCTCACAAACTGAAAAATCAGAGAAAGATAACATAGGTAAGTAGCCAGAATGAGAATGATTTTCCATTCCACTACATGATATATGGCCGAAACAACCATGCAAAATTCAAGCCATAGGCTGTTGAGCAACAACTAACAAGTGTTCTTTTTGTGATCCAAATAAAGAATAAAGTGAGCCAGCTTTGTTTGGTTTTGCAATAACCATATTGCCCTTTGATATGCGAAAGGACTGAGCATAGAAGACCACCTTGTAACCAAGGTCACCCACTGATATCAAACTGCATGATAACTCAAGTACATGGCAAACATTATGCATAGTAATATTTGAACCATCAATGAACTGCACAACCACATCTCCAATTCCCACAATGTCACACTAGTAAACGTTACCACGTCTCATAGTACCAACAGACTTTGTTGCATAATTAGTGAACCATTCTCTATGTGGTGCCAAATGGAAAGAAGCACCTGAATCTAATAGCCACATGTGGGAAAGAGAATCAGCCATAAGAGCCTCAGTTGGCATGGAGCTATCAAGTATCAACACATCAGCATCATAAAAAATGGCATTAATTTCTTCAATCTTCATAATCAAAGTAGATGGTGTAGGCAACTGTCTACCATGCCATGAACATTCTATTGTTTACCTTTAGCCTTCTCTAATGCATAATAGTCTTAATCATGTGTCCTTTCTTATGACATTAATGGCATTTGATATCCCTCTTCCTTGATTTACTTCTACTCTTATTCCGTTTTGTTCTTTCTCTTGCCACATTGTTGCTTCTTTCCTTGGTAAGAATCACGAACATTATATGCATCTCACACCAAGTGCCAAACATAAATTTTCTACAAATCTCCTCACTCAAGAGTGCTCCACATATGCCATCATATACCAGATTACCACCAAGTGCACTATTGCTAATAGCTATGCAAAACCTATCCCATGATGATGGCAAGGTGCATAACAACAAGATTGTTTTCATTTCATTATCCATATCCATTTTCTGAGCCTATAACTCAGAGAATATAGCATCAAACTCATTTAGATGAGCAGCAATACTATCTATTTCCTTCATGTGAAGGTCATATAACTTTCTCATCTGATACACTTTATTTGATATCGTGTCTTTTCCATATGTATTGTATAACCTCTTCCGAAGCTCCTCTGCACTTTCACAGTCTAACACTATAAAGTAAACATTATCTGCCAGGTGCATTCAAATGGTAGACTTGGCCATTTCATCTACATTATCCCAATCATCTTCATCCATGTTACCAGGCTTCTTTGAGATTCCATTTACTGGCTTCCATTGCCTCCTCTAAATCAGCACATATTTAATCTGATTTTTCCATAGAGCAAAGTTTGTGCCATCAAATTTTTGGATCTCTAAGGCTCAAAGAAGGATGAACAAGTGCCAACGTTTGGGAGAGAATTCTGTAGTCTTCCCAGAAAAATGAATTAATTAACTATAAAGAACAACCAAAAGGATTATGTGAGAATAAATGTGCTCACACCAATAATTGCATCAAGGAGTAAATCGACCACTGTGTAGTTGACAAAACCAAAAATCTAGAAAACTTTTGCTAGAGTATCCTCTACAAAATGAGCATATGACCAATATCAAAATCTCATAAATCCGCAAGTACTGACATGTTTACCTTCATAGTGAATCACTAACTCCACTACATATAATGAGTTACCCAAAAGAGCCAACTAGGCTTATCAAGCACCTATGAACAATTATCATACATCTCCTACGGCAAGGTTGGGCAAGTCTTCCACCTGCATTACCAAAGAGACCCCAACATTTGGGTGTATCCTAGTTAAGAAAACCTTGACATGACCCTCTTTATCAAGTGTAAATGGCTTTATGCAAAAACATAACTGCTATATCAAGGACCACATGGATGTACATAAGCGATATCCTGAAAAGCATACATAATGTTTATGTGCTCAATATATGCAATAAGATGGCACTAAAAGGTTGAATTCACTGCCCAAACACTCACCAAAAACACATGCAAGTGTCTATCAACTCTGTTCTTCAGGCTCAAAAACGTGCACAAACTTGCGGTGGTTGCTCCCTCCACAACTAAAACCCTTCAAGAAACTTGTACATTAACTAGTGTGGCTGAAAACACAGTCTCAAAAGGTTAACATTCATTGTCAAAGAAGTATAAAGAACACTCTTCTTGATGTTCTTGGGCCTCTGTGAAGAGAACTATGAATGAAAATACTCAAAAATGGCTCCAAAAATCACCCCAAAAATGCTCCAAAATTAGGTTTTGAAAGCAAAGAATGAAGCTTTGAGGGCCCAAAAATTGTTGAAGATAATTAGAACCTTAGTCTTTCCCCTTCTTCAAGCACCACAAGAGTGTATCTTAGTGGCAAGAGATTTCCACAGTTAAGTGAGCTCCGAGGGGAACACTACTAGGATGGGTGACCTCTGGGGAAGTACTAAGAACCTCCGTCTTCCTTGATCATTGAGGTCCTCCCTTGCATGCAGCCAGTGGTGCCAATGGTGACCTAGGTGACTTAGATGGAAAGGTATGACAAGGTCTATGCCTTGTTTGCCACCTTAGTTGTAATCCTTGGAGAAAGCCTTGGTCGCCACCTTAGTCATAAGCCTTGGAGAAAGCCTCGGGTGGGTGGGCGGATGCTCGCTTTGCTCTCACAAAAGGAACAAAACTTTTATGTTGAAATGCTCTACTACTAGTGAAGTATTTCGATGGTGATGCACCACAGTGCGCTCTACTTCTTGAGAGCTCTAAGAAGATGTCCTCGGACTAGAAGATCAAGCTCAAATGCCATGCACAACATTCCACACAAAGGCTGCAGAATATGCAAAAGAACATAGTACACAGGGAGCACGAATATAGACTTCTCAAGTGTTACAAATGCCATCAAACGTACAGTCTATGGCTGACCATGCCACTCTATGTTTTATTAAAGAACATATACAAAAGTGTCCAGTGGTCATTTGGTCTTTCACATGGACACTAACGGTAACATGCACATGAAGGTCCAGGTAGTGGGCATCTCCCTAACCATATTATTTCAAAGCCATTCATGTAGTCAAAACCACTATCAGAGTGATGGTTTGTGAGCTGAAATTTCAGCATTCATTTCAGCTTTTGTCCAAGTGAAGATTTTTTCATATTCTTGTTCTTTAGTGAAATGGTGGGTTGCAATGAATTCTTTGGCATGCTTCAAGCTGAAGATAAGCTTGATGCAACCAACTATCCAATGTGGTCTTACATGATGAAGCATGTTCTTGTTGCAAAACAACTTCGGAACATAGTGGCAAATGTAGATCGAAGACCCACAAGACTTCATGTACACTTTGTTGATGATAAGTGTATAGTTCATGATTTCAGCAATGGTGATATTATCATGATGTCCGGTACATTATGTAATGGTTTGTATCATTGGATACATACAAGAAGGATGCTTCAAATGCCTTGGTTGCTCATACTTCTTCCATGGCTGAAATGGAGCTTTGGCATGCTCATTTTGGTCACTTGAACTTCAATAGTTTCCATTACTTGTAAAAGAAGGACATGGTTATTGGTTTGTTGTTAGAGGAAGCATTTTTTGGAGAGAAATTATTTGTAATTTGTCAAAATTGGTAGATATATTTATGCAAATGATGTAAAAATTGGGAAGAGTCTTCCTCATGTAAAGTAGGATCATATGTATTTTTCTTGAAATTTTTGGAAGCTCTTTGATAGCATATTTTTAGATTAGAAGCAAAAAGGATCAAATTTCAAGTGTGAAAAGGGACACTTGAAAAAGTATAAAAGATAATTTTGGTTGTATTATGTACATGCTATCTAAGTAATGTGAAGAGCTTTCCTGCAGAAAATCGTGTTTCTCCTTCCATGATCAATTTCTTGATTTGTTGAGTCTTCTCATTGTGTGACCCATGGAATTTGTGAGCTTTCCTTGAGTATTTCTGAGTGAGATGAATGAAGATAGGTGAGTCTTATTGTATTGGGCAAGATAAAGCAGGAGAACAAAGCTGGAATTAGAAATTCTTAGTTTTTATAGAATCACAATTGTCTCGTCTGTGTGATACAGGTATTGTTTTGGAAATTTGACTTCATATTTTACTCTACTGTGAAAATGGCACACTTTAGGCACAAAAATCATTGAAAATTCTATCATAGAACTCAAGATAATCAAAACCCTAGTTATTTCCTTTCTTCTTCATAAATCTCTCAGAAAACAGTCATTTCAACTCTTATTCTTGGATTCCATTAACTAGAAGGGGTTGTGGTCTTTGCATACTTCCCGGATTGACAATTTAAAGATGTGTAGTTGATCTTTTGTGCTATAATGATTGGAGAGGACAACTCCAAAGGTTAACAACAAACATTTTTTGGCGCCATTGTCGGGGAACAACGCAAAAGCTTCATTGAAGTCTTGGACCTTGTTGGATCTTCCATTGTTGATGGTATTTGAGCACATTGGAAAGGTACTACTCTATAATCAAGTAAGAAAAATTGGAAAGGTAGGTTTTTTGGCTTGTCTTTTGAGAAAATAAAGCATGAATTAACCTTTTGAGACAAAAAAGTTTGTGAATTTATGCAAATTGATAGTTGCTCATACTCTTTAAGAGTAAAGTGCAGGTGTTGTGAAAAAAAAAAAGAATTAATTTGCTGAAGGAAAAGTGAAATGTGATTATCTTTGCATAAGTAGATTTCTTTTTGACAAAGTACCAAGCAAAATTTTGTCAAATCTTGGAAAAGATGACATAGTTGCAATGAGGAAAGTCAAGTAAAGTAGCTATGTGCAAATTGATTGTTCCATTTGCTTGTCCTAAGTGAAGTAATAGTTTTGAGGAAAAATTGATTAATCACTTGAAAAAAAGGGTGTTGAGTTTATCTTTGCATGAATTGATAATTGTACTCTTTAACACACATTTTCTTGAAAAGCTCTACTTTCAATTGTGATATTGCAAGAATAATGATTATAGCCAATCATGAGATAAAAGATCAATGGATCTTGAAACAAGGAAACCCTAAGTGAAGTGTCTTCCTTGATTTAGGGATCAAAATACTAAAAAAATTCATAAAATCTATTAAAAATCCAAACAAATTTCATTTTACGAAGGAACTTTTGCATAAGTTTGGTATTGAATGGTGGAAGAGGAAAATTTCAAGAAAAATTCAGAAATTAAAAGAAAAACAAAAAAAATATATAGAGTAAAGTTGTTGTCTTTTTTTTTCAATTCTAATCTCTTTGAATAGTTGGGTGGTGTATAATTGGAGGTGACAATTGATTTGAAGTTGCTGAGGAACATTGGAGAAGGCCACGTGGAAAGAACAGTCAAAAGCTGAAAAAGCAGGAAAGTTAAGAAAAAACGGGATTCTCATCACAGAATCGCGATTTTTAATAAGATAATGAAAATGATTCAGTTGCACTATTGGGTATTGAGGTAAGCCATTTTAAGGTTTCAATAGCTGCACAATCAAAGGAAAGCAAAATTTTAGTAAGAATTGAGCATCAAGTGATCATGTTTGGGGATTGGACACAAAATCGCGATTTTCATTAGTAAAGGAGAAGCATGAAAATTTTGTTTGAGGGAATGAGATTTTATGAATAGAACAACAAACTTACACAAGAACAAGACTCATGAAAGTGAGAATTCAAAATTTTCAAAAATCACTCACAATCGCGATTTTCTGAAGCCTATAAAAGCCTAAACTCACAAAAAATCAGTCACTTGAGTGAGAGAGTGAGTGAAGAGAGCTCTCAGAATCGCGACTTTCTGCATTCACAAAGCTTCTAGAAACTTTTTGATCAAGAAAAAAGGTAATCTTCTTCACATTAAGTTTTTACATAATTTCAAGTTGGAAATATTGGGAAAAGGTCAAAAACAAAAAAAAATCTTGAAAACATAGAATCGCGATTTTCGGTATTTTTGAATTTTTTGCATAAAACATTGCCATTTTGTTGGGAGTTCTTTATTGCATGTTAATATTTTGATAAGGCACTCCTAATAGTGAGATAAGAATTCAAAAAATCAAAAACCAAAAAACTACAAGAAATTTGCATAGAATCACAATTCTGTGACCAAACCCAAAATCGCGATTCCCAGAATACGATTTTCGTCAAAAAATCATGTTTTTAACGGTTGTGAGCAATCAGGATTGTCTGAGAACACATAATCGTGAGAAACACGATTCTCACCATAGAATCGTGAGAAACACGATTCTCACCACAGAATCGTGAGAAACACAATTCTCACCATAGAATCGTGACAAACACGATCCTCACCACAGAATCGTGACAAACACGATCCTCACCACAGAATCG
Source organism: Ceratopteris richardii (assembly GCA_020310875.1). Lineage (NCBI taxonomy): Eukaryota > Viridiplantae > Streptophyta > Polypodiopsida > Polypodiales > Pteridaceae > Ceratopteris > Ceratopteris richardii. The sequence goes on from CM035423.1 coordinate 9,854,934, forward strand.
TGAGAAACAAGATCCTCACCTCAGAATCGTGGAAAAACACAATCCTCACCTCAGAATCGTGGAAAACACGATCCTCACCTCAGAATCGTGGAAAAACCTCAGAATCATGGAAAACATGATTCTCACCTCAGAATCGTGGAAAACATGATTCTCACCTCAGAATCGTGAAAAACACGATTCTCACCTCAGAATCCTAAAAAACACGATTCTCACCACAGAATCGTGAAAAACACGATTCTCTCCACAGAATCGTGAAAAACACGATTCTCTCCACAGAATTGTGACAAACACGATTCTCACCACAGAATCGTGAGAAACACGATCCTTGCCTCAAAATCGTGGATAAACACAATTCTCACCTCAGAATCGTGGAAAACACGATCCTCACCACAGAATCGTGGAAAACACGATCCTCACCTCAGAATCGTGGAAAACACGATTCTCACCTCAGAATCGTGAAAAACACGATTTTCACCTCAAAATCGTGAAAAACACGATTCTCACCACCGAATCGTGAAAAACACGATTCTCTCCACAGAATCATGACAAACACGATTTTCACCACAGAATCGTGAAAAACACGATTCTCTCCACAGAATCGTGAGAAACACGATCCTCACCTCAGAATCGTGGAAAAACATGATTCTCACCTCAGAATCGTGGAAAACACGATACTCACCACAGAATCGTGGAAAACACGATTCTCACCTCAAAATCGTGAAAAACACTATTCTCATCACAGAATCGTGAGAAATCACGATTCCCACAAATTATAGTTCATAAAAAAAAATCTTCTCAGTTGACCCCAATCAATAAAAAATTAAATCTTGGAAGAAAATTAATACAAGCGGATGAATGATGCTGAGGTCTGGTAATAAACTGGCTATACCTGATAAACAAGAGTTAAAAAGGAAAGAGATAGAGTCAGAGTCAGGTGAACTACAAGAAAGGGATTTGGGAAAGACAAATAACATGGAAAATTTAAATGAGACAAATGAAACACCAGAAACTAGTGATTTTAGAAATATCCTCAAGTACGTGTTCACAAATAGGTTAAGATGGTATGCATAAGTTTCTCATTAGGATGAGAAACTTAGAAATTCCCTTAAATATAATGTCAGTGCACAATTTAGGGATGGTAGATATGAGGATACAATTTTTTCACAAGATCCTGAAAATTCTAATGATTTAGGGTAATGTGCAGACAAGAGACCTTGAGAACAAAACTTAGGGCAAACAGACTTGCCAAGACAAAATGAAAATCACACTTCTACTAAACAACAACAAGGGAGGAGATTACACACTTCTCCAAATCCTTTTGAAAGAGAAGCAAAAGGAGTACCTGATTTTTTTATCAGAAGGAGACAGCAGTGGCAAAACCAGGGAAGAATGCTTAGGCCCTATCAAGTAGCTAAATGCATGAAGAATCAATATGAAGGGTATTCTGATCCTCATGCTCATGCTGCAGAATTTAGACAATTAATGAGGGCAGAAGAAGTAGAGGACTACAAAGTACAATTTGAAGCATTTGGGCTAACCCTAATTGGACCTGCATTATCTTGGTTCATTCCAGTGAGAAAGGAAATGTATGGATATCAGGAAGAATGGGAAGGATATGAACAGAGAGAACCAGAACTGCAAGCCTTAGATTTGGGGAATGGAAAAATTGGAATGGATACAACCACATTCATGTACATAACCAATAATTACATGTCCAATCAGAAACCCCAATTCAGAGGAGGCCAGAAGATAACCTGTTATAGATGTGGGCGGGAACATTTCATTAGAGACTGTCCACAACCTCCAACTTTGAGAATAGAAGGAACCTATTGTAAGGATTGTGGCAGGGAACATTTGATAAGGGATTGTCCAAAAAACCTTCAGAAACAACAAAACACATCTAGTAGCATACCATTAAAAGCAGTTAACATAATGGAACAGGAAGAATTGTGTGATCATGAACACATAACTGTAAATGTCATGAAAAGAGCTCAATCTAAACAACATAGCATAAAAAATGAGACACACCCACAGGACTATAAGAAAAATTCATTTCCTAAAGAAAAGAAAAACAGACAAAAAGGGAGATGGGAAAGGAAGATGAGAATGGGTAAGAATTTAGAAGAAGAAACTGTAGGACACTCAAACAATAGCCAACAACAAAATACACAAACACAAAATGAGGTAAAAAATTCAAAAAGCTTAGAAACTCTGATAAAAGCATACAAAGGAAGAATTCAAGATGGACCAAACCCTACAGATCATGTGATGGCATATCCTATACCAGATATAGAGGATGAAAGAATGCAGAGATGTAAACAAATCATACAGGAAGCACAACACAAGTTTGGAGAATCAGACAATCATCAAAAAACTATTGAAGAGTCAGATGCAAAAACAAGGAAACATCTGGATCAGGAAGAAAATTCACAAATAACCTTCCAAATCAATCTAGATAAACATTGTACAATTCTATATCAGACCACAATGAAAGAGTTATTAAAACAAAATCCTCATTTACAACATAATAGGAAAAATTGGGAAACAAAGTCAAAAAGCCTAGAGCCACAACAATAGGAAATGGAAGAATTGTTGTACATACCTATTGATAAGATTGGAGGATACTGTGAAGGAGAAGAAGGGAACTCAACCTTGAAAATACAATTTGGTGATAACCAGGCCAAGGCTATATAAGACAGTGGATCTGGAGTGGCAATTATGACTAAACAAACCTGGGAGAAATGGGGAAAGAATGAGTTGATACCTACCAAAATGAGACTACAACTTGCAAACGGACACATAGAAAAACCTCTAGGAATTGTGGAAATATGTGGAATAGAAATAGAACACACTTTTGCCATATTTGAATTTCCACAATCTACCTCATATGAAATTATCCTAGGAAGACCATTTATGAGACAAATGCAAATTGTACAAGATTGGGGTAGAGATTGCCTATATCTTCAAAGCAAAGGAAGGGTAACTAGGGTAAATCTGAGAAATGGGCAGTATTGTGATATGTCCCCTTAGGAATGGTTCAAAGTACATCAAAATCAAGAATCAAGTGAAGAATCTGGAAGTGAAGAACATAATGAAAAAGAATCATCAATTTGGAAGTGTAATATGATAAGGAACCATATACATAAAAAAAGGATGCCAAGAAAAGAGGATTGTCAAGGAGAAAGGAAGTCACAAGATGAAAGCTGCATACCACAGAAATTTGAAGATGAAGAATTTGAGCCATATGGATGGAATCAAATTTTGACTACAATGGATTTGGCCAATGATGATTATGTGGGAGTCAAATTTCAAAATGAAGAAGGATATGATGATTTTCATATAGGAATACAAATGATAGAGGTGTCAAAAACAGAGGAGAATTTGAAGGAAGAGATAATGTTGAATACTGGAAAAACACAATTTCTAGAAGAAGTGGAGGCTACAAATGCAATAAAAGACAAAATTTCAAGAACTTATAGAAAATGTATACACAAAGAAATGGAAAAGAAAAACAAAAAAACTGAAGTAAATAAAAAGAAGAAGGAAGAGGACCAACAATTTGATGTACCTTCAAACTTCAAGGCCTATGAAATAGAAGACATATTACTTTTAAAAATGAAACCAAGAAGGGAGAAGAAAAAAGGGGAGGCATATGACAATGAAGAACAGACTAAGAAGGTGGTGATTACCCAAGAAGAGGGGGAAGATAGGCACATTGTTATTGCTGATGACATGATAAATCAAGAGGAGGAAGCGTTGACGAAATTGGGTAAAACTTATAGGGATGTGTTTGCTTATAGTTTTAAGGATTTGAAAGGAATTGATCCTAAAATTTGTGAACATAATATTCCTATAACACCAGAAGCAAAACCTAGCAAACAAAGACACTATACATTTAATGACAAATACTCTGCTAAAATAAAGGAAGAAATTGACAAACTTCTGGCTGCCAATTTCATCTATGAAATTGAGTACACTAAATGGATATCTCCTATAGTTGTGGTACCAAAAAAGAATGGGAAACTCAGGGTATGTATTAATTTGAAAAAAGTTAATGCAGCAAGTATAAGAGATAGTTATCCATTACCAATAACAGACCATCTCTTGGAAAGAGTTGCAGGTAAGGAGGTCTATAGTTTTTTGGATGGTTTTTTGGGATATAATCAGGTACCGATAGCTTTGGAAGACCAACATAAAACTGCTTTCTCCACAGAATGGGGAATCTATGCATTTAGGGTTATGCCTTTTGGTTTAACCAATGCTCCAGCAACTTTCCAAAGGTTAATGTGCCACATATTCAAAGAATTTCTTAGAAATATAATGGAAATTTATGTTGATGATCTTTGCACGTTTTCATTAAAAAGGCAAGATCATTTGAAAGATCTAGAAAATAGATTCAAGAAATGTGGAACATACAGAGTGTGCTTAAATCCCGAGAAATGTGTGTTCTTTGTGTGGCAAGGAAGAATGTTGGGTCACATAGTTTCTAGAAATGGAATTTCAACTAATGAGAGGAAAATTAAAGCCATAGTGGATCTACCAAAACCAACAAATGTAAAAGAACTTCAAAATTTCATGGGACACTGTGGATATATAGAAAATTTGTGCACAAATTTGCAGATATTGCAAAACCTCTGTATGCATTAATTACAAAATTTGAATGGACAACAGAATGTGACCAAGCCTTTGAGACTTTAAAAACTTGTCTGGTGACGGCACCTATTCTAAAGACTCCACAATGGAATCAAATCTTTCATGTTCATGTTGATGCTTCAAACTTTGCTCTAGGATTTGTTTTGGCATAACCAATAGAAGGAAGCAAATTAGATTTTCCAATTGCTTATGCTAGTAGGCAATTGAATTCTGCAGAAAGAAATTAAACAACCACTGAAAGAGAAGGATTGGGAATGATATTTGTTGTCAAAAAGTATAGACATTATCTTCTAGCCAACAAGTTTAAATTTTTTGTGGATCACCAAGCCTTACTCTACTTGGTAAACAAACCATGTCACACAGGTAGGATAGTCAGATGGTTCCTACTATTCATGGAATTTGAGTCCGAGGTAGTGGTCCGACAAGGGAAAACTCATTTAAGAGCCGATCATTTGTCTAGGATACAAACTAAAGAGCCAAACTTACCCTTGGATGATGAGCTACCAAATGCATATCTATTCAAAATAGAAAGTATTCTTGATTGGGCAATGACTTTGGTACCTTTGCTAACCATGGGGCCTTGTAGAACACGTGAAAACAACACACATTTGGTATTACAAAGTAGGAACTTTGTATTACTAGCTAGGCACTTATACCATATAAATCATATTGGTATACTGGAATATTATACTCCATAAGATGAGCAGCAGGAATATTTAAGAAAAGCTCATTGTTGGAATCCATGTACTCATGCTTCTATGGTGGTTACTTTAAACAATCTCAATAGAATGGAGGTGCATTGGCCTACAAAGAGTCAAGATGTGGAGAAATATGTTTCTAATTGTTTTAAATGTCAATCTTTGCAAAATTCAAAAATTACAACTTTGTACTGGTTCCAAAAAAATCCAGATTGGAGTGCAAACGTAGTTGAGGAGTTAAGAAGTAACAAACCATTAGAGTCAGTAAAAGTTGGTGCAGACTCTAGAAATTTACAGGCAATCTCTGGGGAGTATCAATTGATAGGAGACAAATTGTACAAGAAAGGAATGGATGGATATCTAAGAATATGTGTACCTGAAGAGAAATATATGAAAATGTTAGAGATGGCACATTCAAGAGTAGTAGGAGGTCATTTTTCAAGTGAAAGGACTGCTAAACTTATTTTATATTTTGGTTTTTGGTGGCCAACTCTCTTTCCTGATGCAAGAAAATATGTGAAAAGATGTGACATTTGTCAAAGAGTTAAGCAACCAAGTAAAAGAGATGATATGCCATTAGTACCACTTATTTCAGCAAGACCATTCAGCAAATGGGGGTTGGATTTTATTGGACCTATCCATCCTCCTGCAAAACAGTCTCATGCTGAATATATACTTGTAGCCATAGATTACTTGAACAAATGGGCAGAGGCTAAGGCTACAAGAAGAAATGATGCTCAAACCAGTGCACGATTTCTTTATGAAAATCTTATCATCCGATTTGGGTTACCAATTGAATTGGTAAGTGATAGGGGGACTCATTTTTAAAATCAAGTAATTGAAAATATAACTGAGTATTTCATGATTAATCATAGAAAGTCAGCCCCTTATCATCCACAAGCAAATGGATTAGCAGAAAGTACTAATAAAGTACTTTGTACTGTTTTGACAAAATTGGTAAACACAAATAGGACTGATTGGGATTTACAACTTAATCACGTCCTACGGGCCTATAAAATGGCATACAAAACTGTTATTGGTACAACACCATTTAATTTGGTATATGGACAAAATGCAGTATTACCTTTAGAATTTCTCATACCAACATTAAGGTGGGGAATCAATTCAAGTGGACGGGACATGAATTATCTGAAAGAGTGGTGGAATTGGAAAAACTTGGAGCGTCCAGACTTCAAGCAATTATGAGCATATATGTAGATAAAAGGAGACAAAAAGCATATCATTGATGGAGAATGTTAATCTCCAAAAGAACAAGCTACTCTTGAAGTTAGAGAACCTCTATAACAAGAGTAACTCAAAACCTTCACCAATTTTGGAGGATCAATACTTTACTTCTAAAATTTTCAACAAACTGTGAAGAAGATGACTACACAGAAAGTCTGTTGCACATAACTCTCTCATTGACTTATCAAATGTGTAAAGTTTTTTATAAAACTTTGCACAAGGTGCCATCTATAGTTTGCGCACCTTTTCCAAGTTAAATCATTCCAAAAGAATCAGTAGATCTTGAGAAATGATCTCAACAAGATATGTCTAAAATTGTTCTTCTGAGAAGTCGATTCAGACACCTATAACTTCTAACACTAAGGAGCTTAGGGAAACAATCAATATCATTGGTCAGCATATCTTTACAGTAGGGGTTGGAGGTTACAAATATACCATGCTATGTCAAGAGTTCTACAAATTCTAAAAAGTGGCTACTAATTATAAAAGATGGAAGGTAGTGGGATTATATAGACGATTCGATGAACCTCTCTTCTTTATAGACTTTGAGAGAGTATCACAGGTCATGTCTAGTCTGTTGGAATTGGAAAAGGCAATGATGCATACTTCAGATGCTCAGTTCAGGATAAGGAGAATAAAGAGGTACAGATAACTATCAAAGCAGAACACATCAGGGCAACTCTTCAATTCTATACCATGGGAACCAAATTGGATGGTAGTTTTGTCAAGAAGAATGCAGCAACATATGCTGGATATTCAAAATTTGTGGACTTCAAAGGAGAAGAGAATGAAGAATTTGCCACCAGGATGTTTCTTCAGTACTTGTGTTTTCGAAAATTGCCAGGATATACAATGCCACATAAACCAGTTACTTTGATTATGTTCAACAATAAAGATAGGACTAAACCATTTGGAGTGATGGATGTAACTCCCTACATTCATGATCAATTAAAGGAAGCAGCAAAGCATTGGCAACAGAAAAGGTTTATGAATGGAGCACAGTTTCTAACCAGAATCATATATCATATTTTAAATATGGAGTATCAGTTTAAATTGGCTCCAGAAGCTCAGTATTTTAGAAGTTTGATGGTAGGAATTAAAAGTCCTTCAAAGCTGATGACAATAAGAGAAACATAAGTCCAAACAAGCATGAGGGGAGCAGGAAGGAAAAGAAGAGTTGTATCAGAGGAAGTAATCCCAGTCAAGAAGAGAAGATTGGATCCCAACCCTGAAAGAAGTCCAAGCTTCAAAGGAACCCCATCCACCTCAAACAAGCAAGGAACAAATTTATTCATATTTGACTCAAGGTAATGATAAGAGGGCAGTTTATGAAGCTCAGTATAAGAAAATGTTGGAAAATTATTCATGTAAAGCAACTGATTGGATACAAGAAGAGGTGGAACATTATGAAGAATTACATGATCAGATGATGGCTACAGAAATGGAAGAAGTATTTGTTAGAAAAGAAGTGGAATTATTGGCTTATTTTAAGGAATTACAAGGACCTCTAGAGACAGTGGTGGTGAAAAAGAAAGTCCAGAAAAAGCCTGCTCAGAAAAAGAAGCCAACCAAGAAGGATAAGGGTAAGGCAGTTGAACATGTACAAGTGGAAGAGTTAGTAAAAATATCGTCAAAAGAAAATAATCAGAAAAAATTAATTGAAAAAGAAGAGCACAGAATGGACAAACAAGGAGTAGCTGCTTCTTCACAATTTTCATCAGATTCAGAGAGTGATATTGAGAATTTTCTTCTAAAAAGTTTAAATCTCTCAGTACCCAGTACACCAGTGAAAACAGTACAAGCTTCTGTAAAAAATGAAACACCAGAAGAATTGAGCCAAAAGTCAAAAGGGATACAAGTCTGTGAAGAATCAACAAAACGAGATAGTACTGGGGAAGAAAGAAGGAGATTGAAAGGTAAAGAAGTAATGATGGAAGAAGTGGATGAAACACTAAAAGAATTCAGTAGTGGAGTGGTGGACACAGGTTTCAAAACTATATGGTCAAATCCCTCAAAACAACCTCATTATCCACCATATGAGGAAAAGCAGGAATTGGAAAGAAAATCAAATACATGCAGTCAGTTGCATAGTCAAAAGGATAAAGGAAAGGTGGAAGAAAAGATTGCAATGCTAGAAAGGATAGATTTTAAGGAATATAAAGAAGGGAAAATAGAAACAGAAATGAATCAGAGTATAGAGGAGGTACTCTTTGATCTAGGTCATAATGAAGAGTCCACACATACACGTGATCAGGAAAAGGAAGAAGAAACAGATTTTATGGACATAGATGAGCAGGAGGTGGAACATAAAGAGCAGCAGCTGAATGACCAAATGAGGAATCCAGTGGAGGATGACTCAACCTTAATACAGGAAAACAAAGTTCAAGAAGAGGAAATACAAATTATTCAAAAGAAACAAAAGGAAATTGATGGAAAAAAGGCAGAGGAAATGGAAGAAGAAAAAGATTATGAGAAGGTAGAAAACCAGGTGACAGAATATCAGGAAGAGGATGTAGAAAAAGTTGAATATAAGGAGGAAAAGCAATTAGAAGTAAAGCAAATGGAATTGGAAACTGGTCTTGAAAGGATACCTGACATCAGATCTACATGTAAGATCATCATGAGTAATATCAATTCAGACCCTCTAGCAAAAATATGATCATATCAGGGATGGTGGCTGAATCAAAATTTCTAAAAGGTAGCAGAATTATTACTGTGAAGTTAGAGGAACAAATGAGAGTTGTCCAGGGAAAAAATGGAGGGCCTGATCAAAAAAGTAATTTCACTAGAAGAACAAGAGGTTCAAAGTCAGAACAAAATTTAATTTCTTGAAAGAAAATGTACAAAGCAATTGGAGCATAGCAATAAAGTGGAAATGGAATTGAAGAAAATGGAAGGAAGATTTAGAACTCTTCAGAGCTCATATCAGATAATGGTCAAAGCTAATGAAAGTTGAATAAGGAAATTCTAATGTTACAAGCAGAATTGAAAGAAGTCAAGGAAATGGAGAAACAAGCTAGTGTGCATGCTGCTAGTGCAATGAGACGATACAACAATTTACATTTGGATATAGCAAAAGAAAGGAGTGAATGGAAATCAGAAAGAGAACTGTTCGTATCCCAGAATCAAGGATTAATGCTTATGGTGGAAAAGTTACAGAAAAATTTGGAATGTCCACAAAAACAAGTTGAAGAACAAGCAGTAACTATACAAGCAGAGGAACAGGGAGAAGGAGAAGATAACAGAGTTCAAAATTTTAGTGAGCAAGAAGATAAAGCTGCTGAAGAATATTCAGATGAATTTGTTCAAAAACTTCTAACAAGCAGAGAATCAAGAATGGAATTCATAAGCAAAATGCATAATGAGTATGAAGATCAGATTGTGAATTTTGCTTTAAATAAGGGAATAAATCTAGATCAACATCATTGGGCAACTGATGGTTTAGGAATACCATTCTATATGATTTTGGAAAGTGTCAAGAATTATCAGATTGCAAGAGTGAGACTACCACCAAATAAATAGTTGAAATATGAAGAAGATATTAATGTCAGTAAGGAGTTGTTTGAAAAAGCTAACCCTAAATGGAGGAACAGATGGTTGGATGCCAACAAGGAATGTAGGAAGATCTAGAAAGAGGCATCTTTGCAATTAAATATAAATCCAGCCTATTGTCCAGTAGCTAGAAGAAGAGAATGGTCAGTATTTTGGGAAAGAAGAAATATAGGACAACAAAGTGGCTGAATTTTCCAAAGATAGGAGGACCAAAAGCAGGATCTTGGCCGACCAAGAAGTACATGATTGATACAGCAGAATTTGTTATATCCACATACAAAGATGTAAATGATCCAGCCTGTATTTTATTAGTAAGAGTAATGTGACCTATGGTGGCATGCATAGAAACATTCACAGATACAGAAGTAAGGACTCTCAATTACATTGGATTCAACTCACCTACAGATGCTCTACTTTTTTTATCTAAGTGAAACTCCAGATAGAATTTGTTTAATGGCTTACTACAGCAGAGTTGTATTTTTGGGAAGTCATTATCTTCAAATTTTTGAAGATGCTTTTGATTATGGATTTTTTGAAAGGGAGTCAAAAATTTTTGGGAATCTATCAGTAGTCACTAAATCAAGACTCACTACATATGAAGCTACTTATACAAAATATTTGAAGAAAGATGTGATAGATAGACCAGAGGCAGCAGTTCAATGGAGAAAAGCCCTGTTTGAGATGGTGAACAATTTGAATATTACAGAAAGAAGGAGCCATGACTTGTTATCTCAGGTTTACCAAAGGAAGAAGAAATAAATGAAGCCCTCACTACTCTTCTATCAGAATATTTTTTGTCAGGAGCCAAAAAGTCTAGGAGGGGAAGGATGTTAGAGGAAGCATTTTTTTGAGAGAAATTATTTGTAATTTATCAAAATTGGTAGATATATTTATGCAAATGATGTAAAAATTGGGAAGAGTCTTCCTCAAAATTGGTAGATATATTTATGCAAATGATGTAAAAATTGGGAAGAGTCTTCCTCATGTAAAGTAGGATCATATGTATTTTTCTTAGAATTTTTTGAAGCTCTTTGATAGCATATTTTTAGATTGGAAGCAAAAAGGATCAAATTTCAAGTGTGAAAAGGGACACTTGAAAAAGTATAAAAGATAATTTCTTCTATTTTGAAGAGGTTGGTTGTATTATGTACATGCTATCCACATAATGTGAAGAGTTTTCCTGTAGAAAATCGTGTTTCTCCTTCCATGATCAATTTATTGATTTGTTGAGTCTTCTCATTGTGTGATCCATGGAATTTGTGAGCTTTCCTTGAGTATTTCTGAGTGAGATGAATGAAGATAGGTGAATCTTATTGTATTGAGCAAGATAAAGCAGGAGAACAAAGCTAGAATTAGAAATTCTCAGTTTTTAAAGAATCGCGATTGTCTCATCTATGTGGTATAGGTATTGTTTTGGAAATTTGACTTCATATTTGTACTCTATTGTGAAAATGGCACACTTTAGGCACAAAAATCATTGAAAATGTTGTCATAGAACTCAAGATAATCAAAACCCTAGTTATTTCCTTTCTTCTTCATAAATCTCTCAGAAAACAGTCATTTCAACTCTTATTCTTGGATTCCATTAACTAGAAGGGGCTGTGGTCTTTGCATACTTCCCAGATTGACAATTTAAAGATGTGTAGTTGATCTTTTGTGCTATAATGATTGGAGAGGACAACTGCTATAATGATTGGAGAGGACAACTCCAAAGGTTAACAACAAACATTTTCCCACACTTGAGTCCATTGAAAAGCATGCATGTGAAGCTTGCATTCTTGGAAAAATGCATCGTGCTTCTTTTCCAAAAGATAGTCATACACACACTACAAGAAAATTAAAGCTTGTTCATAGTGATGTATGCGGTCCCGTCAAGACTACATCTTTTGGGAAGCATGTATATTTTGTTACCTTCATTCATGATGCTACTTGCCATACATGGTTGTATCCTATGAAAGCAAAAAATGAGGCATGCTCTTGCTTCAAAGCATTTTTAGCTATGGCTAAAAATTTTTCTTCAAACAAGCTTTTGACTCTATGCACAGATTGTGGTGGTGAATACATGTCACATGATTTTAATGCTTTTTCTTCATAAAAGAGGTATGTCATACCAATTTGCAATGCCATATACACCTCATCAAAATGGTGTTGCCGATCATAAAAATAGAACTCTTCTTGAAATGGCACGATGTATGGTTAAAGGAAAGCACCTTCCTAATAAGGTCTAGATGGAAGTTGTCATGTGTACAAATTATGTGTTGAATTGTTGCCATACAAAAGCATTGAGAGTCATCATTCCTTATGAGGCTTGGAATGGACATAAGCCTATGGTAAGTCATATGTGCATGTTTGGTTGTTTGGCATATGCTCTTGTGCCATCACTGTTGGGAGTGATGGTTGGATGCACTCAGAAGATTGAGTTGGTGCTGCTATACCTGCTTCACACCAGCCCTCCTTTGATTTCAGATATGCTTAGTAGACTCCTTGAGCTTCCAAATGATACCAAAATATACTATATGTACTTTGGAAAAGGTTTGAGTAATGTCTTGATCAAAACAGGTAAGTTTGCACTTCACTAGACTTGAAAACTTTCTATTTTGATCTTAATACCTGCTCAGTCTTTCACTCAGTGTGACCAGCACACTAACAATTGATCTAATTCCTTCTGGAAATATTAAATTAGCTTAGCAAGCTACCATTTGCAAGTGGAATGAGCAGAAATGATAAACTACTCACTGAGAAATCAATTTAGCAAAATTATATGTACCCCCGACTTTTTAGGAACTCTGCAGACACAGACCAGTGTGCACTTCGAGCAAGATTTCTCTGAGATGGATGATCTGATTGATTTGAAACTTTGTAGGTGTATAGTAGACTTGGAGCTGGTTCCAATGTGCTTTGAATCACTTGATTTGGTTCAGTAGATCCTGAGATATGCTCCTTTGAAGTTGACAGACTTGAAGATGATAACTCAGAGAAATCAGAGATTATGAATGTAATGATATGTATTAATTCACATTGATGTACATTCCCATTGACATGATAAACATTGTCAAATGGTACTCAGAGGTGTAGGCTATGAAAGAGTCCTCACACACTCAAATGTTGATGCAAGGTTGCCTCGGGATCTGAGCTAAGTGGACAAGCTAACCCGCGACTTTTTGATTGTGTCTTTTATAGAAGTTGAGTTGAGATTTGAATTTGAATTCAAATTCAAATCTCCTTCAATCACTCCTCTAAAAGTAGGGAGATATTCTCTCCAATTACACCATCCAAATTCCACGACTCTAATCAGTTAGGTGGGTATACATAATGCCAAGTCATTTAGACTTTTACAAGAAGTAAAAAATGTAATAACACATAGGCAAGTGTTCCTATGGTTCTAGCTTCACATAGTGATATCCTTCAAGGGTTCCAAGCCAAATCTTCCGAGGTTCCAAGCCAATGTGTGAAGGCTTGAAATGCACCAACAGCTCCCCCTCAAGCCAAGCACTTTGGCTTAAGTCTTCATCTTCTTCATCTTTAGTCTTCAATCACATCCTGTAATCCAATCATGGATTTAAATCTGCATAATTTGTTTCCATCCAATGCTTTAGTGAGTAAATCTGCACATTGCATATTAGTAGACACATAAGTCAATTGTATCTCTTTGCTTAGTAACTTCTCCCTCACATAGTGGTAATGAACCTCTATGTGTTTGGTTCTGGCATGATATATTGGATTAGCTGCAAGGTGAAGAGAGCTAGTGTTATCTCCAAAAATGATTGGTGGTCTAGTGTATAGACCTAACTCTGTATACAAGAGCTTCAACCAGATAGCTTCTTGAGTGGCATTGGCAAGCCCTCTATATTCTGCTTCAGTGGATGACAATGCCACTGTAGGTTGTTTCTTGGCTGACCAAGAAATAGGCTTATCTCTTGCAAAACAAATGTATCCTGATGTGCTTCTTCTATCATCCTTGCAACCTGCCCAATCTGCATCTGAATACACTTTAATATCAATATCTGATGTATAAGGAAAGTACAAACCATGATTCTGAGTTCCCTTCAAATACTTCAAGATCTTCTTTGCTGCCTCTAGGTGAGGTACCCTTGGTTTGTGCATGAATTGACTAAGCACACTAACTCCATATGCTATGTCAATTCTTGTCAAGGTAGCATAGTTCAAACTACCTACCATACTTTGATATCCTGTAATGTCTTGTATTTCATCCCCTTCATGAGCACTTAGCTTTAGGTTGACCTCCATTGGAGTAGTAGATACTTTAGCATCCTGCAAACCAAACTTCTTGACCATATCCTGTACATACTTCTTTTGAGTGATATATATACCTGAGTTGGTGTAGACTAACTCAAGACCTAAGAAGTACTTCAATAATCCAAGATCATTGATCTTGAATTCTTTCATCATCTGTCCTTTGATGTGTCTAATCCCATTGACATCATTACCTGTAATGATGATGTCATCAATATAAACACACAAGTAGATTACCTCTATACTACTTCTCTTTATGAACAGAGAAGTATCAGCTTTGCTCATCACAAATCCTTGGTCTTGGAGATAGGTTGTCAACCTGTAATTCCATGCTCTAGGTGCCTGCTTCAAACCATATAGAGCCTTCTTCAATTTACAAACATAATTTACCTTTTTTGGATCTTCATAGCCAGGTGGTTGTGACATGGAGACTTCTTCAGATATCCATCCATTTAAGAAAGCATTCTTGACATCTAATTGGTACATGTTCCAATTCTTGGATGCAGCTACACTCACCAATATTCTGATAGTTGGCATCTTAGCCACAGGAGAAAATGTCTCCTCATAATCAATGCCTTGGGTTTGTGCAAAACCCTTGGCTAGCAACCTAGCTTTGTACCTGTTGATTGTTCCATCTGAATTTCTCTTTAGCTTGTAGATCCATCTGGATCCTATCACCTTCATAGAGTCCTTCTTGGGTACCAAGTCCCAAGTATCACTCTCCTTGAGAGCTTCCATTTCTTCATCCATGGCTTCTTTCCATTCTGGTTTAGTGATTGCTTCTTCATAGGTACCTGGTTCTTCATTCAACAAATCCTTTGCAAGATATATAGAATGTTTAGTTACAAGTGATGTGTCATACCCAAATCTGATAGGCTTCTTCTTTTCTCTCTGAGATCTCCTCATTGCTTGAGTTGAGGATTCTGGTGTATCCTCTAGCTTTTTCATCTTCATCTTTCCCTTGGACTTCCATGCCTTGAATTCCTCAATGTTAATTGTATCATCATCATCTGAGCTTGATTCATCTTTCTGGATTGGTTCCTCCTTGGTGAGCTTTGGGAAATCTTCTTCCATATCATAGGGTAGACTCACTTTCCTGCATTCATTCTCATACCATGAGTCATTCTCATCAAAGATGACATCTCTGCTTACCTTGAAGCCTTTGTTTGTTGGGTTGTAGAATCTGTATCCCTTTTGGTTCAAATCATAACCAATGAAGATACATTTTTCAGCTTTAGGATCTAGCTTTCCCCTTACCTGTGAGGGAATATGCACATATGCTACACAACCAAAGATTTTGCAATGATCCAGAGAAGGTCTCTTACCATGCCAAGCTTCATATGGTGTCATGCCATCAAGTGATTTGGATGGCAACCTGTTTATGAGATAGGTGGCAGTGGATACACTCTCTGCCCAAAGATAATTTGGCAACTTCTTTTCATTTAGCATAGACCTAGCTGTTTCTACAATGAGTCTATTCCTTCTTTCAGCTACCCCTTTTTGTTCAGGTGAGTACCTTGTGGTTATCTCCCTTTTGATGCCTCTTTCCTGCAAGAAATCTTCAAACTCATTGGAGAAGTATTCTCCTCCACCATCTGACCTTAGCCTCTTCAAGCTTCTTCTTGTTTGGTTTTCAACAAGTGCAAGATACCTCTTGAAACAATTAAACACTTCATCTTTATGTTTCATAAAGTACAAGATGGTCCATCTGCTATAATCATCAATGAAGGACACATAATACCTTGAGCGTGAAATGGAGGGGTCCTTGCTAGGTCCCCAAACATCTGTGTGTACTAAGTCTAGGTAGTCTTCATGCATGAAACCTTTGCTTGAATAGGGCAACCTGTGGGACTTACCAAACTGACATGCTCCACACTTGTAAATCATGTGTTGTTTGGACACATTAGGTATCCCAAGCACACATTGATCCCTGCACATTTGCTTTAGAGTTCTTTCACCTATGTGACCTAACCTCTTGTGCCGTATTTCTAATTCTGAAAGTGTTTGATCCTTGTAATTATACAAAGCAATGTTCTTGGTGTCTTCTAGCTCAAAAGTAAACAATCTACCTGATTTTTCTCCCTTGGCTATCCTTCTGAATCCATGTCTTGGGTCCTCCACATATGCTCCATGTTGTGTGAATCTGACCTGCAAACCTTTCTCCACAATCTAGCCAACACTCATTAGATTCTTGGTGATGGTTGGTACATAGAGTACCCTGCTCAATAGGTTCTGGTTACCATCACATGTCCTCACATTTCCAATCTTAACAACAGAATGTTTAGTATCATCACCTGTTTGTACCTGATGTTTGCCCTTGGGTTCTTCCAAATCAGAAAGTAGTGCCACATTGCCAGCTACATGGTTAGAACATCCTGAGTCAATATAAAATAAATGATCATCATTTGTACCTGCCTTGGAGGTCATATTCATGATCAATAGGGAGTCATCTTGCTCCTCTGTGTAGTTGTTGTAGTCTCTTCTATTTCTGAATCCACCTTGGTAATTACCATTGTGGTTGTGGTTGTAATTGTTGTTGTATTGATTGTTGTATCCATGGTAGCCTTGGTGTTGGTTGAATCTGCCTCTCCCTTGAGAGTATCCACCTCTTGAGTAGCCTCTTCCTCTCTGATTCTTGTAGTTCTTGTAGCATTCATCTGTGGTATGATTGGACAATCCACAAATGTTGCATGGTGATGAGTTGTAGGGTCTCCCCCTACCTGACTTACCTCCTCTGCCCCTTCCTCTTGATGATCTACCTCTCCCTGCATAATTAGCTTGGGAGGTAGAGCCTTCTTCATCCTGTTTCTTCCCTTTACCTTTATCCTTAACTTTCTTATCAGTATAGAGAGCAGAGGGGTTGTTACCTTTTGATTGATCTCCTACCTTTGTAAACTTTGCTTCATGTGTAAATAGTTGGCCCATGAGTGTTGTGAGATCTGGGGTATGCATGTCCATATAGAGGTCCATTGCAGTGGTGAAACTTTCCCACTTATCATCTGCCTTGAGTCCATTTGTTACTTGCCTGACTATTTGCTCCTCTTTAATCTCCTCTCCAATGCTTGCTAGTTGGTCTGCCACATCTTTAATCTTGGTCACATACTCTGAGACTGATTGCTTAGGCTTCTTCCTAAGGGTTGTGAATTCAATCCACAGTTGATTCTTCCTGGCCCTTGTGTTGGAAGAAAAGTATGTTGACAAGGTTTCCCAAGTCTCTTGGGAAGTCTTACAATTCCTTACATGAGGTAAAAGAAAATTAGATATAGAGTTTAGAAGGTAAGACCTTGCCAAAGCATCTTTTGCACACCATTGGTTGAGCCTCTCATGTTCATCCTTGGTGGGTAGTCCTCTAGTTTTAAATGAGGGCAATTCCTCATCTCCTGATATGTATCCAAATAAGCTTCTGCCTTGTAGATAGGTCTTCATCCTCAGAGACCAAGCTTGGTAGTTGTTCCTGTCCAATTTGTCAATGAATGAAGGAAATCCATCTCCCATGTTTACCTTATTTGCTCTGATACCACTATTGGGATTGATGGTTGGATGCACTCAGAAGATTGAGTTGGTGCTGCTATACCTGCTTCACACCAGCCCTCCTTTGATTTCAGATATGCTTAGTAGACTCCTTGAGCTTCCAAATGATACCAAAATATACTATATGTACTTTGGAAAAGGTTTGAGTAATGTCTTGATCAAAACAGGTAAGTTTGCACTTCACTAGACTTGAAAACTTTCTATTTTGATCTTAATACTTGCTCAGTCTTTCACTCAGTGTGACCAGCACACTAACAATTGATCTAATTCCTTCTAGACATATTAAATTAGCTTATCAAGCTACCATTTGCAAGTGGAATGAGCAGAAATGATAAACTACTCACTGAGAAATCAATTTAGCAAAATTATATGTACCCCCGACTTTTTAGGAACTCTGCAGACACAGAACAGTGTGCACTTCGAGCGCGATTTCTCCGAGATGGATGATCCAATTGATTTGAAACTTTGTAGGTGTATAG
Source organism: Ceratopteris richardii (assembly GCA_020310875.1). Classification (NCBI taxonomy): domain Eukaryota; kingdom Viridiplantae; phylum Streptophyta; class Polypodiopsida; order Polypodiales; family Pteridaceae; genus Ceratopteris; species Ceratopteris richardii. Next base: position 9,873,346 of record CM035423.1, read on the forward strand.
TAGACTTGGAGCTGGTTCCAATGTGCTTTGAATCACTTGATTTGGTTCAGTAGATCCTGAGATATGCTCCTTTGAAGTTGACAGACTTGAAGATGATAACTCAGAGAAATCAGAGATTATGAATGTAATGATATGTATTAATTCACATTGATGTACATTCCCATTGACATGATAAACATTGTCAAATGGTACTCAGAGGTGTAGGCTATGAAAGAGTCCTCACACACTCAAATGTTGATGCAAGGTTGCCTCAGGATCTGAGCTAAGTGGACAAGCTAACCCGCGACTTTTTGATTGTGTCTTTTATAGAAGTTGAGTTGAGATTTGAATTTGAATTCAAATTCAAATCTCCTTCAATCACTCCTCTAAAAGTAGGGGGATATTCTCTTCAATTACACCATCCAAATTCCACGACTCTAATCAGTTAGGTGGGTATACATAATGCCAATTCATTTAGACTTTTACAAGAAGTAAAAATATAATAACACATAGGCAAGTGTTCCTATGGTTCTAGCTTCACATAGTGATACCCTTGAAGGGTTCCAAGCCAAATCTTCCAAGCTTCGAAGCCAATGTGTGAAGGCTTGAAATGCACCAACAATCACAACAACATCACAAACTTGCTAACAACATAAAGAAATGTATATTTGTTGGTTATAGTGCTAAAAGTAAGGGATATTGTTTGAACCATCCATTGATGAACATAATTATAGTGAGTCAAGATGTGGTATTTGCTGAAAATTCAGTTTTCCCTCTACTTAAATGCAAAAAACAGCCAATAGTTAGCTTAGAAGATGTGTTGGATGCACTCGTGCCTTTGTTCCAACATGATGCACTTCACTATGCCCACGTAGACTAGCCGATTGAGGCTCAAAGGGCTGAAAAATTCTAGCAAAATAGAGCTGAAAATGCAAAGAATTTCTAGCCAAACATGGCTGAAATTTTTCAGCCAAATTTTGTCGAAACTACTAGAAATTTCCAGCCACATATGGCTGAACATTTGCATCAAAATATGGCTGAAAGTGAGCATGAAATTCAGCCCATGCATGATATACATGTGGATGATGTATTACATAATGAACGCATGTCTATCAAGAGTGCACAAAGTATGCCAAAGTGGCTGAAACAAACTTCACAGGACAACAAATTGAGTGCACCTTTACTTGGTAGAACAAGATCAAGCTCTCATCATGCATCAAGTGATTTTATGGATTATTCTCTTATTGCAATAGCATGTAATGAAGAGCCACATACCTTTGAAGATGCAATGACAATCCACAATGGATGAGTCCTATGCAATCAAAAATGGATTTCATACGTAGGAATGGTACTTGGGAGTTATGTGAATTGCCAAAAGGAAAAAATTCCATTGGTACAAAGTGGGTTTACAAGTAGCATTGATCTCTACAAAGCTAGATTGGTTGTGAAAGGATATGTGCAACAATGTGGCATTGACTATGAGGAGAATTTTGCACCTACTTCACGCATGACTACCATTCTTACCATGGTTGCATTGGCTGCCCATCGAGGTTGGAAAGTACATCAGTTGGACATAAAAATAGCCTTCTTGAATGGTGATTTTCAAGAAGAGGTCTATGTGAAGCAACCTCTTGGATTTTCCATGAAAAGGAAAGAGAATATGGTATGTGGCTTGGATAAAGCCTTGTATGGTCTCAAGCAAGTTCCACGTGCATGGTATGACAAAATACATAAGCACTTGGTTGCTCTTGGCTTCACACGTAGTTCAATTGAAAGCACACTCTATGTATGCAAAGATGGGGCTGATCTTACAGTGCTTATTCTTTATGTCGCTAACATATTCTTGACTAGGTCATGTGATGCAAAATTTGACATTCTTATGGCTGACTTGCAGCATACTTTTGATGTCACTTATCTTGGTCTTTTGAGCTACTATGTTGGCATCCAGTTTGTATCCATTGAGTGGGAATTGTTATGCATCAAGAAAAGTATGTTGAGAAACTAATTCAGCATTTTGACTTTGAGGATTGCAAGCCACTTTTCGCACCACTTGAGACAGGATTTAGGTTCTCAGTTGAGGATTCTAGTGATGCATTTGACACTTCTCTTTATCTGCATATGCATCCAACACAAGGACGGATATACAATATGAAGTTTCCCACTTGAGTCAATTCATGCATAGCCCTGGCACTAAGCATTAGCAAGTGGTGAATGTGTGTTTAGATATCTCAAAGGCACTTTGAGCTCAGGTCTCTTTTATGGAAGAGATATTCAGCTGTGCTTGCATGCTTTTGTAGATGGTGATTGGGTTGGTTGTTATGATACTCACATGTCCACTAGTGGTAATTGCTTTTCCCCTGGAAACTCATGCATGTCCACTAGTGGTAATTGCTTTTCCCTTGGAAACTCTAGATTGCTTCTTATTGGAGCGTATATGGTTTAGACACCTATTAATGGATCTTTGCATGGAGATTGATGCTGCTACGCATATTCTCACTAATAGTTAGAGTGCATTGGTTGTTGCACGAAACCCAGTGTTTCATGCACGTACCAAAAATATTGAGGTGCACTATCACCATGTGAGAGAGCACCTTCATGCAGGAGATATTGATTTGGTATATGTGCCTACACAAGATAATGTGGAAGACATATTCACCAAAGATCTTTCACAGGAAAAATTTGAAGCTTTTTGCAAAGCTTTAGGCTTATTGCCTTGTGGGGGTTGATCTCTCACTCCCTATATGTGTTCACATCATTCGCTTCAGGGGGGTTTGTTACACTTATGTGTTCCTTGAGTAGCTTTGATGTGAACCATTTCCCTTTACATGGGCACTTTTTACTCTAATGCTGGCTAGAAGTTTTTCCCCATGTTACCACATACATGATTCACTCATATAGCCATCTATCTTCTCCATGTATCTTGCTACGTTTTTGCTCCTTGTGTGTGCTTCTTGTGTTCTCTCGCACTTCTATACACACCCAACACCATCAACATTTGAAGAAGCTAAGAAGAAATCAGAATGGAGAGAAGCAATGGAAGAAGAGATAGAAGCTCTTCATGAGAATAAGAATTGGGATTTGGTTCCCAAGAAACCACCCATGAAGATAATTGGATTTACATGGATCTACAAGGTAAAGAAGAACTGAGATGGATCAATCAATAGGTATAAGGCAAGGCTTGTGGCCAAAGGGTTTGCTCAAACCCAAGGTATATATTACGAATAAACTCTCTCCTATGGCAAAGATGCCTACAATTAGAGTGCTCATGAGTGTAGCTACCTCAAAGAATTGGAACATTTATCAAATGGATGTACTTAATGCATTCTTGAATGGTTGGATTTCAAAGGAGGTATACATGGCACAACATCCTGGATTTGTACATGAATCACATCGTGAGTATGTGTGTAAACTTAGGAACACACGATATGGATTGAAGCAAGCTCCTAGAGCTTGGAACCATAGACTAGTGACCTTCTTGCAAGACAAAGGATTTCAATTAAGCAAAGCAGATACTTCACTTTTCATTAAGAAAAGTAAATCTGAAATGATATACTAATGTGTGTATGTAGATGATATAATCCTTATAGGTGATGATGTTGATGAGAAGAGAAAAATCAAAGCACAAATGAAGGAGGATTTTAAGAACAGTGATCTTGGGTTGCTTACTTACTTCCTTGGATTGGAAGTAATCTACATAGATCAAGGGATGTTCCTTACACAAAGGAATTATATAAAAGATATGCTTGCAAAGTTCAAAATGCAAGAAGATAAAGTTGTAGGTACTCCATGGAGTTCAATCACAAATTAAGTGCTCATGAAGGAGAACTTATTGAAGACATCACAAGCTATCAAATCCTACTTGGGAAGTTAAACTATGCTACTCTAACTAGGGTTGATATTTTCTATGGAGTAAGTGTGCTTAGTCAATTCATGCACACCCCAAGGAAACCTCACATGGGTGTAGGAAATAGGATATTGAAGTACTTGAAGGAGCAATAAATGAAGTTTTATATTATCCATACACATCTAATTTGAATTTAAAGCTATTCATTGATACAGATTGGGTAGGTTCCAAAGATGATAGAAGAAGCACATCACGATATATCTCATTTGTAGGTACAAAGCTCATATCTTGGTCTTCAAAGAAACAACCTATAGCTGCTCTCTCCTCAATTGAGGCTGAATACAAAGGTTTAGCAAATGTAACACAAGAATCCATGTGGATCAAGACCTTATACACAGATTTAGGATTGGATTTTGGCACTCCATACATATTTGGAGATAATATGAGTTCACTTCATCTAGCTACTAATGCTATCTTTCATGCCAGGACCAAACATATAGAAGTCCATTATCATTTTGTTAGAGAAAAGATTGTGAGTAAAGAGATACAACTCTCCTATGTATCTACCCATATGCAATGTGTAGATATGATGACCAAGTCTGTTATGAATTATGGAATGTGTTGAACAAGGAATACCTCTACCTCAGGTAACACGCAAGAAACAGCTCGAGCTCCTATGGCAAGAACTTCGAGGTGCTCAGAACGAGATCTGACTATGCGATGAAGTACTCCAGAAGATGAAAATTGATGAAGATAACGTTACAAGGGTGGTAAAAGCTATTGTCTCTGCCCAATCGGATGGCATGCATTCCAAGATTGGTGTTAAAAATTATGAATTTCTAAGATTTGATGGCAATAAGGATGGCCCTTTAGTTCTTTCATGGTTGTCATAGTTTGATGATTTTTATACTAATGAACCATATGCTGAAAGTGAAAAAGTCAAATTTGCCATTAACTATTTAGTAGGAAAAGCTCAGCTCTCATGGAATGTCCTATGCCACAGTATAGATCATCCAACAACATGGAAGGCTTTCCAAGATAAACTAAAGGATTCTTTTCTTCCTTCTCAATATCATCTACATGTTTGACGTGCATGAACAACCTTTACATGGAAGGAGGGTGACACGGTCACTACCTACACGAAGCGGTTCTGGAAAAATTTACTATTGGTTTGAATGCTTGAAGATGTACCAGAGGATAGCTTGCAATGGAAATACAACTTTATGCTAATCCTCAAAAGAGTTACTTTTTTTAATGTGAGCTAGAATATCTAGGACATATTATTTCAAGTGAAGGTGTGCATGTGGATCCAAAAAAAATTAAAGTTATAGTAGAATGGCCTACACCATAATCAGTCAATGATGTTCATTCTTTTCTTGGGTAGTGCTGAAAACCTTACCTTCACCTTCCAACAAGTCTCTGTCCCATTGCAGCAGTAGGGGCTTGATGAAAAAGAAGTGGGAAAGGGATTCCCTTTTTAATTTCTCAATCCAAGAACAAGCTAACCCGATTGGTGCTTAGAGACTAGTGCTTCACAAACCACACATCAATCATGCTCAAAGGATGCAAGCAAGCATACTTGTATGAAGGTCCAAAACGAGTAAACATGATGAAGCAAGATGGAAGTATTAAAAGTGGACTTTCTGAATAACATGACTTTCTGGAGACATGTAAGCTGGAAACTTCAAATGATCATATCTCCCTCATACAAGCACCAATTCAAGTGATTCAAGTGCCTTTTCCATGCCATGTTTCATGTAGATTTCAAATATGGAACATGAATTAGGAATACTCAAGTGTATAAGTAGGCGAGAGAGATTCATGTTTGGAAAACTTCACTAAAGTGTTTACAGAAGATGAACATGACAGAGATTACTCCTCAAGGACTTCATAATCAGGTAGAGCCAACATCCACAGATTCACAATCAACCAAATAACACAAAAACACTTCAATTAAGCATGGGGAAGACAAAGAACATAAGAAATGACACATGTATCATGGCCAAAAGAGCTCCTCTTCTCATTACTACAAAAGATACAAGTGCAAAATGCCCCAAAATCCTTCACATTTGTGGCTTTTATACCATTTTGGAGAGAATCATGATTTTCTGCCTGGAGAAAGTTACGATTTCTTTACAATGTTCTTTTCTATACAAAAGTAAGGATTTCTTTTGTTTATTTGGGGTTGAATACTCCTGGCTCACTACAGGAAGACTCTTCATGAGTGTTACAAAGTTTGGAGCTCTTATATACATGAAAGTCTGAGAAAACACTATTGGAAGTATTTTGTCAACATTTCCTCCCCCCCCTAGACTCTTTGATGTCCTCATAAAAAATTTGAAGATATGTACATCTCCAGAGGCTATGGTTTTCTTTACTCTATTGTACATTCTACTACTGCTAGTGTTTATCTCTATTTGTATAGTTCCTGGAGGTGCATGTGGTGTTCCTACTCTTCCGTATTGATGTTATTGACTAGCTCTATTAAGGCTTTCCTCCAGTTTAGAGCCGCGACTGGTGCATCTACTATATTCCTATTCTGATACTCTACATAGACAGCTTCATATGTGAGAGTGCGTGCCTCAAGACCCAAGGATACTCTTCCAAAAATTTGTGAGTCCATCTCAAAAAATCCTGTAGTGAAGGCATCCTCGAAGGTTTGTAAGTAAATACTTTGCATAAACATTACTCGTACATAATGTGCCATGAGACACTGTCTGTCTAGCATTTCATTGAGATAAAAAAGAAGTGTATTGGTTCCTGAGTGGAAGCCCAAAAATTTCAGGGTTGTGATGTTAACCTTTGAAAAACTCTCCAAACAGGTCTTTATCATTGTTAATATGCAGGTTTGTACAATGATGGTGTAATCTTGTAGATCTCTCATATCTTCCAAAAAGGTGTCTATCACTTGTAGCATGTACGATTTGGTTGGCCAATCGAGCGGAGGTCTTGTTAACTTAGCAAAATTCAGCCATGAGCTGGATATCTATCCACTCCTCCGACGTTCCCTGAATGTTGGCCAATCCCTTTGATGCACGCATGGACAATAAGCGGGGTTGATTTTAAGGCTAACTGGAGAATTCGTCCATACGTGCTGGCATTCTTTTTGCTTATTCAAAAATTCCCTATGCCACTGCGGGTTAACTTTATGAAAGAATTCCTTTGTTAGCATGAACTGACTTTCTGAGTACTCCAAAAATTGATCAGGCTTCATCTTCAAAATGCTTGTCTGATACTCCTTTATTGATTCTCAGATATACAATAGGGGCATGTCCAAGATATCAAAATTGGACAGCATCCATGGAGGTTTCTTTAGCTTTTGTAGCAGGAATCTAACTATCCTAGCCTCATAACTCTTATAGAGTGGCTTTAGATATTTGATTCTACTGTTCCTATCATTTATTGATGTACACGGTGGTAGTGGTTCTTTGAGATCTTAGCCATCTGATTTTTCATTCCTTGCTTGTGAATCTCTTACCTCCATCTCTGCCTCCTGAATGGGACTTTCACCTTCTTGTTTTGTCTCTTGAGCTTCTTCTCGGATATGAGCCTGCACATCAGAGACTTTTGTTTCCCACATAATAAGCTCCCTTATTTCTCTTTCCACTTCTTGTCAGCAATCCTGCTCTGAAACATGTAGACATTTCAATGGAAGCTTCATATAAGAGTTTCATCTTTTCTTCCACCTTTGCCTTCTCCTCTCACATTGCCTTTGTCTAGGAAGCTTCCCTTCTAGCTTCTACTAGCTCTCTTTCCAGCTCTGCTATCTTTTCTGGCTCTTGATTGCTCTGGAAAGCGGTGCGACTATCCACATCCGAAATGGATAGCAGCTCATCATTCTACTCCTTGATCTTCTTAAATGATGAGTATAAGACTGGATATTTCTTCTTTTGGTTCTCTATTTCCTTATCTTTTGCAGAGTGTTGTGCCTTCTTCTGCTTAAGTTCTTCTAAGAGTTCTTGAATCTTACCTGAGCGGCCTCTTGGCTTTCCATGCACTTCAATTCCCAACTCTTCTGTTCTCTTTTACTATTCTCCAGATCTTTCATACATTGCTCTCTCTCCTTCTGGAGCTTCGACACTTCCTCTTTCTTGCTTTCACCTTGACTATTTTGAGGGAATTTCTTCCTTGTCCAATCTCTCTATCTTTATTCTTTATTATTTCATTGAACAATTTTTCAATCTCTTGTCATGCTTTCTCTCCATATGTCTTCTGGTGTTCTAAAGCTATGACTTCTTCTGTTACCTTTATTATTTCCTCTTGGAGAACTTCATTGTCCTAGCGTAACATCTCATTTTGTTTAAATAGATCTTTACTTTCTATCTTCCAGGTCTCCACTAAATGTCTTCTTTCTTCTTCAATTCTGAGACCTGCTAGTAATGCCCATTTTGCTCCTTGAGAAAACTGATCTGTTCGTTGATCGAGTATCGATTTTGTTTCCAATAAGTCTTTGTTTTCCTCCTTCTCTTGGCCTTGGTTCAAATATTGTTGTAATGCTTTATCCTAATTTTCTAGTCCCTCTTGCCCCAGCTGTGCTGATTTGATTTCCTCCTTCTTCACTCCTCCATTTGTTTCCCTCCTTGCTTCTCAGTCCTTTTGTTCTTCTTCCTCCATATTTCTTTCCTATACTTGTTCTTCCACGCCTTGGTTCTCCTTTTCTGTCTGTCTTTTTTTTGCCTCCTCATGGTCATCCTCAACAGCATTTTCTTCCGAGCTGCTCTCTTCTTTTGAACTTCTTTCTTCTTAAGAGTGTTCTTGTTCTTCTTGTTGGTCATTTTGTGGTGTTTCATCCCTCATGATCCCTGTTTTCTAAGCCACACTTTCCTTTTCCTCTTCCCCTTGGAATCGGATGTAAAATTCTTTTTTTGGTTTTTCCCAATGTAATTTTTGTCCTTGGACCCTGATACACCAACCATGCTTGCTCCTGTTCCTTGTGTGGACAAGTGGTTAGAACCACTATTTCTTCTTGCGATACCTCTTTTGCTGATTCTATTTCAAATCCCATGGATGCATCGAAGAAGTCATCCAAGTCAGCCTCTTGCTCCATTTCGCTGAGCTTCTAGATGTTGAACTCCTCCTGGGGTTTTCCTGTCCCTACAGAGTGCAAGAGTTGTTGTAATAGTTCTCTCTCCTTCTCATCCTCCCCATCCACTTCTTGTGTTCCCTCATTATCCTCTTTGTAATATTCCTCCGGCTCCTGTGGTTGTGGTATGCATATCAGTTGTCCATCTTCTTTGGTCACCAAAGTGGATCCACCTTCCAGGAGTTCCGATGGGGGTTCCAATAAATATAGCATGCGTTGCTCGTATTTTCTCTTTTCTTCATCTTCTTTTGGGAACCTCTTGTTACTTTTCTCGATGAGGTGTTGGCGACGATCCTGAGATGCCTCATTACTAACTTCTTTGCTTCTAGTGGGGGTACCACCTTCACCTTCTTTGGAGATACTAACTTCCTTTGATCTTTTGCAAGATTAAACTGTTCAAAAATTCTTCTTAAAAGTTTTTCTCTTCTAACAAAGGTCGCCTCTGTTGTTTATTCCAACACATTTTCATGAGCTTTCTCATATACTTCTAGCTCTTCCTGTGTCGAATTTTTCGCTTTGTTTGAGTAATCATCAAGCATTTTCTAATACTGCTTTTCATATGCTAGTCTTTTATCTTCATGACCTTGCAGAAAGTAAGTGTATAACTTTTGTTTCTCTATCATTGGAGGGCATGGGGATGGATCTGCTTGAACTTCTCTCTGGGTTGCCACCACTTCCTCTCTAGTGGGCTCCACCATCTCTGAAGCTACCTTCCTTGGGTCTTCCTTCACCCGGATGGTTACATAATCAGTCTCCTTCTCTTGAATGCCTAGCTCTTCCTCGTCTTCTTGTGGAACCTTGCTACTCGTTGTCTCTAATGTTCTTAACTTCTTCTTGGCGGGCTCCATGACTCCCACCACTTCTCTTACCCTTTTCATAGACTTTCCTATTGTTTGCTGAGTTCTAGGTTTTGGTGTTTCCTCCATCTCCTTGCTTCTTCTTCCTGCTTTCATGGGGGAGGTCACTTGTTTGGTGTTTGCCAACTTCTCCAAATGTCTTCTACTAAGCATGAATTCCATGTCTTCGTCTTCATCTAGGCGGTGTATAAAATTCTTGTTAGGGCTTGCCCTCCTCCTGGCAAGAATTGCTTCTCCTTCCAATGCATTGCTGCTTCATATATATATATATATATATATACAACACATAACTTGATAAGTCCATCCTTTCTGAAACACCTCTCTTCATGAAGGCTAAGGTCATTGCCTTGTGTGGCATGGTGTATCGCGTCATTTGAATTGAACAAAAGTGCTAGTGGAACAGCCTAACCGCTATGTTTAATACCTCTGAGTCAAAATTAGGGGACTTCTTGATCTCCCTATATTGGTTCATCCCTTTCTTGATATCCTTCAAATTATATTTTTTTCCTGCCTCAAACTTCAGGGCTTCCCTTACCAATGCTTGATCGATCCTGATGGTTTTCATTTCCCGTGGGAAGTGAGGCACTTGGCACATTAAGTACTCTCGGGGTTCACTTTCTTTCTAGGTGTGCCTCTCCATGGTCTCCATAGCTGAAATACACCTGGGGATATCTACCATAATGAGGTCCAAGTCCAAAAACCCATGGGTTCTTGCTTCCCTCAAAATCTCCTTTATATCCTCATGTTTGTGTAACTTTGTTATGTCTAGAGTAACTACGTTGAATTTAGTTCCTCCAAATTTTAGCATATCCACGTATCTAGCCATTCTCATCAAGTTTTGATTGGACTCCTCATTCATTTATCCTACATCAAGGAACCTATGTCCCTTGGGTTGAGCTATGGACACATTTTTTAGCATCTTTTCAACCATCTGTCAGAGTCAACAGCTTGAGTTTGAGTAGATGCTTCTCATTCTTTTTGAACCTATTACTGAAAAATTCCCCTTTTTTTCATATCAAGACTCAAGAAAAACATCACAAAAAATGAAAGATTGAATGAATATAGTACGAATTCCATGATTTTGGACTACACACTTATTCATCACATAGACTCTCACTCACAACATAGTGAAGGCTTTCTATCTCTAGAATTAAAAAGCTTCAAGTTAGGAATCTTAAAAAATGAAGCCAATTTTGAATCCAGTTTCTTTCTAAAGAGAAAAACAAATTTAAACTTCTTATCCCAATTATAAGCCTTTTAGTGCATGTCTTGTGTCTTATGTTCTTATAGCATTTCATCTGTTCCTTTTTTGACTAGGTGAAAACTGTTTTTCTCGATAAACTCCCCTCTTGTTGTACTCCTTCTTGATTTGCTTCTCTTTCTCTACCTTGCTTTTATTTTGTCCTTCTCCCCCACAATTCTCTGTAATATCAAGAATATAGGTTGGAGGTTGGTTGTAGCATTTGTGGTAAATCTATTTTATTTGTGTGCAAAGAATGGCCTTCTTGTACTCAGAAGCCTTTATTAAATGTGTGTGTGTGTGTGGTTTGGTGCAAGATCTATTAGGGTTTCAATCACTAATGTGCATGAGCTTGAAATCCTCTTTGGCTGCTGAGACACATACACATACACATTCAAAATGTGCAGATGAAAAATACAAGAAAAAAGGTGATACATAAGACAAAAAATTGTGAACTATATACAATTTCAACAATGAAAGAACATAGTTAGGTTTTCCGCATCTTTTCCTTTATCTTCAAGATTCTCTCCTTAGCTTCTTGCTGAGCTTCTTCCTTGATTCTCTCTAACTCTCTTTGCCTATACTAACCTATGTGTAATCTCTGCCATTGATGTTTTGTAAGGGGTTCTAGGTATTTTTTTACCCTACATCCACTTATATAATTGGGCATGACTTGTCCTTCTAGGGTGGCGAGTTGCATGGCCCCACTGTTAGTGATCCTGTGGAGGCTATATGGTCCATGTCCCCTCTTGTGTAGCTTCTTGCCCATGTCCTTGATGGTGAATGCTAAGACTAGATCTCCTACTTTCAAATCTTTCTCTTTGACATGCATGTCAAAGTACGCTTTCTGTCTTCTCTTGTTGGCATATAGAGAGTTGATGTCTTGTAACCTAGTGGCTCCTAACATTTCTAGTTTCAAGATTTTGTTTACAAGCTCGTGTGTTCTGTCCAATCTAGCATCTTTGCCACTTTTAGGGTTGGGATTAAGAATTCCATGGGTAAGATAGCATGTTGCCCATATACAAAATTGAAGGGTGTAGCATGTTGCCCATATACAAAATTGAAGGGTTTTATAAGCAACTCTATAAGCCCACAAAGCATGATGTAATTTCTTATCCCAATTTGATCTTTTATTGTTGACTATCTTTTGCAATATTCCACACAAAACCTTATTGGTGCTTTCCATTAAGCCATTTTCTTGGGGATGATAGGGTGCTGAGAGTCTATGCACCACTAAGAACTCTTGTTGAAGATGTTCTATGAACTTGTTGACAAAGTGAGTTCCCCTATCACTAATGATTTCTAATGGCAACCCTAACCTCACAAAGATGTTTTCAAATATGAACCTAGCTGTTGTTTGAGCATCATTTCTTCGGGTGGCTTTAGCCTTTTCCCACTTAGTTAAGTAGTTAGTTGCTACTATGATGTATTATGCATGTGTGGTTCTAGAAGGTGGTGAAATAGGTCCAATAAAATCTATGCCCTACTTGGAAAAAGCTTTAAAGCTCATTATTGGTTTTAGTGGCATATCATCCTTTCTTATGGGATTCTTTGTTCTTTGACAAATGTCACATCTTTTCACAAATATCTTGGCATCTTTATGTAGTGTAGGCACCAAAATCCTGCATAAATTATTATCTTGGCAGTTCTTTCTGCTTAAAAGTTTCCCGAGGTTGCACCTGCATGTGCTGATTGTAACATTCTCACATACCCCTCTTCTGGAACACACAACCTTAAATATCCATCTTTACCTCTCTTATACAACTACTTCCCTATCAATGAATAGTCTCTGCATTCCAAATTCATTACCTTTTCATGAAAAGTCTTTTTCACTTGAGGGTTTTGTGTTTTCAATTGTTTGATGATCTCTTCTCCCTAAACTAGATTTTTGTTTACCCAAAAGCTAGTTGCCTTTTCCACTACTTCTCCTTCTTGACAAGCTTTACACTATTGGAAAAAGTAATGTATGTCTTTCTTTTAGTCTGGCCAATGCACCCCTAATCTGTGAAGATTTATAAGGGTTTGGGCTTTAGAAGTGTGGACTAGGTTATGTGGATTATGTGCCCTTTCCAGGTAACTCTTCTGTTCCTCGTCTAGGATGCAGCTTAGGACTATGCCTAAATGATGGAGGTAGTATAGATGTCCTGAGAGCAAGATGTAGTTTTTGGTTTGACCTAGGGCTTGACTTATGTCCTTTTAGAGAATTGAGGTCCAAAACTCAGTAATGGAACAATGTTTTCTACCTAAGTAGGCACAACTTCAACCATAAACAAGTATGTGTCAGGTAGTTCATCATCCACACCTTGGGCTTCTTCTCCATTGCATAATCTAGATAGATGATCTGCCCTGATGTGAGTCTTTCCTTGTTTCACCATAACCTCAAAATCAAACTCCATCAACATCAAAAACCATCTGACAATTCTTCCAATGTTATAAGGCTTATCCACTAGATACAGGAGAGCTTGATGATCTACAAAAAACTTGAACTTGTTTGCTAGGAGGTAATATCTGAATTTCTTGACTGCATACACCATGCCTAACCCCTCTTTCTCTATTGTGGTCTAGTTCCTCTCAGCTTGGTTCATTTTTCTACTTGCATAGGCAACCGGGAAGTCTAGCTTGGAATTTTCAACTACCTGTGCTACAATACATCCTAATGCAAAATTGCAAGCATCCACATGGACATGGAAAATTTTCTCCCAATTAGGTGGTTTCAAGATGGGTGTTGAGATCAATCAATACTTCAGTTTCTTAAAAGCTTCTTCACACTCTTTTGTCCATTCAAATTTGGCAATCACGACATATAAGGGTCTAGCAACCATTGCATAATCATGGAAAAACCTCCCATAGTATCCACAATGCCCCATGAAGGCTTGCAATTCCTTCATAGTTATGGGTCTAGGCATCTCATATATTACCTTGGTCTTTTCCTCATCAGTGGAGATACCATTCTTGGAAACAAAATGGCCCAGTATCTTTCCTTGTCTAACAAAGAAGGTACACTTTTCAGGGTTTAGGAAAACTCTGTAAAGTCTACACTTTCAAAGATTTCTCTAAGTTCTCCAAGGTGAGTTGATCTTTTGCAAGAAAAAGCATACAAGTCATCCACATATAGTTCCATATTTGTTCTCAAAAGATCCTTGAATACATGACACATAAGCCTTTGAAAGGTAGCTGGTGCATTTGTCAAGCCAAATGGTTTTATGTTGGTCTTCTGGGGCTATAGCCACTTGATTGTAACCGGAGAAACCATCAAGAAACTATACACCTCTTTTCCAGCTACTGTTTCCAATAAATGGTTTGTAATTGGCAATGGATAAATGTCTCTAATAGTGGCAACATTGAGCATCTTGAGGTTGATGCAAACCCTGAGTTTTCCATTTGTCTTAGGGACAACCACTATAGGAGATATCCATTTTGTGTGATCTATCTCATAAATGAACCCTACTGATAGCAGTTTATCAATTTCTTTCTTGATTTTGGTAGCATAAACATCATTGTAAGTGTAGTGTCTTTGCTTGGAGGGCTTTGAATCTTGGGCAATGGGTATTCTATGCACACAAATGCTTGGTTCAAACCCCTTGAGATCCTTCTAGCTCCATACAAACATTTTCCTAGACTCTCTGACTAGAGCTACCAATTGTTCTTCTTCTTCTAGTTGAATATCATTGGCCATGACTATCTTTCTCTCTTCCCCCTCTTCCACTGTGACTATCACTTACTCGTTCTTTGTTGTCATAAGCCTGATCTCTTCTCCATTCCCTTTGGGGTTTTTGGAATATGAGTTTCCTTTCTTCCACTTCATATCTCTTGAAATGTTCTAGGACATCAATTTGGATGTCTACTTGCTCTTCTTTCTTTTTCTCCTTTAGTGTGCTAGAGGTACTCTTGTTGTTACAACTCCTTGTGTTTGATACTGCTAGAACCATGTTGAATGGTATAAGGTCATAGCCTTCTGAATCACAGATCTGGGATAGGCTCTATTCATTGACCGCTACTTCTAGGGTTGAAAAAATTTGATTCCACCCACAAGGTTCAAAATCTTCCTCTTACCACTTTGGCAGGTAACTAGCATCCTCTTCACTTCTCTCCAATATGCATTCTTCTTTGTTTAGTTTATACATCCCCCGTTTCTTTGGTTTGCACATCCATATCTCGATAGACTCCTCAGAATCCACTTCTCCTAATGAACTAGAATCTATTGAGGTGGTTCTTTGGGGATGCATTTTTCTCCAATCTTTGGCAAAGATGTCATGATAAGTGCCATTTTTTAGGTTCAACTTGGTTACATTATCTTCATGTTGCAAGTAGATATGGTCAGTTCCCCAATCTTGCACTACTTGGATTTTTCTAAGAAATGGCCTTCCTAAGATGACATGATATGTGGTCAACTCAGGAAAATCTACTACAGCTAAAGTGTGTAGGAATTTGATTCCACATGTCTTCAAATCCACCTGTTCTAGCAATCCGATGGGCTGCTCCAAATGACCATCAGTTAACTGAAGTTTCAACCTCGAAGGTTTCATCTTTGGCTTTCCCCATTTCTCCCATATCTCCTTGGTTACAATGGCCACTCCAGATCCACTGTCCAAGATGGCTTGCTTTTTGTGGCCTTGGAAATCCAACATGATGGTGGAGTTCCATTCTTCCCCCTCACAATATCCCCCTATCTTGTCCAATGGTAATTGCATTATTCTTTCATACTCATTTGAGTCTTTGCCATTCTTTGTGGGGTTCCTACAAACTCTTTCCAAGTTAGGGTTTTGTTTCACAAGTTGATCCCATGAGATTTTACAAGTCACTTCTACATCTTGACACTCTGTAGCTTTCATTCTAGAATTTTGGTCATGTAATCTCAAGCTTGTACACTTCACACTCTTTTCCTCCTCATTTTGCAGTGTCTTATCTCCCACTTCCCCTAGAGGGGGCTTTTCTTCTTTGTAATCTCTAATATTTTGTTATCACATGAGTGTCATAGCAACCAGCCCATTTAGAGTCAGATGAAGCATGCAAATTTGGCGGTAGTGATCCCCCCTTGGGATAAAACAATCCAAGTATCCGGGTACCAGTCAAGTAGCAAAAGATGTGCTTAACCACATGCCAATGTGTAGCTCAGTGATGAGTAGCACCTCCTTTAATGTCAATACGGGAAGACGTGAGGATGGTATGATGACCTCGAGCAAGTGAAGGCACAAGTGCGTGAGTGAGAAGCACACAAACATGCACACACATACACGCACACGCGCACACACAGCAAGAACAAAGAGGAAGACAATGGAGTTCTTTTAGATTACTTTCAAAATGCTCATACAAGTTCAATTCAATTACAAGCTAACCTCAAAAATGAGCTCTTTAGCTCTATTTATAGTTTTTGACTAGTTTCTGGCCCTGTCCAGACCTAGTGTCCGGCCTAGTTAAAAATTAGGTTCTCTGGCCTATTTGGAGGTTCAACCGGAGTCTAAAAAATGTGAAAACTGATAGGTAGGTACTTCTAAAGCTCCTCAAGCTCAAGGACTCCTTGGCTTGCACAAAATGGAGCTACAAAAATATGAAATGATATTTACAATGGTTTTTCGTGATGAAAATCACTATTTTTGTAGGGATTTCTTCTAACAATGTGACATACATTTCCTGGAGCTCCCTACTTGCTCCTCTTCTTGTGTGCCCACCTCTTTGATGCATGAAAAATTTAGATGGCCTACTTGCTAGATCTTTTTTGACTACTGTGTCTGCTTGTGCCTTCTCTTCGCTCCGACTCCCTTCGTAGGCTTCCTTGTCTTGTGAGTCCTTCAGTTCCTTGACTACTGCCAACACCCCCCCCCCCTCTCTCGCATCTGTCGTCTTTGACAGACCCTTGTCTAGCTGTGCGTTGGACATAATAGTGAACCACATCGGAAGCAAGGTGGTGTTCTTCTAATCGTAGCCCCCGCGCTAGGTCTGTTAACAATGCATCCCAATCCACTGGACCTGGGACGTATGGATGGGGCACCCGCAATTGATCTGAGTGGATGGTCTTCTCCACAGCGAATAGTTGGAGGAGATGTGAGGGCTTGGGTACAAATATTTCTGAGTGATATTCCCAGAACCCTGTGATGAACATCTCCTCGAAGGTCTGCTTGAAGCATGCTGGGAGGTATTTTATTCTTGCGTGCCAGGGATATACTACCTTTATTGAGGGGGTAGTGCTCATATCATATACCAGATCTTGGTTGCCTACAATGAAGCCAACTCCTAAAAAGTGGGGGTCCTTGATGTTCTTGAATGTCCTGAATGTGATGAGCATTAATTCAAAGATCTTCATGCACATCTGTGCCATCACATCAGGGGTGTTCCATAGGCAAATGCTCCAGTGACGGATTGTAGAAATCATGTAAGCAACAGTGGGAGGTCCTTGTGGAGGTGCTAGATAGACATAATTTAACCACTTTGCACAACCTTTGACGTTCTTTACAGCAATGGTAAATTCAGGCCAGGTGCATCTGCGGAAGACTAGAACATAACAGGGATTGTATTTAATAAAAAGTGGCATGTTAGTCCAAGTACGAACCATCTCGGGATAGGTCTCAAGAAGACAGATCCTCTAGGTGGGTTGATGAATGGATCCTTTTTTAGCACTCTCTGGGATATCATCGGGCCCAAATTGTGTGGCAAAGGTTGGAGCCTTGCCACATCGTCGTTGAATCTCTGCATTGTAATCTGCCAGGAGTACACAATATGGCACATACTGATCGTCGTTGGTGCCTATCCATCTATGATGAGACATACTGCGGAAATACTCTGACTTTATGATGGTGTCTTCTAATTTGGCCATTGATTGGATTTGGATTGCCACTCGATCTTCATGGGTTTTCGCTGTCTTTTCGAGTGTCTGGAGCCATTCGGGTACTTCGACTTCCAAGGTGTCCATTCCTTCTGAGGTTTGCTCACCTCCTGGCATCGGCATAGGAACATATGGTTCCTCATATGATTCATCCACCTCAATGGGTACCAATTCATCTGGCTCTGGTTCTACAATTGGAGAGGGCTGTCTTTCATATTCCAGTAACTTCTTCTGCAATTCTGCCACCTGCTCTGTTAATGCCTTTACTTCCTCTGAAGTCGTGGTTGTCTCTATGATTTTGGGTTGTGCCTCCTGTTCCTTGAGCTGGCGGCGTAGCGCATCCCGTTCCTTTTCCAAATCGTCATGTGCTTCTAATAGATCAGCATAGCTTTCCAAGATTGTTTTCATTGTTTCTGAGGGGACTGCTTTGAATTGTTCTGGCTCGATTTCGTGGGGAGAGCCTTCCATGGAAGCTTCCAGGTTTTCTTCGTTTTGCTTCTGCAGACGCTTGTTTTCTTCAAGGGCGGTAGCCATGCGTTTTCTGAGTAGAGTCAAATTACGCCGGACTCTTAGATTATCTATTTGGTAGACTTCCAATAAAGCTTCGAGTTGTTTGACACCTGGCACTTGTGATGGTTGGGGTGCCTCCAGGAGAGTTTGATGGGCCTGCTCTAGTGTGGTATAGCATTGATTGAGGTCCGCCTTTTCATCTTCTATGGTTATCAGCCGTCTCTGTAGTTGTTGGTGATTCGTTGTCAGTTGACGATGACGGTCTTCGAGAGCTTGATACTCACTCTGAAGTTGATACACACACTGATGTAATGTTGAAAACATATTATTTACATTGAAGAATGCAGGGAAAGGGGAGGATGTAGGGGGAATGGGGAGGGGGAAGGGAGTTGTGAATGCTGTGGAGTCAAGTGGTGAGGTAGGTGGAGGGGGTATGGGAGATTGAGGCTGCGTGGGGGGAGGGAGTGGTGTTGTGGCTGGTGATGTTTCCATTGTGTCGAACGTGTGTGTGACTGTGTAGATGGGGACAGTGGGTGGGGTGGATGTGATATTTGTGAAGAGTGTTGTGAAAGTGGGCATGGTAACTCCTCCGAATTGGATGCCGGGAGAGAGAGGAATTCCCATGACGAATGTGGTAATGGCAGAAATAGGCGTGGTAGTGCCAGGTGGTGAGGTGACTTGTGTAGTGAGAGGTGAGGTGGGTGGTGAGAGTGGTTCCGCCTGATGTTCTTCTGTTTGTGTGTTACCTCCTGGTTTTGATACATTGATGTGGATTTGTTTGCCAGATCGCATGGGGCGAGTAGGCACTCATTTCTCAAATCGATGAATATAAGCCATGGCTGCATGAACAGCCTCATCTAAGCCTACCGCGTTAGCGTGCAGGTTCATTGATTCAATAAACATGTCATCGACACCTTCCTTGGCTAACATTTTGCTCATGAGCACCTTTCTTGTCATGAGCGACAGTTTGTGTTGTTCTTGGACTCACTTCATGGTTTCATATAATCTTTTTATTTGGGCCGAGTATGCCGGGGCACTTGCTAGTTCTGAAAGTTCGTCATATTCTTGATCATACTCCTTGTTTGCTTCTTCTTCTTCTTCTGTCTCTTCTTCATCCTCTTCTACTTCTACTACTCTCGATTGGGTCGGGGCAGGAGGGAACACCAGATTGAGTCCTTCTGCACTTGGTATGGGTAGGCGAATGGTAAATGGTCGGACACGTCGCGTTTGTGGAGAGGTCACCTCTGGTGTGGTGGTGGCTCCTCTTGCTTGGGCACACGGTAATTGAACTCCCGCTCTCATCTTCTTCGATGGAGGACCCGCTGTTGACAGTCATCTTTGGAATTCTTGGGCCCTGGACCATACTAGTGCTCTTTGAATGGGCACGTCGTACGCTAAGCACCTGTAAATTATTTTTGTCAGAGCACAGCATCCATGAAGCACATTCTTATGTTTCTTATTCCATCGTTGATGGGCTAGGTGGATCTGATCTATGATCCAATGTGGTATATTGATGGTGAGATTCTCTATCTCCGCCAAGTACAAGCTGAACCATATCTTTTTTGGTGGCATAGTGAAGCGTTCTTGGGCGGGAAAAGCAAAATGCTGCATGATCATTCGTAGGTGGAGAGCAATGGTAGGTGTCATTGCTACCATGTCCTTCAATTTATTGAGATCCTTATGCTTCATCCTACCTGGAACCATTGTTTCTTTCTCAGTGGGAATATGCATACCTTGCATGTTCAATGCTTCGCGTACCAGATTGAGGGTCAGTTTGAATCTCTTGAGTTCGTGGCCTGGCAACAGTGAGGGTAGCACAAAAGTACTATCGCCTCCCTTGGCCCTGCTAAGAGTGATGGTACTGATAAAATAAGAGCAGCATAGGAAATCTGGCTTAGGTAAATGTGCCCGAAAATAGCTATCCAAGCCCGCTTTGGTCCATACCGATCGCATTACTTCTGCATTCTGATATTTCTCCAATTCGCAAGTGAAGAAATGGTAGTGTCCCCATTTGCCATTGAACTCAATTTCTGCTTCCCAAAAGTAGGTGCCATCGCCCAATGGCCCTACGACATCACTAAACCAATGAGCGTGTTTCCCCACTTGAGAAGTGTGTCCCTGAGGAGGGTCCTGAATAGGGAGCACATGCACCACTTGAAGTTCTTGAGGCCTCTCAGTGAGTTGTGGTTCAAGGAGGAGGGTTTCAATGTCCACAATCTGTGCGCTAGACCCTGCCTGGAAACTAGTGCCTCCTGCTTCTGCCATGTTATTGCTTGCTTGCTGGTTCTATGAGAATATAGAATCATGCGTTAACATTGTAATGGACAAGATAGAACAATTTTTGTCCCCGTTACAACAGAGGTGAGTAATGGGTTAGTGGGTCAGTGAGTGCTCGATGATTGTGTGTGTAGTTAATGAATGGATAGTCCTAAGAGCTAGATGGAAAGATGTAGTGTATGAGTGATGTAGTTAGCAAGTAGAGATGAATTTACAAATGGGGGTCGGGGGGTTTATTACAAGTTTTAGGCTGCCAAACACAGTGGATGGCTTTCGGTTTTGGTTTTGTGGAGACTCTGGAGGGCTTTATGAGTATGTCTGCTTGGAAATGAGGCTTTTTAGGGACCCATTTACAAGTGAGTCTGTTCGTGCTCCTGGGCGAATATGTGTTTGTGTGTGTTAAACAAGAGTGGGTATCTGTTGTTCGCGTGGGTGAACCGTGTTGTACAGGGTGTGGTCTCTGTGTAGCTATTTGAGCCTGCAAGCAAGCCTTAGGCACCCAAATTTGTCATGATTGTGGGCCTGCCTTCATCGACTGCTTGGGTACCCAAAAAGACTTCCCTTTCGCAGATGAATTTTTGAAAGACCTCTTATTAGTGTCATGTTGTTGATTACTAATAAGAAGTTTAGCCCGTGTTGTTGGCTTGATCGCAACCGGATGCTCGCCTTACTGCACCCACACTTGTTTCAATGGCTGAGACATCTTGCTTCACACATTCTTTTGGCCTCCAGCATAGGTAATACTCTGTTCCTTTTGTGTTTGATCTGACTTTGGTTGCTACATCCCTCTTGCCTTTGGAAAAGAAGGGAGTTCCATTGCGTCCTTGACTTCTTTAGTGGGATCATCATTCCTCTGCATCACATAGTTTTGGACAAGAACAGCATGGTCATCTTCATGTGTACTCCTGGAAGGACCAGGAGTGTGTGCCTTGCCTAATTCCTTGAGTGCTTCATTTTCTAACTCAATTGTAGTGCGTCTCTCACTGACCCAAACCTGAAGAAGCCCACTTCTTAGGTTTAAGTTGACTGCATGGTCATAGATCCAGTCTTGACCCAAGACCAGAGGCTCAGTGAGGTCCTCATCTTGGCACACTAGTACTTTCACGGTCATTAAGACATCTTGAATGTGGAGGGGAAGCTCCACCTCGCCCATGCAAGGGGTTTCCACACCTCCCAATCCTATGAGATATGCCTCTATAGGGTTGACTTTTAATTTCAATTCTTGACAGTAAGAGAGTCTAACGGCACTAGTGGCTGCACCTGAGTCAATCAAGACTCGTGCAGTCTTTGCACTCTTTCCTTGTCCTATCTCCAAGGTTACAAAAGGACGTCGGTCAACTATTCTATGGGGGCTTACACTTGAGACTTCACACATAGCCATATGATATCCTAGGTTTGCATAGTCATCTGTCCTTGGCTGATCTCGTCCTTGTCTTCTCATCTTCATTTTTCGGATGCGTTCCAACGCTTCTACCTGTGCTTCTTCTCGAACTTGTTGTTCTTCTTCCTTGCTGTTGGAAGCAGCCAGAGGCACAGACGACGCGGAAGCATGTAACGACGGAGCAGTGAGCCAGTGGAATCTCTTTTCAAAGAATCATGTTCTAAAAATACTTTTCAAAAACCTCCAACAGTGATTTTTATCACTATTGTAACATATGTAACATAGAAAACCCCATTTTGTAATCCATAGCTCCATTTTGTGCAAGACAAGGAGTCCTCGAGCTTGAGGAGCTTAGGTAGAACAAGCGTATCAATTTTCGTTATTTTTAGACATCGTTTACCCTTCCAAATAGCATATAGGACCTAATTTTTAACTATGCCGGTCACTAGATGTGAAACCGGTCAAAACTAGTCTAGAAACTATAAAAAGAGCTAGAGAGCTCATTTTTGGGTTGGTTAGTGTTGGCTAGTGTGAGCTTAGAGTTCTTTTGAGCTTGTAATAGTGTTCTTGAGTAATAGATCTAATTTCCCACCTTCCATTGTGTCTTGCTTCTCTCTTCATTGTGTGTGTGTATGTGTGTGTGCGTCTTGGTGCTTCTCACCTTCACTCTTAGTAGTCACTTGAGTGGCTAACCTCACCTCATTCGTAATTTCCTCGTGTCTCTGAGGGTGAGTCTCTACTTCGTAGAAATATTCTTCCTCTGATGCAAATGGAGAGTCCATGATAATTGATTCTAAATCAAAATCGCTTGCATCCTCAAATGCATCAGTGCTAGGTTCACATTCTTCTAAAATTGAATCACTCATGATTGGCTCTATCATGAAAACTGAAATATCATAGCCATCCTCGTCACAGTGGGGTGTCCATTGTTCTTCCTTGATGGCTACGTCCATGGTTGCTAGGATTTCTGCCCAACCATGGGGTTCAAACTCTTCGTCAAGGAATACTACAGGTGCATACGCCGGATCTTGAAGGGTTCGTGGATTTTGTTCTGCACCTAAGGTCCTGGCTTCTAATCGTTCTTCCTCTTGTTTTGCTACTTTACACATCCATAAATGAGTATCCTCATGCAACCAAGAAGGATCTGATTCTAATGAGTGCACGGATTCTGTTTCTACTTGTGTCTTATGGATGGTATTCCATTGTATTGGGGGTACATCTCAATGTGAATAGTCTTTAAGATTGACTTTGGTAGTCACTCCTAAATGTTGCAAGTACAAAGAATTAGTTCCCCAATCTTGTGCAATTTGCAACTGACGCATGAATGGTCGTCCCAATATCATCTCATAAGCATGTTTTTTTGCAAAGTCACAAATGGCAAAGGTATGCTCAAATTCTACGCCACAAGTGGTGAGAGATATGCCTTCTAGTAAACCTAATGGTTTTTCTATGTGTCCATCAGCCATTTGTAGCTTCATCCTGGTGGGTCTCAATGCTGGCTTACCCCAACGTTTCCATAAAGCGGTGGTAGCTATGGCTACTCCGGCTCCTGAATCTAAGATGGCTTTCGTGGTGTAGCCCTGATGGGTTATCGGAAGATAAGTGTTACCTTCCTCTCCTTCGCTTACATCTCCAATCTTTTCTACGGGTATCTCTGGTACCTTATTTTGTGATCCTATTTGTGAGGGAGTAGTAGCAAGCTCGGGGAATTGATTTGCTACATGTTTCCACAATTCTGGTTTTACCTTTAACAACTCCTCTAGAGTGAGATTACATTGTACTTTAGTGTTCTTGATCACTTCCGTGTTTCTAGGGATTACTGATTCTTCATTCCTCACTATTATCGTGGGTGCTCTCATACTAATGGACTTTGCTTCCCAAGGTCCTGTGAACTGAGGTAATTCTTGTAAAGAATTAGATTCAAATCCTGTGTGTTCACTCAGTTGTTCTTCCTCTACATCATCGTAAATAGAGGGAATGTCTTGGGGAAATTGTTCCTGCAAGTCATCTATTTCTTGAATAGGAGGATGAGTTCCTTGTTCTTTTCTCCATTTCTCTTCTTGGATTTCTCTCAAAAATTCATGTGAATATTTATGTAGGGAAGACAAATTGTCTTAACTTTCTGTATTGGGTACTTGAGACAGGGATGGTGCATTCCTTTCCTGTGTCTCTGGGACAATAGGGTTCCTAGGCTGATCCTTTTTCTCTTTGCTTTCTATCAAGTATTCTAGCCTCTCCATTAGTCCTTGAAAATGTAATTCCGGTTTTGCCATGTTATTCCAATTAAGATATCTAGAGGCTTCAAACAAAGCTTGTGCTAATTCTACCATCTTCATGCAAAGTTTAGTTCTCTCAATTTCTAGATCAGCTCGAGGGTAGTTTTTGCTCATTTCAGCTACCTGAGGTCCCTCTTTTAATCTAGCCTGATATGCACGAAACATCATGTCTAGATTTTCTGGTATGGGTTCCGCTAAAACTAATCCTGATTTATGAGCTGGATTCTCTTGATTCAAGTCCTGCGAAGTCAATTCTAGGATTTTGGCTCTAGATTCCTTCAAACTTCCTTCCAACTCAGTTATCTTTTTACTCCATTTTCTCTTAATTCTTTCTCTAGAATCTTTCCAAGATTTTGTCTTTTTACTGCTAGATTCTGCAACTTCACTAGTTCCGGCTACTTTCTCCTGATTAAGTTGTTGGTTCTGTAAGAGCGCTTGGGCTCTTGTTATAGCTTGGATAGGCACGTATGTAGGGTTGGATCCATCTGCGTTATTTACAATACCTATCACATTGATCGGTGTCACATTTGAAGCATTAACAGGGTTCTTAGGACAATCTTTGATTATGTGCTCTTTGCCACAATCAGCACAAAAGCCTTGGATATTATAGTACTGTGATTGTCCTGCTATCGGGGGATGTGGACAATCCTTTATGAAATGATCTCCTTGGCACCTAAAGCATGGTCCTCTAGGGCCCTGTGGTCTTTGTTGTCTCAATTGTGGCCATGGATTTGGGTTTGTGTACATCACATTAGCATAGTCTGGCTCCCAACTAGGTTCCACTGGTGGACTATCATAATGATATGTTTCTACGTGTTCTGGTGACTCCGTGTAATATGCGGGTGGACTATCTACATGCGTAGAGTCAAAACTGTTTGAGTTCGGGTCACTTTTTGTGATCAAAGGTGAAGAAGGCACTAAGGCCCTACTTAGATTCTCTTCTGCAGCAGCGTATTTGACTGAGATGACATTTGCTGGTGGGGGTGGCTGCTGAGCTAAGACAGGTTGAGGTCTCTGTTGAGCCTGGTATGGGTAGTTCTGAGGAGGCCTATAGTAATAAGGCTGAGCATTGAAATGGCCTTGATACCTACCTAGCTGCGGGTATGCTTGCGGGTAGTTCTGTCTCACGGTTTGTTTGTTGTATGGGCAGTCCTGAGCCGTATGATTCGTGTATCTTCTTTCAATTGTACAGTATTGGCCACTAGGGTTGGCTTGAGGTTGTGGTGCGTTGGGGCACACATTTGCCATATGATCACCACCACAGGTGTAACAACGCTTGTTCATTAGCACCCTAGGTTTACTAGAAACTCCTAATTTCTGGGCCACTTTTTCTGCAAGGACTTCTATTGAGATAGACAATTTTGTGGATGCTAGAGATGAACAGTTTGAGTCCTTATAGACCTTTGAGAGTTCCAACTCATCTCCTAAGTTGTCCTCAATGTCTATACAAATTCTTACACATTGCTCTAGCGTTCTGGGTTCTTTTAGGTACACGTAGGAGCGTAGTTTAGAGCTCAACAAGCCATCTAAGAACAATGACACTTGCTTGGCTTGTGAGGGTAGCTCTTGCATTGGACATCGTTCAACATATTGTCTAAACCTACATCCTGCCAGTCTAACTGTCTCCTGAGGGGTCTGTTTGAAGCTATGAATCAACGAAGACGTGTCATGTCTAATCCCACTTTTAGAGAATTCAGTGATGAATGAATCTAAGAAGTGATGGATGTCTCTAAATTGCCTTTGTTGCAATGGTTGGAACCAAGTTAAAGCTGTATTCTTTAACGCTAGTCCAAACGCGTTGTATTGCGTGAACATGTCTTCAACTTGTTCGGCTCTTAGTACTTGCTTGAATTCTGCGACGTGGTCATACGGATCTCCTGTCCCATCAAAGTAATTCTTCATTGATTTTACTAACTGTGTGGGTCTCAATATTCTTGCGTGTTCGCGTGGTCTAGGTAGAGGAAAATCATCTCTACCACCTAGTACTCCATGATCTCTTTGTTTATCCGCTCTATTAGTGTTCATGGTTGTTCTATCTCTCCCTATGGGGTGATTAAAGCTTACTTCCGGTCTCTCTTTATTTTTCTCTCTTTGATTTCCATGGGCTGAGGATGTTCCTGCCCCTTGTTGACTTGTATTCATGTTCGTTCTAGATGGAGGGAATACCAATTCACCTCTCCATGTGTATGTGTTTTTAGCGTGGTCAGGTACCACAAAGACTCTTTTTGAAGTCTCATCCAGGTATACAACATTTCCAGGTGTATCCGGGTCCTTGAACTCGTATATAGTGATGATTCCTACTTCACTAAGTATTTCGGTCTTGTATCTCCAAAAGGCTTCATCAGTTTCTTTATGTACAAACAACTCCATGCTTCTGTTGTCCTGAGGGATCCAATCCGGGATTAGTACTCGTGTCAGTACAGATTTCCCTCTAGGTGTTCTAGGTTCTTCTAATGGTTCTTTTCCTTGAGATTTAGTTTCCGTCTTTGGCTGAATCACGCCAAACTCGTTGGTATTGTTTGGCTGCGTACTTAAGATGTACATTGTTCCTTCCTTGTCTATGTACGCGTCTCTCTCGAATTTCACCACTGCACGTTCCAATCCAATGGGTTGATCGGGGTTGTGCATTTGCACCACTTGCCTTCGCAAACCATCCTTGTAGATGTGAGCACCTAATCGGTTGGTTCGGAGAAACTCTAGTTGTGTTCTATAGGGTCCTTCTGGTTTTTCTAAATAGGCTACATTAGACCCTCCTTCTGGTTTTTCCGTACTAAATGCCATTTCTGAATCACTAGTATCTGAGCTCTCGTAGGGATAACTAGTGTTCAATTGTTGAGCCCACGATCGTGCAGTAGTTCTTACACTTGCCTCTGATGATCTAAGGCTTCTCCAGTCTGACTTGCCTATATGTTTGCCCGATCTAAGGTTCATTAATTTTGTTCCTTGCACACTTAGTACACACTCAGATCATCAATGATTCTTTGTTATTACTTTCTTGATTCTTTTTAAATTTCTTTAGATTCTTGTCTTAATGTATGCGTCAGGAATTCGACTTTCCGTTATAATTTTGAGTTCTCGTTCCGTCAGACTTATGTTCTTTCCTTTAGGTTTTCGTGTCGCACACCTTTATCTTTAGTCTTGAACTTGACAAATTTAATTCTCTTGAACTTGAGGCGTTCCTATCATCTTAATCCACAATGCTAACGTTTATCCTAAGCTAAGAATTGACTAAGGGGGTTGAGTAATCTTCCAACCTCGAGTCAGCTTTTCTGGTTGCTCTGATGCCCAAGAAGTCGCGCTTCCCAAGCTTTATGCCCTTCACTGCCTTGCCTTGGTTTCCTTTGATTGCCCTTGCTAGACCTGGAAAAATCCAATATTAGACCAATTCACAGTTGGATGATCAAGCACTTGAGTATATACACCTTTTAAGTCCCTTCCCTTTTGCCCAACTTTTCAATGTTTGCCCCCTGGCTTTCTAGTCCCAAACTAGGTCAACCTCAAAATAGCTTAATAGACATATCCTTTAAGAAAAAAACAGTTGAGATCACGTAGTACTTGTCAAGAGCTTTCTAATGAGCTATTAAGCTCAAAAAACAGACTTCGGATGAAAAAGTTATGACCGTTCAGGCCCTTGGGGGTAAAAACTGGCAAACAGGTTTTTCTCCAAATATGAGCTAAGGGGTCTCCTATGAGTCTAATCACCCAAAAATTTCCCAAAAATAGCCCCAAAATTGGCCAAAAAATGAAACCCTAAAATTTGCGATGGGGGTGCACAATCGCGATGGTCTGAGATGATCGCGATGGTCTGGGACCGTCGCAATGGCGTGAAGGTGAACAATCGCGATGGTCTGAAGTGCATGGTCGCGATGGTCCAAAAGTGAACAATCGCGATGGCATAAATGTGAACCGTCACGATGGCATGAAAGTGGACCGTCGCGATGGCTCGATCAGGCGGACAATCGCGATGGCGTCAGTCAACGGTCAACGTGAACAATCGCGACGGTCCAAAGTGAACCGTCGCGATGGTCACAGATGTGATGGCTTGAGCCAATCGTGATGGTCTGGGCGCAATGGCGTGAGCCAATCGCGATGGTCCGAATTTTTGAAGTGTCACGATGGTCCAAAAAATGAACCGTCGCGATGGTCTAGCTTGCCACGTGGCACCGTCGGCGCGATGGCGTGAGCCAATCGCGATGGTGTGGGGTCAACCGAACAGTCGCGATGGTCCGCGAACCGTCGCGATGGTCCAAATGAACCGTCGCGATGGCGTGAGACCGTCGCGATGGCGTGAGACCGTCGCGATGGTCCGGCCGAGCCGTCGCGATGGTGTGAGCCTATCGCGATGGTGTGACACAATCGCGATGGTCTAAGACCGTCGCGATGGTCCACCAAACAGAGAATTTCTGAAATGCGTCTGTGGATTCGTAGATGTGCAAGGGTCGCCTACACGCCTGTGTGGTCGCTTACCTCAAATTCCGAAGTTTGCAGACCATCGCGATGGTCTGACACACTCGGAAATTTCTGACAGAAGGTGATTTTCTTACCTTTTTGCAGCCTTCCTGATGCACTGGAGTATTGTTCCTGCAAGAAAACTCAAGAAAGCAAAAGCACACACAAGCACAAAAGCTCTCTCTCACTCTCTCGCATGCACAAATGAGGGGAAATGAGGAGAATGGGTGGATATGGTGAATTTTCTGATTTTTTTGGAGATGAAGATGATGATGCGGTGATGAAGATGGAGTGTGGGGGAGGTGAAAAACAATAACAACTAAGTAAAAACAACAACAAAAACTGAAATTTTTACCTTCCAACGCCACTTCTTGCTATACTCTTACCATCACACATTCGTCCTAGACTCGATCCCCGGCAACGGCGCCAAATTTGGTGTTGCTCTAGCACAATGGTGAGAACCACGTTAAGAAGCTCCACCTCCTTAATGTCAATCCGCGGAAGAGATAGGAGTGATATGAAGATCGTGAA
This sequence comes from Ceratopteris richardii, assembly GCA_020310875.1. Taxonomy (NCBI): domain Eukaryota; kingdom Viridiplantae; phylum Streptophyta; class Polypodiopsida; order Polypodiales; family Pteridaceae; genus Ceratopteris; species Ceratopteris richardii. The sequence continues at coordinate 9,902,593 of CM035423.1, forward strand.
TGTGAGATGAAGTGAGAGTGAAGGTGAGAAGCACCAAGATGCACACACACATACACACACACACAATGAAGAGACAAGACACAATGGAAGGTGGGAAATTAGCTCTATTACTCAAGAACACTATTACAAGCTCAAAAGAACTCTAAGCTCACACTAGCCAACACTAACCAACCCAAAAATGAGCTCTCTAGCTCTTTTTATAGTTTCTAGACTAGTTTTGACCGGTTTCACATCTAGTGACCGGCATAGTTAAAATTAGGTCCTAGATGCTATTTGGAAGGGTAAACGATGTCTAAAAATAACGAAAATTGATACGCTTGTTCTACCTAAGCTCCTCAAGCTTGAGGACTCCTCGGCTTGCACAAAATGGAGCTATGGATTACAAAATGGGGTTTTCTATGTTACATATGTTACAATAGTGATAAAAATCACTGTTGGAGGTTTTTGAAAAGTATTTTTAGAACATGATTCTTTGAAAAGAGATTCCACTGGCTCACTGCTCCATCGTTACATGCTTCCACGTCGTCTGTGCCTCTGGCTGCTTCCAACACTTGCGTTTCTTGGCAGTGTTGAGTCTATTTAGCATCTCTTCAGTCAGGGGTTCTTGATATAACTTGACTCTGCATCCGCTTATGTAATTATGCTCCACTAGTTGAAATCCTATTGATGATCATAGGTCCATTACCACGTTTTTCTAGCTTTCTCGCATGTTGTTTCAGAGTATATACCAAAACTAAGTCTCCAGCCTTTAATCCTTTATCCTTAACATGGGCATCAAAGTACGCCTTCTGTCGTTTCTTAGCTGCATATATTCTTGCGGCAGCCCTCAGTCTTGTTTCTCCTAATCGCTCAAGGTCAAGAATCCTAGAGGAGAGCTCATGGCCCGTCCACTCATGCTCCTGTGCTATTCTCAATGTAGGAATCAAGAAGTCCAAAGGTAGCACCGCATTTTGGCCAAATACCATCTGAAAAGGTGTTCAAGAAGTGAGTCCCTCTATCGCTAACTAGCTCTATAGGTAGCCCGTATCTAGTGAACACATTCTCAAATAAAAACTTAGCGGTCGTTTGAGCATCATTCTTTGTCGTAGACTTTACCTCTACCCACTTGGTTAAATATTCTGTGGCCACGATGATATATTCAGCATGTGAACCCTTGACTAGGGGATTAATAGGACCTACGAAGTCTATTCCCCACTTAGAGAATGCACGTCCACCCATCATAGGTTTTAAGGGCATCTCATCTTTGCGTACAGGATACTGAGTTCGCTAACATACATCACACCTCTTCACATAGGTATGTGCATCCATGTGAAGGGTCGGCCACCACAAGCGTGCAAAAAGGATTGCTTTGATCACCCGATCTGGGCCAAAATGTCCTCCGGCTACACCTTGGTGAGCAGTTTCCAAGATCTTGAGATATTCACTCTCATGGACGCATAGTCTCAGGTAACCATCTTTACCACGCTTGTATAGATTATCACCAATAAGTGACTATTCTAGGGCTTCTTGTTCTAGACTTCTTTGTCTGGCCAATGTCATATCTTGTGGGAATGTTTTTGTCCTAAGGAAGGCTACTAGTGGTTCACTCCAATCCGGCACGATGGACACTTGATAGAGAGTGGCATGTTCCATGGGTGGTTTAGTGCAGCAGATTGAGCATTCTTTACACATCTTATGTACATCAGCTTCCATAGTAGGCCAATGCACTCCGAGTCTCTTTAGTGTCTGTAAAGTTCTTTGCTTTGAGTAGTGTTGCTCTAATGCACCTATATGTGCTAATTGCAACCATTTTGCGCACTCGTCCTCTTCCACACAACAAGCCAATATCCCTTGATCTGTCTGTTTGTACATGCTTCCTGCCATGATATGGTACTTCTGGGCTTTTACTACCTCTCTATCTTGAGTGTTTATGACTAGGTGATTAGGCCCGTATGTTAGTACTGGCACTAATGGCTTAGCCCACTGAGGTACAACTTCCAAATTAAACAAGTAAGCATCAGGAAGGTCATCTGATACTCCTTGTGGGGCTTCTCCAGATGTGAGCCTAGAGAGATGGTCTGCTCTCAAGTGAGTCTTCCCTTTCCTCACCACAACTTCAAAGTCGTATTCCATTAGTAAGAGAAACCATCTCACTAATCGGCATGTATTGCATGGTTTGTTTACCAAGTACAATAATGCCTGATGATCAATAAAAAATTTAAACTTATTTGCAAGCAAATAGTGTCTAAACTTTTTAACTGCATATACCATGCCTAATCCTTCTCGTTCAGTGGTGGTATAGTTCCGTTCAGCTGCATTTAACTGTCTGCTAGCATAGGCAATTAGAAGATCCATATTAGCTTTGCCTGTAGGTTGTGCGAGTACACATCCAATAGCATAATTGGATGCGTCCACGTGAACATGAAATGGCTTATTCCAATCTGGTGTGGTCAAGATTGGTGCCAAACATAGTCGTCGTTTAAGCTCATTGAAGGACTTCTCACATTCATTAGTCCACTCAAAGTTAGTTAAAAGTCCATACAGAGGCTTTGCTATGATGGCATACATGTGTATAAACCGTCGGTAATAACCACAATGCCCCATGAAAGCTTGTACTTCCTTGACATTCTTTGGCCTAGGTAGCTCTGCTATGGCTCTTACTTTCTCTTCATCAGTGGATATGCCATTCTTTGACACTGTGTCCTAGAATCTTGCCCTGCCTGACCATGAAAACACACTTTTTTGGGTTCAAGCAGACTTGATATTCTCTACATTTATCAAAGATTTTCTTGAGTTTTGGTATATGTGTCTGTCTAATGTTGGAATGAGCACAGAGATCATCAACACAGACCTCTGAATTCTTCCTCAAGAACTCTTTAAACACGTGACACATCAATCTTTGGAAAGTTGCAGGAGCATTGGTAAGCCCAAATGGCATTACCCTAAAGGCAAATATGCCCCACTCTGTGGCAAAAGCTGTCATGCTAATCTTCTGGAGCTATGGCTACTTGATTGTAGCCCGAAAATCCATCAAGGAAGCTGTACACTTCCTTGCCTGCTACTCTTTCTAGTAGATGCTTAGTGATAGGAAGTGGATAGTTATCTCGAATTGTGGCTGCATTAACCTTTTTCAAGTTAATGCACACATGTAGCTTTCCATTCTTCTTGGGCACCACTACAATGGGGGATACCCACTCAGTGTGCTCAATTTCATAGATGAATCCAGCTTCTACCAGTCTATCTATCTCCTCTTTGATCTTAGCAACATAATTATCATTATATGTGTATGGCTTTTGCTTAGAGGGTTTCGCGTCTGAGGTCATGGGAATTGTGTGTGAGCATATGTCTGGGTCAACACCCTTCAAGTCCTTGTAACTCCAAGCGAATACATCTCTATATTCTCGTAGCAAGGCTATCAATTTGTGCTCTTCTTCTCCCATCAGGTCATGTCCTATGTAAGTGCATCTCTCCTCTCCTTCTTCCACGGCTACCACTATTTTCTTGGTGGTTTCTTTGTTATCATAGGCCTCTCCTGATTGTGCCTCTCGTTTAGGCATTCTCCTGTATGAGAGTTATTCCTTCTAGCAAGCCTAAGGGTCTTTCTATGTGGCCATCAGCCATCTGCAGTTTCATCCTCGTGGGCCTGAGGGCTGGCTTGCCCCAACGCTTCCATAGGGAAGTGGTAGCAATAGCAACTCCTGCACCTGAGTCTAGAATTGCCTTGGTTGTGTACCCCTGATGGGTAATGGGAAGATAGGTGTTCCCTTCTTCACCTTCACTCATATCTCCTATCTTGTCTAGAGGAATCTCTGGCACTGTTCTATGAGAACCTACCTGGGAACGGGGTTTCACTACTTCTGGCACTTGGTTAGCTACATGTTTCCATAATTCTGGCCTAACTTTGAGTAGCTCTTCTAAAGTGAGGTTGCACTGCACCTTAGTGTTTTTCACTACCTCCGTATTCGTAGGTATGACTGAGTCTTCGTTTCTTACCATGACCGTGGGTGCTCTCATACAAGTAGACTTGGCTTCCCATGGGCATGTGAAGTGGGGTAATTCCTGGAGGGAGTTAGACTCGAATTCTAACCTCTCTTGACTTTGTGCACTCTCCTGCTCTCCATAAATGGAAGGAATATCTTGTGGGAATTGATCATGCGTGTCATCCACAAGTTCAATGGGAGGAGGGACTTCACTTTCTTTGGCCCATTTTTCTTCTTGAATCTCTCGTAGGAATTTTGGAGTGAACCTATTCATAGAAGAAGAGGTGTCTAGTTCAGTGGGATTGGGCACAAAAGCTTCTTGTGGGGGAAGGCTTATTCTTTTACTTGCCCCATCTCTTCCTTGATTTTTTTCTTCCTTGGCAGATCTTGCAATTATGCTCTCTAACTTCTCTAGGAGTCCATCCAAGTGCAATTGTGTCTTAGCTGAGCCAGAGTAGTTGAATAGGCAACTGGCTTCAAACATGGTCTGAGCCAACGCGACCATTTTCGTGCACAGCTTGGTTCTTTCTATCTCTACGTCAGCTCTAGGGTAGCACTTGTCATGATCCGTCACATTTGGCCCTTCTTGGATTCTGGCTTGATATGCCTTAAACATCATGTCTATGTCTTCAGGAGTGGGGTCAGCTAATACTGATCCTACTCTAGGGGGCGGTGGGATGGTCTGAGGTAGGTGGACAGATGGTGGGTTAGATGGTGATGGAAGTGAGGGTGGTGGTGGTATGTGAGAGTTTGTTTGAGAGGTGAGTTCAACAATTTTGGCTTTTGCTTCTCTTATGCTTTCTTCTAAGTCGCTCATCTTTTTGGACCATTGTCTTTTCATTCTCTCTCGGCTATCCCTCCAAGCTCTCGACCGTTTCTTGGCTATGCTCTCGGTTTCACTAACCTCTGCACTCTTCTCTTGACCTATTCTTGGGTTCTGTTGCAAAGCCTAGGCTCTAGTGACCACTTGCACTGGTGCAGTGGAAGTGACACTTCTTGTTGAGTCTACAACTAAGCCAATAACGTTAATTGGAGTTATTTTTGGCATATTATTGGGATTCTTTGGGCAATCTTGTAAGAGATGCTCCTTTCCGCAATCTGGACAAAAGCCATGTATTGTTACTGACTGTGGTTGTGTAGATGCAGGCATTGGACAATCACGAATGAGGTGATCTCCTTGACATCTATAGCATGGTCCCCTAGGGAATGGGGGTCTTACCTGCCTAGGTTGAGGTCTAGTGTTGGGATATGTGTACATGATATTTGCATATTATGGCTCCCAACTAGGTTCACTCGGTTCTTCACTATAGTAGGATTCACCATGTTCAGGAGACTGCATATAGTAAGCCTGTGGACTATCTATGTGAGTGGAATCAAAACTATGATCACTCGAGTCACTTTCTGAAAGCAACGGAGTCACTGAGACTATGGCTCTACTCAAATTTTCCTCAGCAGCTGCATACTTTATAGGAATCACATTAGCTGGGGTTGGAGGTTGTTGAGCTAACACAGGTTGAGGTCTTTGTTGGTTTTGGTAGGGTTGTTGATAGGATTGTTGTGGTCTACCATATTGTTGTGGAGGGTACTGGTTCTGGTATCTCCCCTGTTGTGGATAAGGCTGAGGGTAGGTTTGCCTAATTGCTTGCTTATTGTATGGGCAGTCTTGTGCTGTGTGATTTGTGTATCTCCGTTCTATGGTGCAATATTGGCTGCTAGGGTTCACTTGGGGTTGAGCCATGATGGGGCATACGTTTGCCATATGGTCACCACCGCAAGTATAGCACCTCTTTATTGGGGCAAACCTTGGGATTTGTTTGCTAGTGACACCTAGTTTTTGAGCTACTTTCTCAGCGAGTTCCTCAATTGATGTAGATTGCGAGGAAGAGAGACTAGAGGCACTATCTGAATCTTTGTAGATTTTGGAAAGCTCTAACTCCTCCACTAGGTTATCCTCGATGTCGATGCACATGCGTACACACTCTTCTATAGTCCTATGGTCCTTCAAGTACACATATGACCTCAATTTGGTACTTAGCAATCCATCCAAGAATAAAGCCACTTGTTTGGCTGGTGTGGGTAACTCAGGAACAAGGCATCTCTCAAGATATTGCCTAAATCTTCTTCCTGCAAGTCTCACGGTCTCTTGCGGGGTCTGCTTGAAGCTGTGTATCAATGAGGAAGTATTATGCCTTATCCCACTCTTAGAGAATTCAGTGATAAAAGCCTCTAAGAGTTGGTCTATGCTCCTGAACTGTCTCTCATTCAATGGTTGAAACCATGTAAGGGCTGTGTTCCTAAGGGTTAGACCAAAGGCATTATATTGCGTGAATAGGTCCTCAACTTGTTCAGCTCTCAAGACTTGCCTAAACTCGGCCACATGATCATATGGGTCTCCTGTGCCATCGAAGTAGTTCTTCATGGACTTAGCCAGCTGTGTAGGTCTCAAGGTTCTGGTGTGTTCCCTAGGCCTTGGTAGAGGGAACTCATCCGCATTCCTTTGATTCCTTGGGGCTCTAAGTCCCTCAGGTTCCACTCTATTTGTTTCCGTTCTCGATCTTTCTCTTCCCACTGGGTTGGCAAAGCTTACCTCCGGTCTATCTCTATGTTTGTCTCTTTGAGCTCCATGAGCTTGGGACGTTCCAGCTCCTGGGTGACCAAAGGACACATTCGATCTTGGTTGGGGAAAATAAATTCACCTTTCCAAGTGTAAGCATGCCTATCATTTTCTGTAACCACAAAGACCCTCTCTGAAGCGTGATCCAAGTAGGTCACTCTGCCTGGGCTATCAGGATCTTTGAACTCATATATCATGATTGTTCCTACCTCATTCGGCTAATCAGATCTATACCTCCAAAAGGCTTCATCAGTCTCTCGGTTCAGGAGTAGATCTATGCTCTTATTGTCTTGGGGAATCCACTCTGGTGTGATAATCCTAGTGAGAACAGATTTGCCTCGAGGGGTTCTAGGTTCTACACCCATGTTTCCTTGCTCCAGGTCACCTAAGTCTGTTTCTAGGATCACATTCCCAAATTCATCTATCCTATCTGGATGACTGGTGACTACATATATTGTCCGTTCTTTGTCCAAGTATGCTCCATTTTCAAACTTGACCACTGGATGTTCTAGTCCAATGGATTGGTCAGGGTTTTTGATCTGGACCATAGATCTTCCTAGGCCGTCCTCATAGATGCTAGCACCTAATCGGTTGGTCCTAAGGTATTCGAGTTGCGTCTTGTAAGGGCCTTCTACCCTATGTAAATATGGCACTCTGGAGATTCCTGTAGGTCTCTCCATATCGTGGGACATCTCTGACTCACTAGTCTTAGAGCTAGGGTAGTACGAATGATGGCTCAACTGCTGGTCCCAAGACCTAGCAGTATGATTGACACTAGCCTCTGAAGATCTAAGACTTTGTCTATCTCTCCCTAGGTGTCGTCCTGATCTAAGGTTCATAAGCCCAATTGAATAATCCCAAATTTTCCCAAGTACACTTTACGTTGTTGAGTTCTTGTGTATTAGTCACTTGTTCTTTTTTAATTGCCCTTAGGGTGTCACTTCTTGTCCAATTAATCTTCGTCGCAAGGAACACTTAAGTTTTATCGTACTTTGAGTGTGGTCGCTCGATTTAAATTCTTTTCCCTTAGGTTGTTTCGCAATTGTAATCTCCTAACACTTGCACTTGAGTGATTAGAGTTCTTGGACTTGGTCATTCTTAACGTATCCCTAATTAATCAAAACCTCTATCCGTACTTAGCCTATGCTAGGGATTGACAGAGGGTGTAGAGAATTTCCAACCTTCAGTTTCTTCCCTTGGTTTCCCTTGTGTGCCCAGGAAGCGTGTTCCCAAGCTTGCACTTACTCTTGCTTCGAGTACCCTTTGATGCTCTCAAAGAACCTGAAAAAGTCCCAAAGTTAGCTCAAGACTTAAATTTGATTGACAGACAGATCACTTTCATGCATGTAATTCACTAACCAAATTGCCTTTTGCCTTTGTGAAAAACAATCCCAAGGGACCCTCAGTTTTTCCTACCCCGGGATATGATCAACTTCAAATTACTCTATCTAATAATCCTGATATTAATTTTATCGTAACCAGTGGACGTTTTGGTTGTACTCCCCACGAGCTTTCCAACAAAACAAAAATCACAGTAATTGGATTTCGTATGAGAAAGTTATTTCAATTCAGGGTTTTGGGGCTAAGACAGGATATAAAACAGGTTAACAGGCAGACAGGACTTCTCGAAATGCTTTGGGTGTAGGCCTCACAATGCTCTACTAACCCTTAAAAGCTCCCCACAAATTGCCACTTTGCTTTGAGAGTTGTACCCAACAAAAATACATTTTATTGCTTTATCATCCAATTTCCTATGATATTGTTCAAGCATTAATGCATATGCAAGACAACCAAAAACATGAAAATGAGCAACAGATGGCTTGGGACCATGCCAAGCCTCATATGGAGTGATAGATTGTAGTGCTTTAGTGGGACACCTATTAATTACATATGTTGCACACATGACAGCCTCAAGCCAGAAACTATGTGGTAAAGCCTGACTCTTGATCATACACCTCGCCATCTCCGTGAGTGACCTGTTCTTTCATTCAGCAACTCCATTCTGCTGAGGTGCATATAGCACTGTACAGTGATGTTTTATCCCACATTCAGCTAGAAACGCATTAAATTCAAAAGACATATATCCCCCCCCCTGATCAGAACTGAGGATGCCCATTTTACATGCTGACAAAATCTTAGCCAAAACCAAAAACTATTTGAAGCACATGAACACTTTAGACTTTTCTTTCAATGGATATATCCATGCATGCCTGGAAAAATCATCAATGAAAGTCACAAAGTAAAGATAGTTTCCAAAAGAGGGTGTCTGCATAGGACCGCAGACATCATTGTGAACAAGCTGCACTTTTTGAGTAGCTCGAATTGAACCATATTTTGGAAAGGAGGAATGCTATGTTTTGCCCAAAATACAGCCTTCACAGACATGTTTTCTGGGTGCCTCAATTTTGGGCAAAGAGGACACCATTTCGTACTTCTACAGGCATAGCAAACTAGCAAAATTCAAATGAGCAAAGCATGCATGCCAAAGCTTTGCATTTGACATAGCCTAAGAATCATGTACTGCACATGCCGAATCATTCACAAATCTTTCATAGTCTATGAGCTTATACAGCCTATGACATAAAATACCAAAAGCAATAATCATGTCACCATTCGACAAATCATGAACTATACATCTATCATCAACAAATTTCACAACCAAGCCAATCTTGGCTAATGTAGAAACTGATAACATATTTTTCTTGATCCCTGGCACAAATAAAGCATCCAACAGAGTGAAAGAACTACCATCAGCAATAGTCAAAATGATCTTACCAACTCCTATAACACGAAAAGAGGAGTTTTTGGCACATGTGACAATATTCCCTATAGGGGCAGGCTCAAGTGAAGTGAAGAAAATTATGCTCCAAGGTAATATGTTTGGTTGCCCCACTATCAAAATACCAAACATTTGAGTCTACTACAGACATACACTGCTCATGAGAAGATGGGTCGAAACTGCAAACACTAGTAAATGCCCATTCTTCACTCTACGCAAGATTAGCAGACTCTGTTTTTAGTGTAGAGGCCTTTGCAACAACCATTTCGGCCTCTTTCTTCTTTGCCTCTTTAGCAGCCAATTTTGGGCAGCTCTCAATGACATGATAATTTGCTTTACAATACACAAAACAATTTCTGGTTTTCTTATTTCTTCTCATGTTTGTCTTCCTTCTTTGAATTTGCAGCATTTGTAGATTTTTGCTTACTTGCAGATGAGCTCCATTTACCTTTGCCCTTCTAACTAGCCAGGAAAGCTTGATTTGCAATGCACATAATAGACTTGTTCTACCTAGACTAGTCTTCCTGCAACAAAATAGAAACTAACTCCTCAAATGACAAGGCATTTGGATTGCCTTTCATCATCAAACAAAGAGAAGAAGCAAAACTCTGTTATGAATCAGGAAGACCATTTAGAACAGTTTGCACAAGCGAGCTATCTAGTATAACTTCATCAACATATCGATTGTTCCTTCAAATCTTTGATCTTTGTCAGAAAACAGTCCATAGAATCATCTTCATTCATATGCTCACTCTATATTTTTGGAGGTAAGCAACACGAGCCTCATTCCTAGCCTAATACAATGTGTTAAGTGTATCCCAAGCATCCTTAATTGTTTTGTAAGAGTGAATGTGAGCAATAACGCCATGTTTGACAGACAAGGCTATCAATGCATGTGCCTGAGCATCTCTACCATGCCAATGAATTTGCTCTACAGTAGGTGCAGTAGAAACCACAACACGAACATGAATTTGAAAAATATTAGCATCTTCAACGCCATCTACATCAGCTTCAATACATGTATTTGCAAGTGTAATAGGATATTTTTCAACACCTTGCACAATGTTCCATAGTCCTTTTGCAACCAATAAATGTTGCATCATATAAGTCCACAATGGGTAGTTGGTACCATCCAACTTATCCTCAACATCCAACATACGGAATACATCACTGCTTTCAGCCATGGCCACTGACTAAAATACCTTGATGTAGAAAAATGATTGTATCTAAAAAAGTTGAACAGAAGTACCATGATGAGTTCTGCTAAACTTGTAGCAAACTTCGAGACACTTATATTGGTGAACCAAAACTAGTATATATCTTTGGCACAAAAAGACAAAATAACCTACACAAGCACTATGATAGTGCGTTTGGAGGCTAAAATGAGCTTAGATCATAATTTTGGCACCACCCAACAAAGCCGTTTTGCTCATTGAAACACCTTAAGTATACATACCAAATTTCATGCGATTCTGAGATTGTGACCGAAGGGGTGTCGACGATGCCCTAGATGAAGTGGTGACCTACTCTGATACCACTTGCTAGATTTAGATGTCTGCGGAAACACGTGAATGGCACAAGGAAGAAGAAGAATCTTGGAGCACAACACACAATACTGAATGTATTACCACTAGAATGTACAAAGATAAGTAGCCCATTAGGGCAATAGGCATATATACAAGCCACGAGGAAAAACCTCCTAAAGAGGGAAAAAACTGCTCTAATGTTCCTTGTGTGTTCACATACATCACTACCTAAATATATCAACAAGTTTGACTACATTTGAAAGTTTGCAAGGTAACATTAAGGTGACTAGGAGGCTCTCATAGCCTTGAAAATTTGTAGAAATATGTAGCCACATATGACCTTTATACATGCCAAACCATATGGCTAACAAAAATTGCTATACAAGATTTTGTAGGGTCTAAGTGGAAAAATTACATTTTTACAGAACGCACATGGCATATCAATGTGCTAGAAAATCCACTTACATGTCAAATTTAGGCTATAGAGTGCCTTTGATAGGCTTTACAAGTATATGAATTTTCATGTGAGTTGGTGACATTGAAATTTTTGCCCTAATTTTCAAAACTTGACTAGCTTTGACCACTACCCTGGATTTGCTTGATTTCTTTCAAACTTTGCATGTGAACTGCCTTTGACATCCTTGATGCATCTTGGACTTCTTAGGGAATTCTGGCTACCTTCATCGATTGTGTTTCCTATAGGCCTTCATGAATGAGAGAGGAGAGAAAATCTCGATGATATTTGCCTCCACTAAACCTACGATTCCTCTAGAAGCGCCACTCTAGTCTCTCTGAAAAACAAAACTTTCCAAGCATCAAACTCTTTTATAGGCAAATAAGAAACATGGAAGAAAAAATTCATTATATAAATGAATGAGTAGGCAATGTTACATGAAGCAAAATTTGCATGAAAGAAAGAATTGAAATAAGCAGCATGAATATGCATGAACAAATAGGCAACATATATGCAAATGAACAGGAAACATTGACAACATGTAAAGAAACAAAACAAACATGCATCAATATGAAGTGGAAGTGAATGTATTGAGACATTTTACGCATCAATTCCTCTCATCTTGAAGAAATCTTTGTATCTTTTTCATAAAGCAATCTACCTTAAATATGATTATAAACAAAGATTTAGGATTTTCAAGAGACATCTTTCATATTTATCTTATTTTAGATCAACGTCTTTCCTACATAAATATGAATATGCTCTTTCTCTACTTACAAACAAGGAAATCTAACTAAACTCCACTAATGCATAAATCTGCCTATATAGTCCATGCTTTATTCTTGTATGCCTCCTTAACTCCCTTTGGCTTGCTCTCTCTTTTTTTTAATGATGATTTGGTGACGTAATGGTTATGTTCACTTTTTCAGGGTGGAAGAAAGTGTCAACTTCTTGGTAACATGTAGCAGCTTGTCTTTTTTTTTTTATGACGGGGAAAAATTAAACCCCGATACAATGTACAACCATTTTTGATGATGGAGAACGGTCGCTTAAAACTCCAATACAAGTGTTGTGAGGTGGAATAAGGATTTAGAAACATGCAATAGCAGGAGCTAGGAGTTCAACAGTTATGCTTTTGATACAAGATACATATGCATGTTTGTATATGAAAGTCATGTTACCAAAATCTGCCTCCAAATCTACATGCCCTATCTTTTCATAATCCTAGATTATAATCAATTTCTTAGTAGATAAATTACTACTTAAGATACAATTTTACACAAGTAGACAAATCATCATCTGCCCTTTTGACTCAAGTGATGTGGATATGCAATGCAATGCAAAGAATGAAAAAAAAAAAACATGCAGGATGTGAAATTGCAAACAAGCAAGAATGGAAAAAAATGGAATGAACTTGAAAAAAAAAAGCAATATGAACTTGAAAAAGAAATGATATTTTTATTCTTTTTAGTTTTTATTTTTATCATGGCTATTCCTATTTATGAATCGGCCTCATTGTTGTCATCTTCTTCAATGTTCTCATCTATAATGTACTTGTCATTATCAAGTTTCTTGAATAGCTTTATCCTTTTACCTACAATCAAAGCTTTTAATGCAACACCATTTAATTCACAAAGAGCATATGTACCATTTCTATTGAATTTTGATAAAATGTATAGCCCAAACCACTATTGAATGAGTTTTTTGCATGCATCATATTGAGATTCAAATGTACTATCATAAATGAGCACCCAATCTCCTAGTTCAATTGTCTTAGGATGCAATTGATGAGTTTTATTAAAATAATGCTTGTTCTTCATTCTAGATTCTCTTAATTTTTCAAAGGCATCATCAAGTCTTAAGTTACCTTGTTCTAACTATTTAATGCGCAAACTCAAAAAATCATCAATAGATATGTTTTCAAACCAAGGCAAATTTGACCATGTAGAAATATGAGATTGAATTGGAAACAATGGTTTTTGACAGTACATGAGTTCAATAGGCATATACCCAGTGGTATATGTGCATGTCATTCTATCTGCCCAAAGTGCAAAAGTTAAGAATCGAGGCAATTGTTTGGTGTCACCGTTACATGCTTTAGATATGGCTTTCACAATAGGTGGATGCCCTCTCTGAGACAAACGAATACCATGATCTTCAAAGAATTCTTTAGCTTCTCTCGCATCTAACTCTCCACGATCGGCAACTACTTTCTCCATGTACCCAAAATGACTTATTACTTCTTCAAGCAAGAATTTGCATACATTGTATGTGTTCTTAGATAATAGTGCATATCCCTCTACATGATTAGTTAAGTCCTCTCTTGCAAGTACAATGTAACACATTTTGTCAATACCTTTAGGCATAGTTACAAGATCTACTACCCACTTGTACTGAATACAAGGTGGATAAGTAGGATGCAAAGGATCTCTATGTTTGATTGAAGAATGAAGTTGACAAGTAGAACATGTAGAAACATAGTTACTAATGTCAACATACATCTTACGCCAATAATAGGCACTTCTTATTTTTTCATATGTTCCAAAAAATCCTTTATGACCTGCCCATAATGTCTCATGCATTTCCTTCATTACTTGCAATTGAAGGCCTTGTTTTCCTAGGACTCATTGTGGATTCTTAACTGTACCCTCAACATGTCTCCAAAGATAACCATTACATAAGGAAAAAATTGTAAGCTCGTTTCCTAATGTTACGGAATCTATTAGTAGTCCAACTAGGTAATGGTTGCAATGTACTTAGATACTTTCCTATGTCTCTCCATTCATCTTCATACTCAAACTCGTGAAATTGATCATACTCATATATATGTGGAACATAGTCAACTAAGTTCACATAATTTATTACTTCACTTTCAAGGTCATCATCAAATCTAGCTCTTGATAACATATCAACAATTGAATTTGACTTACTTGAAATATGAACTAACTCCGGATTTATGAACTTAATATATGAGATCCATCTAATGATGGCTATATCAGGAGATCAAGAGTTAGCTATCATTCCAATGAGAGGCAAACAATCAATTTCCATTTGCACCAATGAAATATTCTTTTTCTGTTTTCAATGTTGTAACCATACCCCATAGTTCTCGTTTGATCTGTGGATACTTTCACTATGTTTCATGTAAAATTTTAGCCCCAAACCTAATTGCATATCTATTCCCTTCACTATCATCATCTTGACTTATGACCCAACCTATACCAATAGGACTAGTATCAACACTCAATATAATAGGTTTGTTAACAGAATAGTCTACATGCTTAAGGATGGGAGCTTATAATTTCTTCAATTTATGCATAGCTTTTGTGTGTTTGTCAGTCCAAATAAAAATTATGTTTCTTCCTCAACCAGTCATAGAGAAAATTGGCAACATGAGCAAAGTGTGGGATCCAAATAACATAAACTACTGAATTGTCACTAGATCATTTCACTCCTGATTTAAATCAATTGTTAGGACATATGCTAACCTTTGAGCAGGATGTCAAAGGTGATGTTGATAAAGTACAGGTCAAGCAATGTATTCAAAGGATAAGAAGAAGAATAGCAAAGGAAAACAACAATTGAATGAAGAAGAAGGTACAACTTGCCAAGCCAACTTCCTAAGAGGAAGAGGAGGTGGAAAGGTAGAGGAAGAGGCAGAAGCAATAAATATGGAGCCAAAGCATGCTAGATTTGTGGTAAGACAAATCATTTAGCTCATGATTGTTGGCATAATAATCAGAATAATGGAGGATATAGTCAAAACTTTAATTCAAGAAGAAGAGTGGTAGAAACCAAAGAGGTAATTTCAGAGGAAGAGGTAGTAGAGGTTACTTTGGAAGAAATGTGGGTAGAGGATTCCAAAGTCAATCCTACAACAATACCTACTACAATTATGCTTCAGATCAGAAGGAGGATTCAACTTTGATTATGAATGCAACTTGTGAAAGACAAAGTGAAGACCAAAGAGTCTTCTACATTGACTCAGGGTGTAGCAATCACCTGAGAGGTAATATGGCCTTAATGACTAATTTGGAGAATAAGGTAATTAATCATGTAGTTCAAACAGGTGATAATACAAAGCACAATGTGGAGTAAATTGGATCAGTGAAGGCCAAGGATGGAAGTACTCTTCTGAGTAAGGTCTTGTATGTTCCTACAATTCCAAAGAATCTGATAAGTGTAGGGCAAATTGTTGAAAAAGGTTATGAAGTAAGGTTCACTAATGATGGAGTTTTTGTGGAAGACCCTAGCAATCGGTATAAACAAATTGTTTCAAGGAAGAAAGAAGGAAGACTCTTCACATTGAAGATTCAAGGTAATGTTGGTCATGCCTTGTTTACTTATGGAGGACATAAGATCTCTAAGTTAGATCTTTGGCATAAAAGGCTTGGACATTTCAATGAAAGAGGTATTAAGGATATGGTTAACAATGGTTTAGTGCTTGGATTGCCTAATGTTGCAGGTCAACACATGACATACAGATGTGAGGCATGTCAATTAGGTAAGGCTCATAAGCAATCATACTCTAAGCATGGTTTCATGTATTCAGAGAAGCTTGAGTTTGTACACACAGATGTGTGGGGACCATCAAAGGATTTCAGTATTAATGGTTCAAGATATTCTGTGATTTATGTTGATGATGCTACCAGGTGGATCACTATATATGTGATCAAAGATAGATCAGAGGTATTCAATACATTTAAACATTATCATGTGTATGCAGAAAGAATCACAGGTCAAAAGTTGAAGAGACTAAGGTCAAATGGATGGGGAGAGTATTTCTCTAATGAGTTCAGTGATTACTTATGGAATTCATGTATAAAAAGGGAAGTCACTTGCAGGTACTCTCCTCAACAAAATGGTGTAGCAGAAAGGAGAAATAGAACTCTTGTTGAGTTTGCAAGATCAATGATGAAGCAGAAAAATTGTCAACATTATTTGTGGGTTGAGGCTATAAATACAGCTACATACTTGGTTAATAGGTTTCCATGTAAATCTTTTCAGGGTATGACACCATATGAAGCTTGGTGGGGTAAGAGACCTACCTTAGATCATTGCAAAGTATTTGGATGTTTGTTTATGCATATGTGCCATCTCAGTTGAGGCATAAATTGGAACCTAAAGCTGAAAAGTATGTGTTCATTGGATATGATGATAAGCAGATGGGTTATAGGTTGTGGAGTCCATCCACAAAGCAATTCCTTGTATCAAAGGATGTTACATTTGATGAGCAAAGTACTTGGTATGAAAGAACAATCAATAATCATGCAGGTGATGAAGAAGTTTTGTATCAGAAGAAAGGTAAATCAAAGGTTGAGTTATTTGATGAAGAAGAGAACTAGAAACTTCAAGAAGTGAAGAAGTGCCAAGGTTTGATCCAGAATGTGATGAACTAGAAACTTCAAGAAGTGGAGAACTCAGAAGGTCATCAAGACACAAATGGAAACCTACAAGGTATAGCCATGACACTTCTTTTTTGACTACTAAAGAATATGCTTACATGGTGAAAGCAGATGAAGACCCTTCTACATATGAAGAGGCAAAAGGTAAGGAAAATTGGGAGAACGCTATGCAGGAAGAGTATGATGCATTGATGGAGAATGAGACATGGGATTTGGTTCCTAAACCAAATAGTCAGAAGATCATTGGATGCAAATGGGTCTACAAGACAAAGAGGTATGCAGATGTAAGTGTGTCTAGGTATAAAGCTAGACTTGTTGTGAAAGGGTATGCTCAGACACATGGTATAGATTATGATGAGACCTATAGTCCTGTAGCAAAGATGGCAACCATCAGGACACTCATAGCCATTGCTGCATGTAAAGGCTGGAGATTATGTCAATTAGATGTGGAGAATGCTTTTCTTAATGGTTATATTTCAAATGATGTTTTCATGGAGCAGCCACAAGGGTTTCGAGATAAAAGGTATTCAGAATATGTATGTAAGCTCAAGAGAGCTTTGGAAAAAAAACCTCTTAAAGAGGGAAAAAAGTGCCCTGGCGGTCCTAGAGTGTTCACACACATCACTACCTAAATATATCAACAAATCCCCCCTGGGAGTGATGCGGTGAACAAGTAGCTGGCACTCATGTATAAGGAAGTGCCAAGCTATGTGGAAGTCACTCCACAAAAGGAAGTAAGCCCAAAGCTTTGTGGAAAGCTTCAAACTTCTCCCTAGGCAGAGCCTTCGTGAAAAGGTCTGCAATGTTCTCCTGCGTGGGCACATATGCCAAGCTCATCTCCCTAGTAGAGAACCTCTCCCTGACATAGTGATAATGCACATCAATGTGCTTAGTGCGAGCATGGAACACAGGGCTCCTCGCAACTGCCAATGCGCTCTGACTGTCAGTGAAGATGGTGGTGGCAGAAGACTGGCCAACACCCAAATCAGCCATAAGGCATCTGAGCCACACACACTCAACAGTCGCTGTGAAAGCTGCCCTATACTCAGCGTCACAATTGGAAGTGGCCACAGTAAGCTGCTTCTTGCTCAACCAAGATATACATAACCTACCAAGCATGAAGCAAAAACCACTGGTGGACACACGAGTGTCATAGCAACCAGCCCAATCTGAGTCAGAAAAAGCATGCAAATCTGGTGGTATTGATCCCCCCTTGGGATAGAACAACCCAAGTAGCCGAGTACCACTCAAGTAGCGAAAGATGCGCTTAACCGCCTGCCAATGCTTGACTCCTGGGCAATGCATAAATCTGCTCATCTGTGAGACAGCAAACTGAATATCTGGCCGAGTAATGCATAAGTAAATCAAGCATCCAACAACCTGCTGATAAGAACAACATCAATGCATCTCCAGCATCATGAAGACTCAATTGTAAACCTGTCTCCATAGGAGTGGCAATAGGCTTACAGTCTTCAAGGCCAAAACGCTGCAATATGTGTCAATATATTTCATTTGACACAAAGCCATTCCACCATCAACTTGCATAAACTGAATGCCCAAATAGTGATGCAAATGCCCCAAATCAAACATCTCAAATGAGGCATGCAAATCAGCCTTAAAATCAGCAATATGCTTCTCAATAGGACCAGTGAGCAGCGTGGTGTCAACATAGACAACAATGATCAGAAGCACATCATTAGCACGCTTAACATATAAGGTGCTTTCAGTTGGATTGTTCTCAAAACCATGTGCAACCAGATAGGCATGTATCTACTCATACCAAGCACGTGGTGCTTGCTTTAAAACATATAATGCCTTCTTTAACCTGCACACCTGGTTTTCATGCCCTTTCTGCACAAAGCCGTGGGGCTGAAAAACATACACTTCTTCATGCAAGTCACCATTCAGAAATGCAATTTTAATGTCCAACTGATGTACATTCCAACCGTGATGGGCTGCAAGTGCACAAATGCTCCGAATAGTAGTCATACAGGTGCAAAGGTCTCATCAAAATCAATGCCTCTTTCCTGCGCATAACCCTTTGCAACAAGCCTAGCCTTATACATGTCAACTCTACCGTCAGGTTTACGCTTCAGCTTGTATACCCACTTAGTGCCAGTGGCCTTCTTGCCAGGAGGCAAGTCACATAAAGACCAAGTACCATTCTTCATTATTGCATCATATTCAGATTGCATAGCAGCCATCCAATTTGCTGAATTTTGTGCTTCATCAAACGAAATAGGCTCATTCTCATCACAGAGACTAGACGCAGCCATAGCATAGCAATATGATGCAAAGGAGGCACTATGAGAGCCTGAATGAGTACGATATGACAAAGGTGCATCTAATTTGTTGTGACCCAAAGTCTGCACCAGCCATTTTGGCATAGTTTTTGCCTCTCAATATCAGCTCTCTCATCAACAAATGCATCATGTAAATCTGCATGAGAAATAGAATGATCTGCATCATCATATGAAACCTACAAAGGCTGAGAATTTGCCTCATTAGGACCAGCACTAGATTGTCCGCCTGTAAAAAGAGGCATCAAAGTATCATACATGTCTTTGGAGCTAACAGATGTCTCCTTAGTACATGAAAGCAATGGTTGAATAGCATCTTCCACAAAGACAATATCAGAGCTAACCAGAATGCATTTAGTTTGTGGATGATACAGACGATACCCTTTACTTTCAGAATTGTACCCAACAAAAATACATTTTACTGCCATATCATCCAATTTTCTGCGATGTTGTTCAAGCACTGGTGCATATGCCAAACAACCAAAAACACGCAGATGAGCAAGAGATGGCTTGCGATCATGCCAAGCCTCATATGGAGTGATAGACTGCAGCGCTTTAGTGGGACACCCGTTCAGTACATATGTTGCACACATGACAGCCTCAAGCCAGAAACTATGAGGTAAAGCCTGACTCTTGACCATACACCTCGCCATCTCCATGAGAGACATGTTCTTCCATTCAGCAACTCCAATCTATTGAGGTGTATACGGCACTGTAAACTGGTGTTTTATTCCACATTCAGCCAAAAATGCATTAAAATCAGAAGACATATATTCCCCCCCTCGATCAGAATAGAGGGTGCCCATTTTACATGCTGACAGATTTTCAGCCAAAACCAAAAACTGTTTAAAGCACATGAATACTTTGGACTTTGCCTTGAGTGGATATACCCATGCATGCCTGGAAAAATCATCAATGAAAGTCACGAAGTAAAGGTAATTTCCAAAAGAGGGTGTCTGCATAGGACCACAGACATCACTATGTACAAGCTGCAATTTCTGTGTAGCCCGAACTGAACCATCTTTTGGAAAGGAGGAACGCTGCATTTTTCCCAAAATACAGCCTTCACAAACATGTTTTCCAGGTGCCTCAAGTTTGAGCAAAGAGGACACCTTTTCAGATTTCTGCAGGCGTAGCAAACTAGCAAAATTCAGATGACCAAAGCGTGCATGCCAAAGCTTTGCATCTGACATAGCCTGAGAATCATTTACTGCACATGCCAAATCATTTTCAGATCTTTCATAGTCTATGAGCTTATAGAGCCCACGACATAAAATTCCAGAAGCAATAATCACATCGCCATTTAACATATCATGAACTGTACACCTGTCATCAACAAATTTCACAACCAAGCCAATCTTGGCTAATGCAGAAACTGATAACAAGTTCTTTTTTATCCCTGGCACAAATAAAGCATCTGACAAAGTGAAAGAACTACCATCAGCAGTAGTCAAAATGATCTTACCAACTCCCATAACAGGATAAGAGGAGTTGTTGGCGCATGTAATAGTATTCCCTGTAGGGGCAGGCTCGAGTGAAGAGAAGAAACTGTGCTGCGAGGTAATATGTTTGGTCGCCCCACTGTCAAAATACCAAACATCTGAGTCTACTACAGACATGCACTGCTCATGAGAAGATGGGTCAAAACTGCAGACAGTAGTGAATGCCCATTCTTCTTCCTGCACAAGATTTGCAGACTCTGTTTTTGGTGTAGAGACCTCTGCAACAACCATTCCAGCCTCTTTCTTCTTTGCCTCTTTAGCAGCCAGTTTTGGACAGTTCTTTATGATATAAACATTCCCTTTACAATACTTACAAAACAATTTCTGCTTTTTTTATTTCTTCTCATCTTTATCTTTCTTCTTCGAATATGCAGAATTAGAAGATTTTTGCTTACTGGTTGAAGAGCTCCATTTTCCTTTGCCCTTCTGACTAGCTAGGAAAGCTTGATCTGCAACTCGCATAAAGGACCTGTTTTGCCTAGACTGATCTTCCTGCAACAGAACAGAGACTAACTCCTCAAATGATAAGGCATTCGGATTGCCTTTCATCATCAAACGAAGAGTAGAAGCAAATCTCTGGTATGAATCAGGAAGACCATTCAGAACAGTCTGCACAAGTGAGCTATCTGGTATAACCTCATCAACAGAAATCAATTGTTCCTTCAAGTCTTTGATCTTCGTTAGGAAACTGTCCATAGAATCACCTTCATTCATGTGCTCACTCTCCAACTGTTTTCGGAGGTAAGCAACACGAGCCTCATTGCTAGCTTGGTATAATGTGGTAAGTATATCCCAAGCATCCTTAGCTGTTCTGCAAGAGCGAATGTGAGGAATAATGGCACGTTTGACAGACAAAGCTATCAATGCATGTGCCTAGGCATCTCTGCCATCCCAGCGAATCTGCTCTGCAGTAGGTGCAGTAGAAACAGCAGCACGAATAGGAATCTATGGAATATCATCTTCGACACCATCTTCATCAGCTCCAACACCTATATTTGGAGTACATGTAGTCAGAGGTATAACAGGACGTCTTTCAACACCCTGCACAATGTTCCACAATCCTTTTGCAACCAATACATGTCGCATCATATAAGCCCATAATGGGTAGTTGGTACCATCCAACTTATCCTCAATACAGAATACATCACTGCTTTCAACCATGGTCGGTGACTAAAATACCTTGATGTAGAAAATTGACTGTATCTCAAAAAGTTGAACAGAATTGCCCAGACGAGTTCTGCTAGACCTATAGTGGACTTCAAGACGCTTAAACTGGCGAAAAGAAACTGGTATATACCTTTGGCACAAAAAGATGAAATAGCCTACGCAAGCACTGCGATAGTGCGTTCGAAGGTCGAAACGAGCTCAGATCGCAATTTCGGCACACAGAGCGAAGATGTTTTGATCTCGGAAACACGCTGAGTATGCTCACCAAAATTCGTGCAATTCTGAGACTGCAAACAGAGGAGTGTCGACGGTGCCCTAGATGAAGCGATGACCTGCTCTGATCCCAATTGTTGGAGATAGACGTCTGCGGAAGCACGCAAACAGCACAAGGAAGAAGAAGAAGCTTGGAGCACAAACACACAATAATGAGTGTATTACTAGAGAATGTACAAAGATAAGTAGCCCATTAGGGCAATAAACGTATATACAAGCCGGGGGAAAAAAACCTCCTAAAGAGGGAAAAAAGTGCCCCGACGGTCCTAGAGTGTTCACACACATCACTACCTAAATATATCAATAGTGCTTATGTTTGACTCAGTTTGCTCAATTGGGGCTATTATTATATGCTTTTGGCATCATTTTTTATGGTATTTGGTGACTAGAACCTCCTCGGGCCAACTGGACATTTTGAATTTTTTTTTGGTCCTGGCAAGGATTGTAGATCAGCACCTTCATGCTTCAAAGATCGCCTTGATTTTGTTTTAGGAGCTTTATTTTGTATCAGGGAGTGTCTAGTATTACATTTTCTCTTCTTCTTGCATATTTAAGTTTACTTCCATTCCTTTTACATACTCTAGTTAGCAAACACGAGGAGTGAAATATGGATTCCAAGGGTAAAAAAATCTTAGACACTTCTCCACCTAAAGAACAACTAGAGGATCATGACCATAGGATCGAAGAGTTAGAGCTTGAGTAGGAAGTTGAGCAAATGGTAGAGGGAAAAGAGCCACAAGAAGAGGAATATTCGTATGTGGAACTCTACGATGAGTTTGTTACTCACAAACAAGTCACAAAGTTAAAATAATAGACCCTTAGATTAGAGAGAGACATAGGTAGCATGGTGTCTCTCATTGAATAGCTTAACTCTCAAATGATCTCACTTGAGACACGTCACATCTTTTCTAGCTAGGAAGGAAAGAGAAACACCTACTCTTCCTATAGACATGGCTAGGAAAGATACATCTTTTCCTACTAAGCATAAAGGAGAGAGTTCTAGGGAAGCTCCCCCCTGAAAGACTTGAAGCCACCTAGTTTTACGTGGGATGACTATGAGAGAAACAAGGATGCAATCTACACTTTTTTACAAAAGTGGAATAATTTTCATCAACTAAAGGGAACCCCATCTGGGTAGCCTATGCTAGAGGCAAGTCTCTTGCTCAGCCTGTGTGCTTATAAATGACAGATGAGTCTCAAGGAGGTGAATACTATCCCTACAGACTGGGCTCAGTTTGAAACTCCTTTTTTGAAAGAGTTTCTTCCTGAGAATGAGGAAGAGAGGAATTAAGATGAGTGGGATAGGATCACCCAGAGAAGTAGGCCTTTGATGGTCTACATATCCCACTATAGGGAGATCATTTTGAAACTTAAGGGATTGGACGATTTTCAAAAAAAAAGGGGGTTTGTTAGGGGCTTAGATCAAGCCATCAAGAGAGAGGTAAGAGGAAATGCACCAAAGACATTTGAAGAGGCGATCAAGTATGCCCATATTTATGAGGACCATAATCATCCTCAGTATACTCCTATGGAGACGGATCAGCCCCTCAAACGTCTTAGTACCACTAAGTTCAAGAAGAAAGAATTTTTTTGTCAAGAAAAAAAGATCTCAAGGGCCTAGGTTACCTATCGAGCTTTAGGTGTTTGTCTCCTAGCCATTCTCCTAGGTATTGTGGACCTTTCAAATACTTAAGAGAATATGAAAGATGGCTTACCAGCTCCAAGTTCTAGAGAATAGCCAGATCCACCGAGTGTTCCATGTTAGCCAGCTTAAGAAAAGGCTAGGTGAATGTGAAAACCTCCTTCTAGATAATGAGGTAGTAGAGCCTATTTCTATTCAATCTATTCCACATGAGTGCCAAGCGGTACTCATGTGAGAGGCTATGTGTTATTACCTTTGTGGGTAATTAGAGGGGAGAGAATATATAGAGCTTCATGTGGATGGGCGGTTGAGAGATCAATGATCTTTGTGTTTTTGTTTCGAATTATCAGCTAATGGTGATTTCATGCTCTTCCTCGATTTTTGAGCTTCTCACTCCAAAAATGGAGGGCTTCATTGGGATCAGTACCACATAATATTGAGCATCTCTGCCATCCCAATGAAGTTGCTCTACAATAGGTGCAGTAGGAACCGCAACACGAATAGGAACCTGAAGAATATCAGCATCTTCAATGCCATTTGCATTAGCTTCAGTAACTGTATTTGGAGGTGTAATAGGATGTTTTTAAACACCCTACAAAATATTCCATAGTCCTTTTGCAACCAATACATGATGCAGCATATAAGCCCATAATGGATAATGGGTAATTGGAAACCATGCAACTTATCCTCAATAGCCAACATATAGAATACATCACTACTTTCAGCCATGGCCACTGACTAAAATACCTTGATGCAAAAAAATTATTGTATCTCAAAAAGTTGAACAACACTACCTTATCGAGGTCTACTAATCTTGTAGCAGACTTTGAGGAACTTATATTGGCGAACCGAAACCTATATATGTCTTTGGCACAAAAAGAAAAAATTCCTTGCACATGCACTGTGACAATGCATTCAGAGGCTTAAACGAGCTTAGATCATGATTTTGACACCACCGAGCATATCCATTTTGAACTCTTAATCAGTTTGATTATGCTCACCAATTTTCATGCAATTTTGAGACTATGACTAGAGGGGTGTCGATGGTGCCCTACATGAAGTGTTGATGTTCTCTGATACCAATGGTTGGAGTTTGGGGTCTACGAAAGCATGCAAAAAACACAAGGAAGAAGAAGAATCTTGGAGCACAACACACAATATTGAATGTAGTACCAAGAGAATGTACAAAGATAAGTGATCCCTTAGGGTTATATGCGTATATACAAGCTGGGGGAAAAAAACCTCCTAACAAAGGAAAAAAGTGCATTGGTGGTCCTAGTGTGTTCACACACATCAATACCTATGTATATCAACATATTTTAAAGAGATTTTTCAGCATTCTTGGGTTTTTTGAAGCATTCATTTTGGTTTAAAGGTTTTTTAGACATGTCATTATTTTGGTGGGAGCATTCATCACTATCATTGATAATCTTCTTATGTAATCAAGTTATAAGATCTCTCAAAAAGAAAGCTTTTTCATAAAATTTGGCTTGTGTTTATCCATATTTTATCCTTTGGCTCATGTTCACATATTGAATGTTCACAATGTATGTTTTGGATACCACCTATGCATACCCATGTGGTTTTTGAAACAACATGTTAGAGGAGCATTAGACTTTACATGTCGAGGCTAGACAAGATAACCCACACATGGAAATACAATACAAGAATAAAATAACTAGCACAACATCTCACAACCACATATTGATATACATGAATATCTAGACTATACAAAATAGAAGAGATTTGTTATCATTAGTGTTTACGTGAAAGGCCAAATGGTCACTAGATACTTTTGTATATGTTTTTTAATAAAACATATAGTGGCCTGATTAGCCATAGACTATAAGTTTGATCTCATTTGTAACACCTAGAAAATTTGTGTTCGTGCTCTCTATTTACCGTATGTTTTCTGTGTATTTTTCAAGCCCTCTGCCAAGTACTGACATTGAATAAACTGTATCTGATGACAAAGTTATAGGACCTTTGCATGAAGGACAAAGATAGTGTTGTTGTTCATCTAAATGAGTTTGCTGCTATATTCTCTTAGTTATAGGCTCAAAAAATGGAGACGGATACTGATATGAAAGCAATCTTGTTGCTACGCACCTTGCCATCATCATGGGATACATTTTGCATAGCTATTACCAATGGTACACCTAGTGGTAAACTAGTCTATGATGACATATGTAGAGCACTCTTGAATGAGGAGATTCGTAGAAAATATATGGTTGGAACTCAGAATGGAGATGCATGTAATGTTCATGATTCTTACCAAGGAAAGAATATGCAACATGGCAAGAGCAACAACGAGGAAAGGAATGGTCAATGGAATAAGAGTAGAAGTAAATCAAGGAAGAGGGATATCGAATGCCATTATTTTCATAAGAAAGGACGCATAAAGAAAGACTGTTATGCAGTAAAGAATGCTAAATGTAAAGGAAAAAATGTTGATGGGCATGTTAAACAACCACATGCACCATCTGCTTCAACTATGAAGATTGAAGAAATTAATGCTATTGTTGATGTTGTTGATGTGTTGAAACTTGATATTGCTATTACCATTGAGGCTCTTATGGATGATTATCTTTCCCACACATGCCAACTAGATTTTGGTGCTTCTTTCCATGTGATACCACATAGAGAATGATTCTCTACTTATACAACAAAGTCTCTTGGTACTATGAGACTTGGTGACTCTTACCAGTCTGATGTTTTCAAGATTGGAGATGGCCCTAGTTACAAAATGATTTTCCAATCACATCTCCAATCTTGATCAACTCGATGGCCCTTGTTACAAAGTGATTTTCTATACTCAAATATAGTTATTACAAAAGGAAGAAATGTTGGCTCACTTTATCCCTTATTTGTATCATAGAGATCTTTAGCTAACCTCAAAAATGAGATCTTTAGCTCTTTTTATAGTTTTTTGAGTGGTTTTGGCCCTGTCGAGTGTCTGGTCTAGTTAAAAATTAGGTTCCAGGGCTTATTTGAGGGCTCAAACGGAGTCTAAAAATTATGAAAATTGGTAGGATGATACTTCTAATAGTCCTCAAGCTTGAAGAATCCTTGGGTTGAACAAAATGGAGTTGTAAAAATATGAAATGGTATTTATAATGGTTTTTAGTGATAAAATTCACTATTTTGATAGGGATTTCTTTTGAAAATTTGACATGTGCTTCTTGGATCCCCCTACATGCTCCATCTTCTTTTGTGTCCACCTCTTTGATGTGCTCCCATGCTTTGTCCTTGACCTTGGGCTTCAACACTCCCCCCCCTCTTGAGTCTGTTGTCCTTGATAGACCCTTGTTAGACTAGTTGTTCCATGTAGTACTTTGAGAGGTAGTGCCCATCATGTATACCCAAAAGCAGTGTGGCTTCCAAGTGTAGCAGGGTCGGTTGTCCTTTTCTTCAGTTTGTAACTACCAGCCCACACAAGTGTTGTTCTCTTTGCATGTAGCTCTTCCTTGGATTTCAGCATAAATGTGCCATGGTGAGCTTCCAAAAAGTGCTAGTTGCTCAAAGGAGGTTGTCAATGTTGATTTTGAGCAACTATCAACTGTGAATTACTTCATAGGTACTGATGTTGTAGTGTGGATGTCCTCTAGATCTTCCAAAAATAGCTTTTACACTTTTTATGCCAAGTACTTGTAACCCATAATGGATGATGGGTATGTGCAAACTCCAGACTTCAACATCTTTCTTGGATAACTCTTCAATCAAGAGGCCAACAATAGCATAAAGGAAGGTAACTCCTATCATGGTAATTCAACTAGTGCTCTATATGCAGATAAGAAGGAGAAGAAGTTGAAAGGCAAGAAGAAGGAAGAAGATGAAGAGGAGACTTCCCAAGCCAACTTTGCAAGCAACAGCAAGTTGAAAGGGAAGAAGAAAGGATCAAAGCATGATAAATCCAAAGATCAAAATGTTCAACCTTGTGCCATCTGTGATAAGACCAACCACACCATTCGGAATTGCTAGTCCAATGGGAAGACCTAGAAAAGCAATGGAAGAGGTGGATATGGCATCAATAGAGGCATAGGTGGACACAACTTCAACATAACAATAGAGGTCATAATAGAAGGGACTTCAACAATTATTCACAAGATCAAGCACATGAAGACTCATTGCTTCTAATGAATCTAAGCCACAAAGAAGGTAAGGAAGATGATTATTTGTTCTACATAGGTTCAAGATGTTCGAATCATGTTGCAGACAACATTGCTCTTCTATCTGATTTAGAAATTCTGAAGCATAGACATGAAGTACAAACAGGGGATGACACAAAGCACAATGTGGAGATGATTGGTAATATCAAAGCTTCCAATGGCAGGACAAACATTCTAAGTAAGTTTCTCTATGTACCCACTATCACTAAAAACCTAATAAGTGTAGGTCAAATACTTGAAAAAGGATTGCAAGTTAGGTTCACCCAATATAAAGCTTTTGTGGAAGATCCATGTCAAGGCTTCAAGAAGATATCCAGAGGTGAGAAGCATGGTAGGCTCTTTACTTTTGAAGTAGGAGAAACTAGGAACATAGCGCTATTCACTTTTGGGTCTCAAACCCTAAGTGAGCTTGAAATGTGGCATAAAAGGCTTGCTCGTGTGAATAAAAGAACCTTGAAGGATATATGTAGGGATCAAAGTTTTCTAGGACTTCCACACGATCAATAGATGTGATGCATGTCAGATTGGGAAGGCACAAAGACAACCGTTCAATCACAAAGGCTACATCCACAAAAACTTATTGGACTTAGTACATACAGATGTATACGGACCAATTCAAGAACCTTCATTGGCAGGATCAAGGTATTATGTCTCATTTATTGATGACCATAGTAGATGGAATATTCTATACTTTATCAAGAGTAAGAATGAAGTGTTTGATTGCTTCAAAAAGTATCTAACACATGTGTAGAATCATACAGGTAGATCACTCAAGAAGCCCACATCTGATGGAGGGGGGAAACACTTCTCCAAAGATTTTGATGAGTTCTTGCAAGATAAAGGTATCAAAAGGGAAGTAACTACCAGGTACTCTACTCAACTGAATGGAATTGTAGAGAGGAGAAATGAGACATTCGTTGGATCATCCAAAACAATGCTTGAAGAGAAGAGATTGCCACATTATCTATGCGCAAAGGTTATTTCAACTGTTGTGTACCTTGTCAATAGACTACCATCCAAATCACTTAAAGATATGACTCCTTATGAATCATGGCATGGAAGAAAACCTAGTCTTGGACATTGCAAGGTGGACGGTTGTTTAGCTTATGTTCACTTTTCCCAATTAGGGTTTCCCTTTGCCTCTTCATAGGTTGAGGGTTCCTCTAAAATAGAGTCTTTTGCCAATTAGATTGAATGCTTTGTAACAAATGTGGAATCATATCCATACCTTTCTGCTTGTTTCTTCTCTCTTGTTGATCTTCTAGGAGCTTGCTTAGAGCATTCTCCACACTCTTGCATCTTTTCTTCACCTCTTGACTTCCTTTTCCCTTTCATCTTGGTCATAATCTATATCACTTCTTGGATCTTGGACATGTGTATCATGCTTGCTTTCTAATTGATGAGAATCAGAGTCAAGATCATATGGTAGAGTTACCTTTTGTTTGTCTTCATCATACCAAGACCTGTGTTCTTCAAACACAACATCTCTACTTGTAGTGAATTGCTTGGTTGAAGGATTATAGAACCTGTAACCCATCTAAGTTGAGTCATAACCAATAAACACTACCTTTGTTTCCCTTTCATCTAGCTTACCTCTTATTTGTGATGGTAAAAGAAGAAATAGATGCATTGAAGGAGATGGACACTTGGGATTTGGTTCCAATGTCATCCAATCAAAAGGTAATTGGTTGCAGATGGGTATATAAAGTTAAAAGAAACTCAGATGGATCAGTTTGCAGGTACAAGGCAAGATTATTTGCCAAAGGATGCTCACAAACTCATGGTATAGACTATGAGGAAACATTCTCACCAGTTGCAAAGATGACTACAATCAGAACATTGATAAGTGTAGGTGCTGCAAGAAATTTGAGACTCCTCCAACTTGATGTAAAAAATGCATTTCTAAATAGTTTGATAAATGAAGAGGTATACATATCACAACCTCCAGGTTTTGAAAACCCTAATCATACATCTTATGTTTGCAGACTTAAGAAAGCATTGTATGGATTGAAACAAGCTCCTAGGGCTTGGAATTATAGGTTGGTTACATACCTTCAAGATCAAGGGTTCAAACCTAGCAACTCATATCCTTCTCTATTCATCGAAAAGGATCACGATGAGGTTATCTATCTATGTGTATATATAGATGATATTATTGCGACTGATGATGATTTGAATGGCATTCAAAGGATCAAGAGACACATGCAAGAGGAGTTCAAAATCGGTGACTTAGGTGAGCTCACATATTTCTTAGGTTTGCAGGTGATATTCATAGATGAAGGAATGTATTTGAGTCATAGGGGATACATTCAAGATCTACTTCTTAAGTTCAAAATGGAGAACACTAAACTTGTAGGTACACCTTTGGAGATGAATCATAAACTTAGCATTTATGAAGGTGAGAAAATTGAAGACATTAATGAATATCAAAGTTTGGTAGGTAGCTTGATATATATTACTCATATAAGGGAAGACATCTCATATAGTGTGGGAGTGCTAAGCCAATTCATGCACTTACCAAGAAGACCACACATGGATGCAGCTAAGAGAATACTTAAGTATCTCAAAGGTACAATCAATGAAGGTATATTCGATCCTTACTCTTCAAATTTGGATATCAAAATCTATTCAGATGCAGATTGGTTAGGAGCTAAGGATGATAGAAGAAGTACCTCTAGTTACTTAGCATTTTTAGGTTCAAAGCTAGTGCCATGGAGTTCCAAGAAGCAACCAATAGCTTCTTTATCCTCAATTGAAGCAGAGTATAGAGGTTTCACCATAGCAACTCAAGAGGCAATATGGTTAAAAGCATTGTATACAGATTTGGGACTTGTGAATTCCAAACCTCACATATTTGGAGATAATGTAAGTTCCATGCATCTAGCCGCAAACCCTATTTTCCATGCAAGAACCAAACACATAGAGGTTCATTACCACTTTATCAAGGAGAAGCTTATGGAAAAGGAGATTGACATTTCTTTTGTTCCAACTGAAAAACAAGTGGCATATATGATGATGAAGGCACTTGATGGAATAAAGCTTTGTAGATTCAAAGCTATGGCAAGTATTCAACCTATTAGAGAATAAAGACTCAAGCATACTTTAGCTTGAGGGGGAGATATTGGAACATCAAGCTTACACTATGCTTGAGGTGGGTTTGATCTACATCAAAAAGGCTATGGTTTGAATTATGCCAAAATATCCATTGAAGCATTCTTTTACCTATGCTCATTTATTGTATCTTTTTAAGAGATTTTTTATGGATCATTTACCATTGTAAAAGCCTAGAGCTTTACACATGTAGAAGAATAAAAGAGTCCAAATTCCAAAAAAATTTTGTGGTTGAGTTGCAATCAATCAATCAATCAATCACCTAAGAGTAGATCAAACTGGACCTTCACTTTTCCTAGATTGTAGGAAAGTGAATTGATTCCCTCCAACAACTAATCGCACCTTCATTTGAATTCAAAATCCACTTATAGAAGTCTTGGACACTTCAAGAGTCTATATAAATACTTCAAATCCCTTGTACATTACATGGAAGCAATATACATACACTTGGGAGACATTTGAGTTTTTCTGTCTCGAGTTCTATCTCTGCGCATTCCTGAAAAATAGGAGGTACCACTGTTGGGTGTCTAATTCATTCCAAAAGCATATTTTGCTTATTCCATGTAATCTTGTGCATTATATACACTCAACCCCATGTGTATCACACCTCCAAAAGGATTTTTTCTAATGGTAATCATGCTGGTTACTATGAGCATTTGAAGTTGATTGTCTCATCCAAAGATAGTAAGTTTTTTGAGCTAGTCAATGCGTAGACCTATCTGTTTTGTATCGGTGCTTTCTCCTTGATGGTCCAAAGTACATAATGCTTTTTATTGGACTTATTGCATGCATATAAGGTCTATTTGAGTCTCCATGAGCTCAAAGGCTAGGCTTGTGCTGGTTGGCTGGACCAAACTTTGTCGCTTCGGAACTCACTTTTATACCTCCTACAAGCTTCTCCAAGTTCTTTCAAAACTTCTCCAAGTCAATGACCATTTGTTGTTCAACAAAGTTTAGAACTGTAGCTTCATAACGTGACAAAGATCTCTCAAATCAGATGTTGGATCACAAAGCTATGAGTCATAGAATGTGGGTATGTCAAGGGTAGGAAGTGAGAGAGTAATTCTTCATGAGGGGGTAACTGTGGAAGACCAAAACTGAGAGCTTGAAGCTTCTTTAGCTATTCCAATGACCCATATCCCATCTCCATATCCCATAGTACATATGTGTAGCCCCATTCCTTCCATCATGCTTCATAGTAGTGTATATTCTTGCTTTAATTTGAAGAAAAACTCAAAATTATTCGAGTTCACATACCACTTTTAGGACTTATCTTATTTCCAATAGCATGGATGCACGAGAGGACATTCGGTTATCCCATATGTGGGTTTGCAGCGAATGTTTTGGAGTACAAGAGAAGCACTTGAGTGCTTAGTTCCTCAACCAAGAGGGAGGGTGGAGGGAACGGTGCGATCACGCCAAGCCTCATATGGAGTGATAGACTACAGCACTTTAGTGGGACACCTGTTCAGTACATATGCTGCACACATGACTGAAAGAACTACCATCAGTAGTAGTCAAATTGATCTTAGCAACTCCCATAACAGGATAAGAGGAGTTGTTGGTGCATGTAATAGTATTCCTTGTAGAGGAAGGATCGAGTGAAGAGAAGAAACTACGCTGTGAGGTAATATGTTTGGTCACCCCACTGTCAAAGTACCAAACATCTGAGTCTACTGCAGACATGCACTGCTCATGAGAAGATGGGTCAAAACTGCAAACAGTAGTAAACGCCCATTCTTCTTCATGCACAAGATTAGCAGACTCGGTTTTTGGTGTAGAGGCCTCTACAACAACCATTCCAGCCTCTTTCTTCTTTGCCTCTTTAGCAGCCAGTTTTGGATAGTTCTTTATGATATGATCATTTCCTTTACAGTATTTGCAAAACAATTTCTACTTTTTTTATTTCTTATCATCTTTGTCTTCCCTCTTTGATTGTGCAGAATTAGCAGATTTCTGCTTACTACTTCAAGAGCTCCATTTTCCTTTGCCCTTCTAATTAGCCAAGAAAGCTTGATCTGCAACACGCATAATGGACCTGTTCTGCCAAGACTAATCCTCCTGAAACAGAACAGAGACTGACTCCTCAAATGACAAGGCATTTGGATTGCCTTTCATCATCAACCGAAGAGTAGAAGAAAAACTCTGATCAGGAAGACCATTCAGAATGGTCTGCACAGGTGAGCTATCTTGTATAACCTCATTAGTAGATCCTTCAAGTCTTTGATCTTTGTTAGAAAACTTTCCATAGAATCACCTTCATTCATGTGCTCACTCTCCAACTATTTTCGGAGGTAAGCAACACGAGCCTCATTCCTAGCTTGGTAAAATGTGGTAAGTGTATCCCAAGCATCCTTAGCTATTCTGCAAGAGCGAACGTGAGGAATAATGGCATGTTTGACAGACAAAGCTATCAATGCATGTGCCTAGCCATCTCTGTCGCAAATTTGCTCTACAATAGGTGCAATAGAAACCGAAGCACGAACAGGAATATGCAAAATATCATCATCTTCGACACCTTCTACATCAGCTTCAGTACCTACAGTTGTAATAGTTGCAGGTGTGATAGGACGTTTCTCAACACCCTGCACAATGTTCCACAGTCCTTTTGTAACCAATACATGTCGCATCATATAAGCCCACAACGGGTAGTTGATACCATCCAACTTATCCTCAACAACCAACATACGAAATACATCACTGCTTTCAGCCATAGTCGATGACTGCAATACCTTGATGCAAAAAATTGACTATATCTCAAAAAGTTGAACAGAACTGCCCAGATGGATTCTACTAAACTTGTAGCAGACTTCGACATGCTTATACTGGAGAACCGAAATTGGTATATACCTTTGGCACAAAAAGATGAAATAACCTGCACACGCACTACGGTAGAACGTTTGGAGACCAAAACGAGCTCAATCATGATTTTGGCACCACAGATCAAAGTTGTTCTGATCTCGAAAACACACTGAGTATGCTCACCAAAATTCGTGTGATTCTGAGACTACAACCGGAGGAGTGTCAACGATGCCCTAGATGAAGCGGCGACTTGCGTTGATACCAATTATTGGAGTTAGATGTCTGCGGAAGCACGCGAACAGCACAAGGAAGAAGAAGAAGCTTGGAGCACAACACACAATACTGAATGTATTATTAGAGAATGTATAAAGATAAGTAGCACATTAGGGCAATAGGCGTATATACAAGCTGAGGAAAAAAAACCTCCTAAATAGGGAAAAAAGTGTCCGGGCAGTCCTAGTGTGTTCACACACATCACTACCTAAATATATCAACAGGAACATACATCATTTGGACATTAAAACTGCAATTCTGGATGTCGACTTGCTTGAAGAAGTGTAAGTTTTTCAGCCCCATGGTTTTGTGCAGAAAGGGCATGAAAAAAAGTGTGCAGGTTGAAAAAGGCATTATATGGTTTGAAGCAAGCATGACATGGGTGGTCTGTAAAGATACATGCCTAGTTGATTGCACATGGTTTTGAGAACAATCCAACTAAGAGAACCTTATATGTTAAGCGTGCAAATGATGTGCTTCTGATCAGTGTTGTCTATGTTGATGACATGCTTCTTGCTGGTCCTAATGAGCTCCATATTGTTGATTCTAAGGTTGATCTGCATGCCTCATTTGAGATGTCAAATTTGGGATATTTGCATCATTATTTGGGCATTCAGTTTATGCAAGTTGATGGTGGAATAAATTTGTGTCAAACAAAATATATTGGCTCATTATTGCAATGTTTTGGCCTTGAAGACTACAAAGCTATTGCCACTCGTATGGAAACAGGTCTATGGTTGAGTCTTCATGATGTTGAAGATGCATTTGATGTTGTCCTCTATCAGCAGGCTATTGGATGCTTGATTTACTTATGCATTAGTCAACCAGATATTCAATTTGTTGTCTCACATATGAGTAGGTTTCTGCATTTCCAAGGTGTCAAGCATTGGCACGTGGTTAAATGCATCTCTCAATACTTGAGTGGTACCCGGCTACTTGGATTGTTTTATCCCAAGGGGGGATCATTACTACCAAATTTATATGCTTTTTCTAGCTCTGACTGGGCTCGTTGCTATGACACTCGTGTGTCCACCAGTGGTTTTTGCTTCATGCTTGGTAGCTCATGCATATCTTGGTTGAGCAAGAAGCGGCCTACTATGGCCACTTCAGTTGTGAGGTTGAGTATAGGGTAGCTTTCACAACGATTGTTGTGTGTGTGGCTTAGATGCCTTATGGCTGATTTAGGTGTTGGTCAGTCTTCTGCAACCACCATCTTCATTGGGAATTTTGAGGAACCCTGTGTTCCATGCTTGCACTAAGCACATTAAGCTGCACTATCATTATGTCAAGGAGAGGTTCTCTGCCGGAGAGATTAGTTTGGCATATGTGCCCACACAGGAGGACATTGTAGACCTTTTCACAATGGTTCTGCCTAGGGAGAAGTTTGAAGCTTTCCACAAAGCTTTGAGCTTACTTCCTTTTGTGGATTGATTCCACATAGCTTGGCACTTCCTTATACATGAGTTCCAGCTTCTTGTTCACACCATCACTCCCACAAGGGATTTGTTGACATATTAAGGTAGTGATGTGTGTGAACACACTAGGACCATCGGGGCACTTTTTTCCCTCTATAGGAGGTCCCCCCTTATATATATGCCTATAACCCTAAAGGGTCACTTATCTTTGTACATTCTCTTGGTAATACATTCAATATTGTGTGTTGTGCTTCAAGCTTCTTCTTCTTCCTTATGTTGTTTGCATGCTTCTGTAGACCTCAAACTCCAACAAAATAAGCACGAATAATAATTTTCTTGAAGTTCTCAAACATGCACAATGAATAAAGCATCCAAGAAATACAAAAGAGATCTAGATATCACCCAAAAAAACCCACTTTGAATGGATTTGGAACCCAAAAGAGAGAACTAAAATCCATTTCTTTACCCCTCGTATGTCACTAAGTGAATATAGTTTAATCATGGGAATTTTTTTAAGCAAGATCTAATGATAAAACTAATTTAGATGGGTGATCTCTTGGGAAATCTATCTTTCATGAACATGAATCAATGAATTCCCTCATGGTGGAAAACTAACAGTGACTTTGGCAACAAGGTTGTCAAAGAAATGACAATATATACCAAGTTTTATGCCCTTTTTGCCACCTTAAATAAACAATGGAGTTTTCATTGAATTGCATAGTGTTGCAAGTTTAACCATACTATACAAACTATTAATATTATGTGCATTCGCAGATGAAATTGCTCAAATATTAATGAAGGGGGTTCCTTAACTAGTAACATCATTGACTATCCTTTTTGGATGATGAAACAAACACCCTTTCTACATGTATGTGTAGATCTATAGAAAAATGAAAAGAATAAAAAACCAAAGAGCACGAATTCATTGTATGCAAGCTCCAAATTAAGTGGTCTCAATAGAATGTATGATTGATCATCCCACTATATGCTTCATTAGAGTATATATATATAGTTCTTGATAGTCATTTGACATTTCACGTAGGTACGAATGATAACATTGCCCAAGAGCAAGTCAAAGATGGTAGGAAGAGATTATCTATGTTCTTCTCCACCATCCAATGGGCCTTGATAACTAGATAAAACTATTTCCTTATGGACCCCTAGAGTCAAGTTTTAAAATCATAACCTTGTTAAACAAAGCCTAAAGTGGAATGGTAGAAAAGATTTTAAGATAATTATATCCCCAATAAATGCTTGGTAGAAAAAGATTTTATGATAATTATGTCTCCAATAAATTCTTGGTAGAAAAAGATTTTATGGTAATTAATGCTTCACGACATTCTCAAAAATAAAAAGTTATAAAAATTGGGCATAAGTGGAGCTACAAAATGCTGAAGCATCTCTTTGGCTATGATTTACATGCAGATCCAAGTTCCTACCAACTTTTTTCAAATCCAGAAGATGATCTAGGTACTATTCATTTTGTATTTGATTAGTAGGATGACATAGATACAAAAGGCAACATACATCCTTCAAAATGAGATCCTCTTATGAAGATTCATCTTCGGAGATATTCAATGCAAAATATTACCAGTTCAAGCAAATTTTCTTCAACATGCTTTTCACATGTTCAAGATTTGGTAGGAAGGAAAATATGGTGCACCTCTTTCGAAGGTGCAAGCAAATAAAATAATGATGAAACAAGCCTTTTATGTGTTTACATATGGTCAATGCCCCATCCACATAAAGTCCCTATTATGATGAGAAGCATAATATGAGGCCAAACATTAGTTGGGTCTTGACTTATGTGTCAAATGAGATCCATGTGACTAGATGGACAAAGAGATGATTATTATTCAGAATCTAAATGACTAGTGGGGATATTTATAAGTTGTCAAATTAAGGGTTCATATAATGTGAGGATCAATCCAAATCAAGAACTAGAAACAAAACGCAGTCTATATGACTAGATGGCCAAAAAGGTGATTGTTATGGGGAATGTGGAATGCTCGGGTTGATATTTATAAGTTGCATTATCTACAAGCCTTCCATGAAGGCAAGTTAGATAGTACAAATTATACCTTGTGGAAGTTTAAAATCGTAACTATTCAATAATAATGAAATTCTAGAGATAATTTTAGGGGATAACCAAAACCACAATCTACCTCTGGCCCATTAAACTTGAGTATGGTAATGGTCATGGAAAAGAACAAATGCATATATTGTGCATTAGGTACAAGATTATCTAATAGTGTTTTGACCTTCATTCAGCATTGAGGGGAAGGTGCAAGGTACATTCAACGCTCCACACTCACAGTCATATAAATTATCCATGGTATTCAAGGTTGCAAGGCTCCTATTATAAAGAGAAGCAATGTTGTGAGCCCAAACATTGGTTTGGCCTTGACTTGTGTGTCAAACGATATTTAAGCGATTGGATGGCCAAAAATATTATTGTTTATGGAAGACATTGATATTTAGGGAGGATACTTCTATAGAATTGGGATAGTTGATGTGTGAGGACTAATCAAAATCAAGGACTAGGCACAAAAGCATCCTTTCCTAGGAAGGATTCATACAATGTGCATCATTGGATCTTAGGTTAATTTGAGGTGTGGATCAAGAAAGTTCAATAATTATGAACCAAAGGTTGTCTATCGTTTCCTATATAAATGGAGACTGTCATCCATCTCTCTTCCAACCAAACCTATTCTAGCATCACACATCACACTAAGCAGCTCTTTAAGAAAGAATCTAGATGTCCTCAACCATAAAATGCCTCTAGAAACTATGATCTAATTTAATAATTTGAGTATCTTAGATCATGAAACACAACATGGAGTGTATCAAGGAGATCTATCAATGACCATATAGTAGTTTTGTATCCCTCTTTTTATCTTTTTCTATATTAATTTTGGCATATTGTACCCAATGCATAACCAGCTCTCCATCAGATGGCGAGCACCTTTCCCATTGTTCTATGTCATCACAAATTTTATCAATTCCTTAGCACGTTCATTTAACAGTATTACCCTGTATTTCTTTCTTGTCTTACATAAACATCGGATCCCATTCAATATGATGCAAACCTTTTGGTCTCGTAGATCATTCGGGCGTTTTTTAAGACATTTGAGCATTTTTGAAGACATTAATATATTGCTTAATTTTCTATAATGTTCTGGATCCCACCTATTAGTCCATCAGATTCCAAGGATCTTGATTTTTGTGCATTTTAACTTCTTTTAATGAAAGAGATCTTGATTCCCACAAGAAAACGCATGCTTAATGTATGTGATGGAAAGAATGGAAGAGGCAGATATCTTAAGCAGCTGCACAGCCCAGTGATTGTACCAAGAATTCAAAGGAATGCAAGCCTTCCCATTTGAAGCATGTAAGAGTTCAGGCTTTCCAATTGTGTGTGTGTGTGTGTGTGTGTGTGTGTGTGTGTGTGTGTGTGTGTGTGTGTGTGTGTGTGTGTGTGTGTGTGTGTGTGTGTGTGTGTGTACGCATATGCACATTCGTGCATGCACATCCTAACAAATATTTTTCTAGGAAAAGGAAAAGCTCCATATATTGCTATGCTGTTACATATAATGCGCTCCATAAAAACCAGAATTCCATGATTAGTATTTTCAGGATAATAAAACAACCTTGTACACTGCTGGATCTGATGCTCATCACGTAATTAGAAAACCTGTAATGTGTGTTTTTTAAGGAAATTTTTTTATGCTACCATATATCACGTGAAAGGCTCTTTGCATGAGCAAAAGACTGTCATTAACGTATTTTAAAGAAGGGAAAAACTTGATAAACTGCTACTTATAATGCTCTATCCAATATGCTTTAAGAAAAGCAA
Source organism: Ceratopteris richardii (assembly GCA_020310875.1). NCBI lineage: Eukaryota > Viridiplantae > Streptophyta > Polypodiopsida > Polypodiales > Pteridaceae > Ceratopteris > Ceratopteris richardii. The sequence goes on from CM035423.1 coordinate 9,941,840, forward strand.
AGACTCTAAGAGACTTTCAGCTGCAATCTTTAATGCTTTTAATCACAAACGCTCTTAAGAATATATTGTAGAGAAAGAAAAGCCCGTACACTGTAAGCTGTAATTGTTGTAGACGGCTCGAACAAGAAACAAACATCCTTAACATTGGAAATTAGAATTTTTGACCGTCATTAAACAACAAGTACTGTTATCTCTTTTGATGATATTAATATCTACACTGTTGAAGGCTGGCCAATCTATGTGTAAATCGTTTATAATGTTGCAAGAAACAGATGAGACATTGCACCCTTCTACTGGTCGCAAAGTCCCCTTATATCCTTGTCAGCAAAGAACTCTGCCTGAAAACAGATTGTTCATCATTGAAGCCACTATGGCACATTTGCAATTTTCATCATGCATGCATCTCGCTAATTTTGCATGTTAATGATTCAATTTTTCCGTGGTGGTCCAAGAAACCCTCGTTGCTCCAGATAAAAAAGCATTTTGGTTGCCATTTCTGCTGGGGTTGGACATTTGCCTTCTATAGGCTCCATTATGACCTGAATTTGAGAAAATGTGAACGCACTATGGAGAGACAATCCTCAAGATTCTTGCACAAAAGTAAGGCAATACCTCACAGTCGATAGGAGGTTCGTAAGGGTCATCAATACCTGTGAAACCTGCGTGGCAAAAAGTACTTTTTCAGAAGCTAGAGGGGAAAAGTACATATCACAAAAAAGATACCATGCATAATCCCTAAATTTTTTTGAATTAAGAAAGGCCTTCAACATTTGCTGTTAAAAGCAGAAAGCACAATAGTAGACAAACCAGTCAATTATAATATACACAGGTACCAAAATGACAAAGATAGGCCTTTGGTATTACTCTTGTCCTTTCACCTTTACGCATGACATCCATCATTATATCAATAAATGGTATTCATCACAGAAAGCTTAGAAGCAGTAAAATCCGTCTCATTTTATCTTAATGAGCAACATCTAAGTATCATGGTGACAAAATGAATAAAAGAAATACAATGCAGATCTTCTGAACTCCTACATTACATTAATAAATAGAAATTCTTCTACCTTTGATTTTTCCTTCTCGTGCAAGCTTGTACAACCCTTTCGGGTCCCTTTCTTCACATAACTTCAGAGGAAAATTCATGTACACCTAAGAACCAGAGGTGAAGTTCAGTTGGACCAACATCAAAACAGCTAAGTAAAAGGCTTCTTTTTACACCCTACTGAGTCCTGGAAAAAAACTGTGCCTCGGTAGTTTTTACCATTTTCTGCATACATCAAAATAATCAGCAGATGTGAAATGTAAATATAAGATCCTTGTGCAATGTTTTTTTTTTTTTTTTTTTTTTTTTTGGGGGGGGGGGGGGGGGGGGGGGGGGGAGGAGGGGGGGGATTAATGAAAACAAATACTAAAATGCTTGAAAATTCAAAAAAATGGCTAAAAAGATTTTTAAAAAGGGCAGAAAAATCCCCCAAAAAAAAAATCATTTATATGAGCTTGGAATCAAATTTCTCACCCAAAGCAACAGGAAACAGCCAGCATTCAAGTGGAAAAATCCTCAAAAAGGGACAAAAAATAGGGTAAATCTTTAAAAATCCAGAAAAAGTATACTAAAATGTATACCAAACAAATCTGGACAAAATTACAGAAGCATGGACCTTTTATGCGCTATTGCTTGGGCACAAAAAGTCACTAAAAAGGCTGAAGTAAAAATATTTAAACCCAAAAGCAAGGCTTAGTTAGCTACAGAGAACAATTTTTAATCCAAAGACTATAGAAAGGCAGAAAATATAAAAATTCCTTTTTCAAAAAAAGGACAAAAATTGAAAGACAAGAAATCTTCTGCATCTAAGGACCTGGCAGATATTGTATCTCATCGAATAGCAAATCCGGTAGGCCTATCCACTTTAATTCGTGACTTGTATACAAGTGACATGCGTATACCTTCGAAAGATTCTAACTGCACTGTGCCAACGACAAGCACCTCCTTTACCCTATAAGGATCTTCCCATCTGGGGAGCCATTTTCTTTTCATTTGCAAGTCTACAACCTATGCAATGGCACCAAGTCGCGAGGCTTCATTTCATCATGCTTTCTACCATTAATCTTGGTGTCTTGAAAAGGTATCCAAATGGATCCTTCAATTCCTTTCCCACCAGTGATCTTCATGGTTCTTGAATCTCATTCGACCTAGGCCTCTATAGATACTTTCCAAGCATTCTGGATCCTATGTTTTACTTCTATCTCTTTATAAATACACTTCTCATTCATATGTTTCAATTCCTCTTCTTTTTCATCTCAATCTATAAGTTGGATTAGCTATCTCTTTATAAATACACTTCTCATTCATATGTTTCAATTCCTCTTCTTTTTCATCTCAATCTATAAGTTGGATTAGCCTATTCTTTGTAAGTCTTTTGGTCACTCCTCTCCTTACGAAGTAAAGTGTTATCCATTAAATCATAAACTTCAGTCTCCCTTAAAAGGTCATCCTTGCTATTATAACCCATAACAATTGACTTGGTTCACTTCGGCATGCAACTCAGAGCTCAATCCTTGGCCTATTTTCTTATTTGCTTCCTCAATCTCTACTTTGACCAAATGTGGAGAAGAATTAGTGCCATAACAGGAAAATGAGTTACCTGTATCCAACCACGTAAGTGTGTCCTCTTCCTCCTCACATGAGATAGGATCCATAAGTTCCTCCTCAATACTGATGTTGATTGCTTCCTCCTCGTATGTTCGTGATTATCTGGTCCTTATAGGTGAATCTGCTGGAGCTTCTTCCCATCATGCTTTGCTCACA